>CM059431.1:45210589-45793089 GCA_030390025.1 Squalus acanthias | reverse complement strand
CTCCCAGATTGCCTGGGAGTCTCCAGGAATTGAGGATTTATCTTCCGAATACTGCTGCGAACAACCTGAGAGAAAAATCATTGGGAAGTAGAGTTCGCACTTCGGGATTTGGACTTTCTTTTCCAGGCTGCTTTGTCCCTGCTTGTGGTGTCCCTGCATATGCCATGAAGTCCTGCTCTGTGCTATCTTTATTTGAAATGAACGCACAGGTCCACATCAGTCACAGCAGCAGTTGCGCCTTTGCGAAGCGAAGGCGCCTGGCTTGCGCTGGCTGGATCACGTGTGCACGCTGCCCACCTTCAGTCAAAGGGGAATCACGACTCTGTGAATAGCCACCGCTGCAGGTGGGTAATCAAGCTCTGCAGGTTTTTGCTGCTCTTGTCCCCAGACCAGGAGAAAGAATATGTAAGGGGAAATAAATTACATTTGCTGGTCCGCATTGAATGGAGAAAAATAGCACATCAGAGAACACTTCACAACAGGATCCAATCAACAGAAATGATCAGTTTCAGAAATGTTCAAAGTAAATCAATGCATAAAATGACTTATATTTATATTTATACCACCACAAATAACACACTCTCAATCCAATACATGAGGAATTTCAGACAGCTATGGACACAGTCTGATACATAGGATTATCGAGTTGCTGCATTTCTTTCATTAATGCCAGAGCCACTAATAAAATGTTATTGTGGAGCTAATTAATTTTGACAATTGCCTGTGTTTACACTATTCTAACTTTGTATTAAACTCACCTCCACCTCTCTCGATCCCTCCGCGGTTTCTAAACTGTCAGACTGTTTGTCCGACATCCAGTACTGAATGAGCAGAAATTTCCTCCAGTTAAATATTGGGAAGACCAAAGCCATTGTCTTCGGCCCATGCCACAAACTCCGTTCCCTAGCCACCGACTCCATCCTTCTCCCTGGCAACTGTCTGAGGCTGAACCAGACTGTTCACAACCTCGGTGTTATATTTGTCCCCGAGATGAGCTTCCGCATCATATCCACGCCATCAATAAGAAGGCCTATTTCCATCTCCCTAACATCGCCCGTCTCCACCTTTGCCTCAGCTTATCTGCTGCTGAAACCCTCATGCATGCTTTTGCTACCTCTAGAATTGACTATTCCAACCCACTCCTGGCTGGCCTCCCACATTCTACCCTATGTAAACTTGAGGTCATCCAAAACTAGGCTGCCCGTGTCCTAACTCGCACCAAGTCCCGTTCACCCATCACCCCTGTGCTCGCTGACCTACATTGGCTCCCAGTTAAGTAACATGTCAATTTTAAAATTCTCATCCTTGTTTTCAAATCCCGCCATGGCCTTGCCCCTTCCTATCTCTGTAATCTCCTCCAGCCCTACAATCCCCTGAGATATCTGCGCTCTGCCATTTCTGGCCTCTTGAGCATCCCTGATTTTAATCGCTCAACCATTGGCGGCTGTGCCTTCAGCTGCCTAGGTCCTAAGCTCTGGAATTCCCTCCCTAAACCTCTCCACCTCTCTACCTCTCTTTACTCCTTTAAAATGCTCCTTAAAACTGACCTCTTTGACCAAGCTTTTGGTCACCTGTCATAATATCTCCTTATGTGGCTCGGTGTCAAATATTGTTTGATAACGTTCCTGTGAAGCGCTTTGGGATGTTTTACTACGTTAAAGGCGCTATATAAATCCACGTTGTTGTTGTTGATACTATTGATGACTTTCAGTATAAATGATCAATACTAAAATATACAAACTTAATATATATTTTTTTTAAATCAGTACTTCAAGGATCCTGTCTGATAGTGCCACAGATGTACAGTTTGAAATAAGTTAAATATTTCATTCTGTTCATGATTATAAGATCAGCATTTTTTTCCCTATTCTCTTTTTCTCCCCTCTTGAGGACACTAACTCTTGCTGGGTATGATTCTGTGGGTGCAAAGACACTCAAACTACAGGGCACCCAATTTTTATTGACTGATCGTCACGTGACCCCCATTATGTGATTGGTTACATGATCAATTATCATGTGCTCAATCATGACATGATCAAACTTCCAAGAATATATCCACTACAGTTGTCAACCCTAAGGCCAGACCATGTAAGGATATTAGTGAACCAGTTGGGTTTTTATGACAATCTGACAGCTTCATGGCCACTTTTACTGACTCCAGATATTTTCAGCTTTTTTTTAAAAATGAATTCAAATTCTCAAACTGCCTCACACTCTCTGGATTATTAGTCCAGTAACATAACCATTACACTAATGTACCCTGTGCTTAGGGATGGGCAATAACTACCGTACCCAGTATAAAAGTTTTCTGACACCCCGACCAGAGAAAGTACTCTTTTCCTATTCACCCTACCAAAACCTTTTATAATTTTGAATACATCTTTTAAATCTCCTCTTAACCATCACCGCTCCAATGACAATAGTCCCAGTATCTTAATTTCTCTCGTCTTATCTATGGTTTCCCATCACTGGTATCATCCTGGTGAATCTACACTGTACACTCATAGAAACATAGAAAACATAGAAAAGTAGGAGCAGGAGTAGGCCATTCGGCACTTCAATATGATCATGGCTGATCCTCTATCTCAATACCATATTCCTGCTCTCTCCCCATACCCCTTGATGCCTTTTGTGTCTAGAAATCTATCTATCTCCTTCTTAAATATATTCAGTGACTTGGCCTCCACAGCCTTCTGTGGTAGAGAATTCCACAAGTTCACCACTCTCTGAGTGAAGAAATTTCTCCTCATCTCAGTCCTAAATGTCCTACCCCGTATCCTGAGACTGTGACCTCTCGTTCTAGACCCCCCAGCCAGGGGAAACATCCTCCCTGCATCCAGTCTGTCTAGCCCTGTCAGAATTTTATACGTTTGAATGAGATCCCCTCTCATTCTTCTAAACTCTAGTGAATACAGGCCTAGTCGACCCAATCTCTCCTCATACGACAGTCCTGCCATCCCAGGAATCAGTCTGGTGAACCTTTGCTGCACTCCCTCTATGGCAAGTATATCCTTTCTTAGGTAAGAAAGTGTTTTAGTATCCTTTCTATAATGGGACATCCAAAAATGCACACAGTACTATGACTGAGGCCTAACCACTGCCTTGTACAAATTTATCATAAACTCTTTGCCCTTGTACTCTACGGGGGTAATTTTGACTTTGGTTGATAGTGTAAAATGGGCGATATTGATTCAGTTGCCCGTTATACATCTCTCCCAATTTTCAGTCACACTTGACACCCAATTTTAACTCCAGGTAGATTCCCCGCTCAGCCTGAGTTAAAATTACAGTCGGGTCTCAATGATGTCATCGGGCCGCAACAAGCATATGTAAAGAAGGACCCTGTTGGCTCCGGCTACGTGTCCTTTCTGCCTGCTCAGGATAGCAGGTTAAAATTGCAGATGTTGCAATCATGGTAGCTTTTGGACAAGTAAGAGCCAGGGAGATTTTAACTGCCCACCCGCCAGATTCCTGCTGAGCGAGTAGAGTTATAATTGCCCCCCTTTTTTGGACATTGTGATCTGTTGCCCTACACCCTCAACAATACTGGTACTGAATTTGGTGCTAGTGTTGTGGCTCATTGCCCTTTGTAGAGGTGGTATTGCACCTTTAGTATAGCTACCCACTTTTTGAACTTTACTTTTTTGAAAAAGGAATTCCGATAGCCCGCTGTACTCTCATTCAATTTCTATTGCCTGAAAAGAGCTAACTGTCTGATCAATTCCAGCTGTTAGAAATCTCATTCTAGAGGAAGGCTGGTCATCACCATTCTGTCTGTGTGTTCTAATATGTAGAAACAGAATTCTGTCTTCCTCAATAATTATATAAATTGGCAGTATAATTGTGGCGTGGCTGTCACATTTCTGTTAAAAAGGCAATCAATACTGTAATATTAAACAGTCTGGTAGAATACCGATGAAATTGAAAGAGATCTAGCGGTTTTATTATGCCTCAGGCTTAACAATCAACAAAACAAATAGAAGGCTGGACTTTATAGCTAAAACAGGAGAGTACAACTTGGAAGAAGTCATGCTCAAGCTGCACAGTGCTCTGTTGAGACCATACCTTGGGTACTGTGTCCAGACTGGTTATCAAGACACAAGGAAGGCATTCACACACTGCAGCAGTACAGAGACGAACTACAAGATTGATTTCTAATGTCAGAGGACTTAGTTATGATGAAGAACTTGAAAAGAGGTGACTGAGAGGTGACATTATAGCGGTATGGTAAACCGTATGGACACCGTCAACCGTGAGGGATCATGGAGTGTCATCTTCAAACTCGGCTGCCTTCAAAAGTTTGTCACCATCCTCCGCCTGCTTCACGACGACATGCAAGCCGTGATCCTGACCAACGGATCCACCACAGACCCAATTCACGTACGGACCAGGGTCAAGCAAGGCTGTGTCATTGCACCAATGCTCTTCTCGATCTTCCTGGCTGCAATGCTCCATCTCGCCCTCAGTAAGCTCCCCGCTGGAGTGGAGCTAATCTACAGAACAAACGGGAAACTGTTCAACCTCCGTCACCTCCAGTCCAGATCCAAGGTCGTCCCATCCTCTGTCGTCGAATTACAGTATGCAGACGATGCTTGCATCTGCGCACACTCTGAGGCAGAACTCCAAACCATCGTCAACACCTTCACCGAAGCGTACGAGAGCATGGGCCTTACAGTAAACATCTGTAAGACAAAGGTCCTCTACCAACCTGCCCCCACCACACAGTGTTGCTCCCCGATTATCAAAATCCATGACGAGGCCTTGGACAACGTGGACCACTTTCCATACCTCGGGAGCCTACTGTCAACAAGGGCAGACGTCGATGATGAAGTCCAACACCGCCTGAGGAAGAGAGTGTTTGAAGACCAGGACCTCAAACCCAGCACCAAGCTCATGGTCTACAGAGCAGTAGTGATACCCGCCCTCCTGTATGCTTCAGAGACATGGACCATGTACAGCAGGCACCTCAAAGCACTGGAGAGGTACCACCAACGCTGCATCCGCAAGATCCTGCAAATCCATTGGCAGGATAGGTGCACCAATGTCAGTGTTCTCGCTCAGGCCAACATCCCCAGCATCGAAGCTTTGACCACGCTCGATCAGCTCCAATGGATGGGCCACATCATCCGCATGCCCGATACGAGACTCCCAAAACAAGTGCTCTACTCGGAGCTCCGACACGGCAAGAAAGCCCCAGGTGGGCAGTGGAAATGCTTCAAGGACACCCTCAAAGCCTCCTTGAAAAAGTGCAACATCCCCACCGACACCTGGGAATCCCTGGCCCAAGACCGCACAAAGTGGAGGAGAAGCATCCGGGAAGGCGCCGAACACCTCGAGTCTCTTCGCCGGGAGCAAGCAGAAGCCAAGCGCAAACAGCGGAAGGAGCGCACGTCAACCCAAGCACCCCACCCACCCACCCCTTCAACCACCGTCTGCCCCACCTGTGACAGAGACTGTAGGTCCCGCATTGGACTCATCAGTCACCTGAGAACTCATTTTTAGTGTGGAAGCAAGTCATCCTCGGTTCCGAGGGACTGCCTAAGAAGAAGAAAATGGTAAAGGTAGATCCAGAACACTACTTTAAACCACACTGTGTACATTACAACACAGGTTCAAACCAGTGAAAGGCAAAGATTAATCAGCACATGGACTGAACTTCCAGATACAATAGTGGAGGTAAAACCCTGGAATCATTTAAGATTGATTGCCAAGATGGAGAGAGTTTAAGGGTTTTTCTGCAAGGATGAGCTAATTTGAGACTTTCCTCGTCGGTACCTATCTTATAATCTAATGGGCCGGATCTTGATGGAGCCGGGCATCTCACAGCATTAGTTAGACTTTTTCTGCACCCTTCAGCTCAAACATTTTTGTGCCATAACTTGCTGGAAGTGAGAGCTGATAGCGGTGTGGCAAGGGCAATGGGGCATCTAGGACCTTAGTGAATGGGGGGACAAACAGTGTATCTCCTATACAAATGAGAATTAAGGATTGAGAAAGAAACAGAAGAACGACTGAGAAGAAGGGTGAATTGGAGTCAAATCAGGTACAGAAAGACAAATAAAGAGAGGGAAAGAAAGATTGAATTAAGAGAGAGAGAAAAAGAGTCGGAAAGGAACAGAAAGAAAAAAAATTAAAATGTAAAATTTGACATTTTAAAAATCTCTAACAACAATTTACCACCTGAAGGAATGAGATTCCACAGTTTAAATTGTTCAATCTCTAGGCCAGAGAGGTTGATTTGCAGCCATTAACAATTATCACATTGTTAAAAAGGTACTTAAGCTGCTAATTACCAGACTTAACTTTCTGCAGCAAGTTTAATGGGCAATTAATCTGCTAATCCAGCAAATTCTTATAAATAACAGGGAGGCCAAGGGCGAGATGCTGTTTGTGCGAAGCAAACGATGTGACGTAAATCGACCAGCAAGTTCTGCAAATTCAGAACTCACGGCGTATCCCTTAATCCCCTGAAATTGCTGGTCGATTTGCACATTAATAACAGCGTGCGTCCTTCACACACTATTACTTCCCCAGCAAGATCTGCCCCGTGCCGATTATCATGGATTCTAAATGGGAACAATTTTTTCTCAAAGGCATACCAACTGTCTTTAGTCTCCAAATCTTACTTTGTCCAAATTCTTTTCTTCCCCCCGCTGCCCCGACTGCTTTCGCTGCCTCTGTACTTGCTTAAAACCTGTTACATCTCTAACTTTTCTCAGTTCTGACGAAAGGTCAATGACCTGAAACGTTAACTCTGTTTCTCTCTCAACAGTTGCTGCCTGACCTGCTGAGTATTTCCAGTATTTTCTGTTCTTATTTCTTTTCTGCCTTCATGTTTTTCTACAATTGAAATAACTGATATATCCCCCTCGATCACTGTCTGCAAAGAATGCCCACAATTGTTATTGATGCATGAGTGAATAAAATTAAACTACCAGTAATAAAATTTACCAAGTCAGCAAAAAATATTTTTATAATGTCAGATAGTAACTCTAGGACAATTGGCAGTTATAATGATATTCTCCCTATATTACTGATATGTCTATTTTTTTCATTCATGAGAGGCGTCAGGATCATACTGTGTGAAAATCACACTGTGGTGCTTTTCAGTGCCATTTAGGCTTAACAGATACAAATAACCATTTACCCGCTTCCTCACAGTCAATACCAACTGTTGAAGGCCATCATTACTGGCATTTGATTGAAGTGCTTGAGATTACGTTATTCTTCTCCTAAGAGCTTTAAAACACTATCAGTGACATGTCAGTCAAATTTTATTCCTTATACTCACTGTTCCCTTTTTACTGTATTACATATAACTGCTAGGAAAATGGTATAGGCTCTAGTCATTCCTGATTAATTAAAAGTTTGCCAAAGTACTTACTTCTTCAGGGTTGTAGTGATATTACTTGACCGCTAGTGAACTCCATAGATTTTTTATTCTGTATCCTAAACTGCTCTTGCCTGAAAATGTATTTTTTTCTCAGAAGTTTTGTCTTTCAAATTCCACAAAGACTGATGCATAAATTTCTGTCAAAGATTCTTTTAAAATCCCTGTACTCCTTTCTGATTTAAAAAAAAACTTGCTTAAGGCTGGGCTTTGAATTAAGCAGTACTAGTTTGAAGACGCCTCAACTCTGCAACAGTTCCTCCTCAAAAATATCGGGCCTGAATTTGCAGTCCGAGGCTTCCCGCGGGCGAATGCCTCCGAACCGCAAGAAAAGTATGAACCTACCTGATGGTCCCAAAGGTTCGGACATCTAATTATAGGCCTGCGTAAAGGCCCACGTATCCCAGGGGAGCACGTGATTTGCAAGCGCCCCTGGGCTCACGTGGGCCAGGCCAACCAATGAAAAAGGGGGATCCCCATTATGCTTATGGGGATTCCATT
The DNA here is from genome assembly GCA_030390025.1 of Squalus acanthias. Taxonomy (NCBI): domain Eukaryota; kingdom Metazoa; phylum Chordata; class Chondrichthyes; order Squaliformes; family Squalidae; genus Squalus; species Squalus acanthias. The sequence continues at coordinate 45,785,198 of CM059431.1, read as the reverse complement.
TAAGAACATAAGAACATAAGAAATAGGAGCAGGAGTAGGCCATTCGGCCCTTCGAGCCTGCTCTGCCATTCAATGAGATCATGGCTGATCTTCTGCCTCAATTCCATTCACCGGCCCTATCGCCATATCCCTTGATACCCTTTCTAGTCAGAAATCTATCGACTTCTGTTGAATATACCCAATGACTGAGCCTCCACAGCCCTCTGGGGTAGAGAATTCCAAAGATTCACCACCCTCTGTGTGAAGAAATTTCTTCTCATCTCAGTCCTGAATGGCCTACCCTTTATCCTGAGGCTGTGGCCCCTGGTTCTAGACTCCCCAGCCAAGGGAAACATTCTCCCAGCATCCACCCTATCAAGTCCTGTAATAATTTTGTATGCTTCAATGAGATCCCCTCTCATTCTTCTGAATTCAAGAGAATACAGGCCTAGTTTACTCAATCTCTTCTCATATGACAGTCCCGGCATCCCAGGAATCAATCTCGTGAACCTTCGTTGCACTCCCTCTCTGGCAAGTATATCCTTCCTTAGGTAAGGAGACCAAAACTGTACACAATACTCCAGGTGTAGTCTCACCAAGGCCCTGTATAATTTGAGTAAGACTTCTTTACTCCTGTACTCAAATCCTCTTGTAATGAAGGCCAGCATACCATTTGCCTTCCTAATGGTTTGCTGCACCTGCACATTCACTTTCAGTGACTCATGTACAAGGACACCCAGGTCCCTTTGAGCATCTGCATTCCCCAATCTTTCACCATTTAGGAAATACTCTGCCTTTCTGTTTTTTCTACCAAAGTGGATAACTTCACATTTATCCACATTATAATCCATCTGCCATGTTCTCGCCCACTCACTGAGCCTTTCGAATTCCCCTTGAAGCCTCTTCACATCCTCTTCACAACTGACACTGCCACCTAGCTTTGTGTCATCAGCAAATTTGGAAATGTTACATTTAGTCCCCTCATCCAAATCATTAATATAGATTGTGAATAGCTGGGGCCCAAGCACCTATCCTTGCGGTACCCCACTAGTCACAGCCTGCCATCCTGAAAAAGACCCGTTTATCCCTACTCTTTGTTTTCTGTCTGTTAACCAATTCTCAATCCATGCTAGTATATTACCTCCAATTCCATGTGCCTTAATTTTGTTCACAAGCCTCTTGTGTGGGACCTTATCGAAGGCCTTCTGAAAATCCAGATACACCACATCTACCGGTTCCCCTTTGTCTACTTCACTAGTTACATCCTCAAAGAACTCCAATAGGTTTGTCAAACAGAATTTCCCTTTCATAAATCCATGTTGACTCTGCCCAATCTTACTATTAGTTTCTAAGTGCCCAGTTATTGCATCCTTTATAATAGATTCCAGCATTTTCTCAACTACTGATGTGAGGCTAACAGACCTGTAGTTCCCCGTTTTCTCTCTCCCTCCTTTCTTAAATAGGGGGGTTACATTTGCTATCCTCCAATCTGCAGGAACTGTTCCAGAATCTATATAATTTTGGAAGATGACAACCAATGCGTCCACTATCCCAATGGCCACCTCTTTCAAAACCCTAGGATGTAGGTCATCCGGTCCTTGAGATTTATCGACTTTTAGTCCCATTAATTTTGCTAGTACTGTTTTTTTACTAATAATTTCTTTAAGTTCCTCATTCTCGCCACACCCTTGGTTTTCTCGTATTTCTGGGAGGTTTTTTGTGTCTTCCTCCGTGAAGACAGAAACAAAGTATTTATTTAATTTCTCTGCCATTTCCTCATTCCCCATTATAAATTCTCCCATCTCTGACTGTAAAGGGCATACATTTACCTTCACCAGTCTTTTCCTTTTCACATACCTATTGAAGCTTTTACAATCTGTTTTTATATGTTTTGCTAGTTTGTGCTCATATTCCATTTTCCCTTTCTTTATCAATTTCTTGGACCCCCTTGGCTGATTTCTAAAAAGATCCCAATCCTCAGGCTGACCGCTTTTTCTGGCAACTTTATAAGCTTCCTCTTTTGACTTAATACTAGCTTTAATTTCTTTTGTTAGCCATGGTTGGATCACTTTTCCTTTTGGGTTTTTATGCCCTAGAGGAATATATGTTTGTTGCAAATTATGCATTATTTCCTTGAATGTTAGCCATTGTATGTCGACCTTCATACCTTTTAGTGTAGTCTCCCAATCTACCATGGCCAAATTGTCCCTCATACCCTTGTAGTTTCCTCTGTTTAGATTGAAGACCTTAGTTTCAGATTGGACTACATCATTCTCAAACTTAATATAAAATTCAATCATATTATGGTCACTTGTCCCTAAAGGCCCCTTTACCACAAGATTATTGATTAGCCCTTTCTCATTACACAGTACCAGATCCAGAATAGCCTGTTCCCTGGTTGGTTCCTCCACATACTGATCCAGGAAAGCATCTTGCATGCATTCCAAGAATTTGTCCTCCACACCATTAGTGGTAATTTGATTTGCCCAGTCAATATGTAGATTAAAGTCCCCCATGACTACCGTATTGCCCTTGTTACATGCACTTCTAATCTCTTGATTGATACTGTGCCCTACATTACCACTACTGTTTGGTGGCCTGTACACAACTCCCACCAATGTTTTCCACCCTTTGTTGTTTCTGAGCTCCACCCAAACTGATTCCAGTTCTACATCACAATCTGCCAAGCCAAGATCTTTTATCTCTACCGTACAGATCTTATCCCTTATTAACAGCGCTATGCCTCCTCCTTTTCCTTTTTGTCTGTCCTTCCTAAATGTTGAGTACCCTGGAACATTCAGTTTCCAGCTTTGGTTACCCTGTAACCATGTCTCTGTAATGGCAATTACATCATACCCATTTACTTCTATTAGTACCATTAATTCTTCCACCTTGTTGCGAATGCTACGTGCATTTAGATAAAGTGCCTTCAACTTTGCCAGTTTAATATTTTTCTGCACTTTGACCCTCTTTACTGTTGGCCTTTGTTTCTGCTCCTTACTAGTTTTGCTGACTACTTTTCTAACTTGCATTTCCAGCTTTGTTTCTCTCTGTTCTGGGCCCACACTTAGGTTCCCAGCCCCCTGACAAACTAATTGAAATCCTTCCCAACAGCACTAGCAAACCCCCCTGCGAGGATATTGGTCCCGGTTCTGTCGAGGTGTAACCCGTCCAGCTTGTACAGGTCCCACCTTCCCCAGAATCAGTCCCAATGCCTCAGGAATTTAAATCCCTCCCTCCTACACCATCTCTCCAGCCATGCATTCATCTGGTCTATTCTCCTATTTCTGCTCTCGCTAGCACATGGCACTGGGAGTATGCCTGAGATTACTACCTTTGAGGTCCTGCTTTTTTATTTATTTCCTAGCTCCCTATATTCTGCTTGCAGGACCTCGTCCCTCTTTTTACCTATGTCGTTGGTACCGATATGGACCACGACCTCTGGCTGTTCACCCTCCCTCTTCAGAAGCCGCTCAGTGACATCCTTGACCCTGGCACCAGGGAGGCAACATACCATCCTGGAGTCACGTCTGCGGCCACAGAAATGTCTATCTGTTCCCCTTACGATAGAATCCCCTATCACTATTGCTCTCCCACTCTTTTTCCTCCCCTCTTGTGCAGCTCAGCCACTCATAGTGACACGGAATTGGCTCTTGCTGCATTCCCCTGAGAAACCATCTCCCTCAGCAGTATCCAAAATGGAAAATCTGTTGGAGAGGGAGATGGACCCAGGGGACTCATGCACTACCTTCCTAGTTCATTTACTCTGTCTGGCGGTCACCCATTCCCTTTCTGCCTGTGCACTCTTTACCTTTGGTGTGACCACCTTGTTAAACGTGCTATCCACGAAGATCTCAGCCTTGCGGATGCTCCACAGTGACTCCAGCCGCAGCTCCAGCTCTGAAATGCGGATTTCGAGTAGCTGCCGCTGGAGACACTTCCTGCACACGTGTTCGCCCTGGACACTGAAAGTGTCCCTGACTTCCCACATAGCACAGGAGGAGCACTCCACGCTGCCGAGCTTCCCTGCCATGTCCTACCCTTAATTTACTCCCTTTACTTCCTCTAAATTAAAGAATATTAAATACACTAGGGACCTTACTTCACTTTAAACACTACTCACTCTAAACTAGAGACTTTACTTTTACTTTACCAACTGGACTGTAGAAATACTCACCTGGTTCTACTTACCAATCAGCTCCTTCCCTGGTTGTGACGTCACTTTAGCGGTTTTGCAGTTCTTGTTGTTGTTTGACTGCTCCTGCTCTCGGACTCTTTCCTGGGTGTAAAGTAAGAACCAAATCCTACAGAGTGAAAAGTTAGGGAAAGCAAAGGCAAAGCAAGGGAGCTCCTCCTTCCACTCCTCACGCACCTAACTCCCTCACTCACCCAACTCTCAGCACTCTGTGCAAACCGCACTCAGAGCAGATCGCACTGCGAAGCCTGTTTTTATAGGCCTAGTTTCCCTACTTAACTGCCTTCAGCTGCTCTGAATTATCCTCTGCCTTCTCCAGGGCTGCCGACTCCTTATGTACAGAATCCCCATAAGCATGAATAGGAATCCCCAAAAAAACACAATTACACACCAGTTAAATAAAAATAAATGATTACATGTTCAAAATTAATTAAAATACAATTAAATTAAACATTTTAAACAAAGATTTAATTTTTTGAAAAATAAATTTAAACATTTTAAAAGGGCTAAACATAACCTACAACTAATTTTTAAAAAATATTTTAATATTTATTTAAACCCTTATGCTGGTAAAAGAAGGCCCTATGCCTGCTTTTACCAGGCGTAAGAGTTTCATGGGCATTTGCTGGGCAGTAGTTGGGCAAATAGCCCAACTCTCCGCCAGCGAATGTCCATTTCCCGGGAATGCAGTGGATCTGTCAAGCTGAAACTCGACAGATCACAAGTTCCGGGTTTTCGCGTACGCGCATCGCACAAGGAAACCCGGAACCTGCGGGGCACTTATGGTCACATACGCAGCGCATACATGGTCATAGGCCCTGGAAAATCTGGACCAATGTGTTCTGCAGAGTAATTAGCGGTGTTTATTTGCGATTATGATTTCTCATTACATTTTATTTTTCAATGACCACAACACGGCATAACTTGTAATGCATTTATATTTCACCTTGTGGAATGTTACATAATATATATGGTACTCTTTCCTTTTAAATTGTAACCAAGGCTGTCATGTTGCCAAACCAAAGTTGTATAACTCTGCTGTGGATCAGGCAAATTGGCCATATTATTAACACACTGAATTGATGCCATTTCCATTTCAAGCTGCTTTAAGAACATAAGAAATAGGGACATGAATAGGCCTTACAGCCCATTGAGCCTGCTCCGTCATGCAATAAGATCAGGGCTGAACTTTGACATCAACTCCACTTTCCTGCCCTATCGCCACATCCCTTGATTCCCTTAGTGTCCAAAAATCTATCGATCTCTGTCTTGAATATACTCAATGACTGAGCATCCACAGCTCTCTGGGGTAGAGAATTCCAAAGATTCACCACCCTCTGAGTGAAGAAATTTCTCCTCATCTCAGTCCTAAATGGCCGACCTCTCATCCTGAGATTTATTCATTGCTTTAACATTTTTAATTACTGGTGCATAGGGACATAGAAAAATGGAGGAGTGGAAATGACTATTTGCCCGGTGCATAAAAGTGAATGTAGAATTTTCAAAATACTGAAACAAAAAAGTGAAAGTTGGAAATATCTATTAAGTTATTAGAAAAGAGCATAAACTATAAGCCTTTGAGAAATGAGATTTTCTAAATGTTTGTCAGATTTGTTAATTGCTTTCCCCCAAAATGTTGTTAAATATCCCATGAGGTAAGTAATCTGAAAAACAGTTTTCAGTCAACAGTGAGGTACAGAAACCAGTTAGAGGCCTTTTTCTTGATAGAGCCAAGGAGGTTCATTTTAATTTGGGCAATAGTGTAAAACGTGCAATATTGGCTCGGCCACACGTTAAACGCACCTCGTTATTTTTGTTTCTATTGAAGTCAATAGAAACGAAAATCGGGAGAGGTGTTTAACGGGTGGCCGAGCCAATAGCATGAGTTTTAAACTATCGCCTAAAGTTAAAATTCCCCCCATGTCTGAAGAGCTAATGTGTTCTCCTGCTCTTACCCTGCCCCCACCATAGTCATGGTGGTGGAGATGTAGCAATGGAGGAAACCATATGGACCAGGGCTGTTCTGGTAGAGTTTTATTGGTAACTTTCAGTACAGCTTTCGGTGAAAATAATTAGTTTAATATATTGAATTATTTTAGTGGGCGGATTTTCCTGTTCCTGCCCTTGGTCTTGGGTGTACCAGATAGAGAGAAATCAGGGAGGTACACATACCCTAACGGGCTCCCTTACGAGCATGCAGTCATTTTCCTCTATACGCTGCACCAAGGCAATCCAATAGTACCAGGCACAGGTACCAGAAAATCTGCCCCATTCTCTCTTTCCTTTCCTGACTCTGAGGCAAATACTGTCAGCGAATTCAAGAGGAGGTCAGTTAGTTTTATGGCAAAGGAGATAGATTATAATGTGGAATTTGAGAGACTGGCCAAATGGATCGCGATGAATTTGTGATCCTGTGCAATCCTATGTTCTTATGAACTAAGTAGTTGTCTTTTCTCTTTCTCTCTCTTTCTTTCTATCTCACTCTGAGTTTAAAGATGTTTCAGAGTTTTAAGAGAATATGATGTTTTCAGTCCTAAGAGACTGTTTCAGATCATCAGTATCTCTACTGGTAGCAGGTTCAGCAATGTGCAGCTTCTGTAACACAGTAGCAGGCCTGCCAGTAGCAAGATATATTGTGTATGCAAGAGAAGTATTCATTTAATTCAAATTATCTCGCCTGACTACTTTCAGAGTGGAGCCTGCTGAAATAGGCCTAATTATGAATATTATCAAAATTACTTCCAGCACAGTGATCTGTAGCATGGCATATGGCCTAGGCTGTAGTGAGTGATAACCTAGTTTATTGTTCCTCAATAAAATGCTTTCATTTTTATTTTTCTAGGTCTATCTTTACATTGGAACTTTGCAACAAAAAAAGGGTCAGAATGTTCCCCTAGTTGGAGATTGAATGTACCTGTTGTATACTACGTAATCTTGTGTTCGGTTTTATCCAATGACATAAATATTTCTTTGTTGTTAAAATGCAACTCCATCCTTTAAATATTAATTTTACATTTTTGGAAAGTATTCATGTACATAACAATGACCAGGTGTATTCCAAAATACAATAAAAACATGTACATCAAAGCAGGTAGGTAGCACTGTGGTTATGTCACTGGACTAGTAATCCAGAGGCCTGGTCTAATGAATCCAGATACATGAGTTCAAATCCCACGATGGCAGCTGGGGAGTTTAAATTTGATTAAATAAAATCTGGACTATAAAGCTAGTTTCAGTAATGGTGATCATGAAACTACTGGATTGTTGTAAAAACCCATCTGGTATTCTTGGAAGGAAATCTCCCATCCTTACCTGTTCTGGCCTATATGTGACTCCAGACCCACAGCAATGTGGTTCACTCTTAACTGCCCTCTGAAATGGCCCAGCAAGCCACTCAGTTGTATTCAAGACAGCAGCTCACCACCAACTTCTCGAGGGCAATAAATGATGGGTTTGCTGGTGCGTCCACATCCAATGAATAAAAAATGTCCCTTAAATTACCAGAGGCTCAATTTCATGTCCCTTATCCCCTGATGTTGGGGCTGTGAAATTGGGTGAAAATCAATTGGCCGGATCTGTGATCTGTGATCAAGCTCTCATCTCAAACAGGCAAGAGCTTCATTAATAATAAATGTGGCCAAAGTGACATCAATATGATTTTTCAAGAACAATAACAACACCATTACGCTAGTTCCTGTTCTTTCCTATAATCCATGGTTTTAGCTGAAGTTTGACACTGCTTTTAAATGACAAACTGCTGATACCAAGTATTGGTCTAATACACTTTTTATCACTGCAGCTGATGTGCTGATCATTAGAGGTGCCCTGGTGTAAAGGTTTGCAGGGGAGACATTGCATTAAATAGCCTAGCCCTTTGCTCCATGGAGGTACCTCTGGGAATCCAACTATATTACTCTCCATACCAAGTGTGCAGGTGAAGCAGAACATTCCTGCACGTAACTGAAGAACAAGCATGAGAAGGCTACGGCAATGACAGACTTGTGTCGCTTGCTTGAAAAACAGCTGCAGCCAACAGCCAAGGCAAGCATAGTGCTGCCTGTTGCAGTAAAGGCCACTGGAGCCCTAAGCATTTTTGTCTCCAGCTCCTTCCCAGCTGCCACAAAAGTAATGTGAGCCAATCTGCAGTCCACACAAGTAACAAACAGGTGACTAATAGATTGTTTGCCTTCTTCGCTTTCTCCACGGAGACATCCAGAAGCAGCAGGATAGGACCCTAGAGTTCATAGAGATTGCAGAATACCCAAATGAAGGCACCATAGATTGCGCACATGTAACCCTGCATGCTCCTGCCCACAATGCTGTAGCCTTCACGTCTATTAGTATGCAACTAGTCTGTGACCATCTGCAACCGACCCTGCAGGTCATGGCCCACTTTCCCAACAGCTGCCTTGATGCCTTTATCTCACTTCAGACAGTAAAACAGTACCTACTGCAGACCTGGCTTCTGACACCTGTGCAAAATCCACAAACACAGGTACAATCAGATTCATGCTTCCACAAGAGATTAGAATCTTGAAACAATAATTCGGATGCTTGGACAATACAGCCCAAACAAAGTCTCATGCATTATCGTGGTTTGAATGCTTCACAATTTTTCAATGCATCAGGGAATACACACTGAGTTGTCACTGAGGAGGAAGGCCATTTCAACATGGAGGATGCTGTAAGGGTGTCAACATTTTCCAGTGCCAGAGCACTATGTCAACAATTGCTTAATGGATCCTTCAATTGATGAACCCCATGATTCCTGCATTAATGATCCTGACAAACAACTTCCCAAGTCCCTGCAGATATGCACCCTCTACCCCACAAGTAACACTCACTGCACAATTACCAACAAAATCATTCATCTCTCAATTTACAAAACACAAAACCATTACAGGAACATCCTCTGCACACAATGTAAATGAAGTGGCAACTTATTTTATTACCCTAAAGAGCTACCTTTCTCATTTTTCCACCTCGTAGTTTGCCCCAGTGCCCGACTGCAGTTTTTGAGCACATACTCTGGTGCTTCTACAAGGTGCCCCTTCCCCCAGTGTCTGATGCATGAGTGATGGCAGGCTGCTATGTCTCATTCATCTGGCTCCTGAAATGGGGTGGCCATTGACCTCCATAAACACAGGCCTGGGAGGTCTCAGCTATAGGCTCCTCTACCTCGGCAGTTGCTATGGCAGTGTGGCTTAATACACTTTCTGGTACCAGTGCAGGCAATAGTTGGAGGGGAGCATAAGGATGCAGAGGTGTTGTCATCCAGAGAGACAGCCACATCATCAATGCCCATTCTATGCCTGCCCGTGCCACTGGCCATTGCCTCAATATGCCCTCTGATCTGCAGGAGAGCAGATTCAAGGAGATTATTGAGCTGGCTGAAGCCCCTGTCAATACGATCTCCTAGCCTGTAAAAAGCAGAGGAGATAATCAAGCCCAGGGCCTGCACAACTACTGTATGAGCATCCCTGAGAGATGCCAGTATTGGTGTCACAGGGTCAGTCATGCAGGGTGAGGGCGAGGCCTCAGCTACAAGGGACACTGAAGTAACCACCTGCTCCATGGTGAACTGCAGAATTTTGATACCACACTTTAGGACCCCACACATGCAGGGAGTAGAATCCATCAGACTAGTTGACATGTGATGAAAGCTCCAAGGCAGACAGTCCAATTGCTCCAACAATCTCTGGCTTGGAAATTGGTTCGGGAGCCTTAGGACATCAGGGACCCAAAGGAACGGTCGTCGGCATAAAGTTATCACTGGATAAGGGCTTTGGCAGCCGTGGCCAACACAGAGAGGGAGAGGCAAGGCCAGGGCTGGGGCGGCCCAGGGATGCCTTGCAGGGCCTGGGGGAGCACTTCAGCTCCTCCTGGTCCATAAGGATTTTGCAGGTTTGTGTTACAACCAATTTTTGCCCGGATCATTGATTGGCCCAGTATTTTGTATTTTATCAGCCCAAATTTTGTCTGCTATCGCTCCTGTGAAGCGTGTTGGGACATTTTACTCTGTTAAAGGTGCTATATAAATGCGAGTTGTTGTGGTATCTCAGCTTTCTCCTGAACACTCTGCAGCCCTGTAGTCTGAATATTGGCTTTAACGACTTCACAACTTACTTGTATCCTTAATTTTCCTGCTTGTTTCTCTCATTTACCTTTCACTTCATTCCCTTCCACTGTGGAGCAAGTTGTACTCTCTTTTTGACTTTCTAATGCCTTTTGACTGCTTGCTGGAGATCTTTGTATACCATCCAGCACTTCTATTTCTTTCTAGTTTAAAAAAAACCTATTCAGAGACATTAAACTCATGAATTGCTTCTTTGTGATAGCAGTTAGCATAGCTGACTCTTGACTTTTACCAATTATTCTCCTCTTGTTTCCCCTTATTCAGAAGCATAAACGTCTCACTTTCCTCCCAGTCTCTGGTTTTTGCTTGAGGGCTACACCTGGAACATTAACCTGTCTTTTCTCATTTCAGACAATGATGGACCTGCTGCATATTCCCAGCAGTTGCTATTTTTATTTCACATTTCCAGCATTTACAGTTTTTTCAGTCTCTATGGCATAACTCATGCTGCGTTTGTCTGTTGGGTCATTTTTCATATCTAGAAATAATGACCAGTCAATGGCACGAATCACTAATCATAATCAAGTTATGGTCTTTTGATGTTTGTGATAGAATTCTGGGACAAACACAGCGGTCTATCTAAAGTATGGGAATCAAATAACAGAACTAAATTGGTTGTAATGCAAACATAAAAAGCAGCATTATTTCTGAGGATCATTATAAGAGGAAAGCACTGCTTCAAAGCCACAGCCGTCCCCAGCCGATACTCGTGATTATACAAGACCAGATGGCACAGTGGGTTAGTTCCATTGCCTATGTGGGCTGGGATTTGAATCCATGTAAGGATTATATGGGATTAAAGGGTTCTGTCTGCTGTGGCCTGCTAAGGTCCTATATGAAATATGTTTGGCCAGTATCAATACAGGTCCCAGCATACAAAACTATTCACAATTGCCAATACCTCTCAGAGGGTAAATTTTCCAGTCACCATTGGTGGTAATGTGGATTGGAACGAGCACTGAGAATCAGAAGACCTCTGTCCATTCTATGCAATCTTAAGGCAAGCCTCAGAAGTTGTTACCAAAAGAATTGAGACCTCCCTTTTAATATGAAAATATATTTCAATTGGGTGCACATTAGCACATGTGGAATTTCCCATTATTCTTACCAGGAATGCACTATGCTCTTTCATCTGCCATCCCAAGAAAACGTGCTTGACCTAATAAAGTACAACTCTAAGTGGTTATTGCATGTGGGTCATGTTTTTTGACCCACTGCTCCCACTTTGTGACAGTGTATGTTTTGTGTGCCTTAGAACCTAAACTAATGTTCCTTGTAGGGTCTCCCCCATGGCTGGCTACTGAGTTTCAGTGCATGCCTCTTGCGATTGAGGTGGTTCTCTTCCTCTTTATATTGCTCCGGAATTTGTGGTTGTAATGACGGCAAAACTGTCAGCGTTCGCCATCATTACAACTGTGAAGCTGACAGCAACTTCTGGCATCTGCACATGCGCAGTTAAACCTGGAAATCCAGAAGTTGCTGTTAGTCATTCCCGACTCCTCCACAGGCTGCACTGTTGAACTCCCCGGAGCCGGCAATCAATTGAAATCACTGAACTGACGAAAACTTCCCTTTTTACGCTGGAATATCGCAGTTAAAAAACCCCGAAAAGTTAAGCCTTGTTGAATGAGGAGTAACTGGGTTTTTAACGCATACTGATTCATAATTACTGTTGAACAACCATTCTGGCCCTGAAAAACTAATTTTATAATTGTGGAATGTCAAATTTTTCCATTATGATAAAAATTCCATGGTTTTTATTATAATATTTTTTTTTTAAGTATGTTTATGATATTTCAGCTTCTACCTTAATCCCATGTGTATGTCCCAATCTTTATTTCGTTCTCTGTAAAAATGATTAAAAAGTGAAGGAAAATCAGTACACTTTACTTCCTGGTTTGCAGTCTGAGAATTCTTCAATGTGATTGGCTGCTTAGCCAGCTTGATGACATCACTGTTGCTGGACGCTGGAGATCCCCTAGACTTGGCACCAGAATCAAATTAATGTCAGGAAAGGTGAAATCCATGCCACAGAGATCACTAGATCTTTGTGGGCAGCTTTCTTCGAGGTCAGTGGCGAGTGCCATCACTTCGCCGCTGACCGCAAAATACGGGCCATTATGTCATGAGATGTCCTTGCAGCTGGCTCCGGCATTTCCATTCCTGTGGTGGCTGCCTAGTTCTGCTCATTTTCTGGTATATCTCTATCAGTTGACCAGGATAGCTGGTGGGACCAGATGTGGCATTGGCCTGAGTAAGAGTAGCTCATTTATGCCTATTCCCTGCAGGTATATCCTTGCTGTTGGACACTCACCATGTTCACTAGTCAGTGTGGGAGCAGATCTGTGGGCAGAAATGAGATCAGTAATCCCTGCCTCAAGGTTATCTCAATCTGATCCCTCAGGGTGTTTAAGCTGAAAAAAAAGCCTCTAGCCAAGGGTGCATTAATGCATAGGCCTGCGGACCTGTGCCCATGGTCCCCACCAGGGGCGATGAGCCATGTCCAATAGGCAGCCCGAGGAGCTTAGCCTCCCTGCCCCTGATCCCATTGGAACAAGAGGATGCATGTCAGTGTCTGCGAGTCCACTGACCCAGCAATATCCCAGCCTTCTCCGTTTGGGTGGGTTCTAATGGATCAGGGAGGGGGCAGGTTGTGCACAGGGTGCAGAGGTGCCCAGAATGTTCTTGGTGCCCAGGTCCCAAGACTTCTTAATTTGGTCCGTGTCTATAGCAGCAGTCTGAGCGTGTATTGGAGATATTGGCCCAGAAATTGATCTCGCTCTGTTCCCGCGGGGGTAAGGCTTCCCCGCGATCTCTCACTCCGCTTGTGCTTTTTCAGATCCAGCTCGCACGAACTTGATGTTCCAGACATCAGCTGGGCAGTGCTTGCGTATCCCACCGGCGTAGTGAATTCGTGCGAGCTGTGGGATCATGTGACTCAGTTAGAGCCAATGGCAGCACACCATCTTCCATTCATAAGTTTCACATACGTGCTGTGAAATCTATGAATCTTACACCCCCCCAAAATAACAGCTAAACCTCAATTAAATTTTTAAAAAAAACCATCACATTAATAAAATAAGTATAGTTAAATAAATTAACCATTTTAAATAAAAAATTAAATTTTTGAAAAAATTTAAAATCTTTTAAAAAGTTATAAAAATAAACTTACCTGTCTTTAAAGTCTCTAAAAAAGATATACCTGTTAAAAAAAATTCAAAAAAATACTTAATTCACTACTTACCTTGTTAAAAGTGGGTCTTACTCCTCCTTTTTCCATTTCTAAAATCTTCCGTACTTACCTGCGCGTCCAAAGCATGAAGTGCACAGCGTGCGTGCAGCCTGTAGCGCGCACGCGATGCACCGAGGAACCGCCCCCTTTTCAAAAGACCAAGTGCCGGTTTTCAGCGCATGCGCAGGGCATGCAGAAAACCGGCAATCGGAGAGAGAATACGCGAGAGTACGCAGTGCGTACTCTCGCGCACCGGGATGAATTTTTGGCCCATTACCACTAGGCTTCAGACAGCTGCCACTCGGAGCTCTGCTGAATATGCCTATGGAGTTGGCACATGCTCCACAATGAAGTGCAGTTACTATAAATGGTCATTCATGACTACACAGATGGAAAAGGGCTGAACGCCAACATAAGTAATGTAGTTCAGAGCTCGGGCATTATTTAATACAACAGATAGAAAGTCTGGGCCAGTTTTATTGACTAACTAATTTGAGGGACTTTTTATGTTCAAAAATAAATTAATATCAATGCTGAAAATAAACAAACATCACAAGATCACAAGATAGGTACGGATGAGGAAACCTATTCAGCCCACTTGTGCTTGTCCATCCAGCAAGTTCCTCCAGTTTCCCTAACATATCATTCCAACTTTTTCTTCCTAACATCCTGTCTGGACACCTTCCAGGTGTTAATCACTCTTTATCTGAAGATGAACCTCCTGACATCAATCCTAAATTTTCCTTTCACTAGTTTAAAATACGTTGATTGGTGTTAAGATGTTTGTTCTTTTATTTTGCATAGTGCTGTCACCTTACAATGGAGAAATGGCTTATTTCACGTCTCATGTATCTTATAGACAGTGTTAGTAATGTGTACAGATGGGATCTTGGAATAAAAGTCAAATAAGATGAAGAATAAAGAGAGGACTGTACAATGTTTCAATATATTCAGTCCTCTAGAACACTCAGCAACTTAAAGGCAGGTATCACAAGGACTCAAAAGTACAAATGGGAAAAAAAATCAATAAATTAATAATGCTTCTGAAGATATCCAATAATCTATTTTTAAAACACTGTGATAGATCTTTGTCCTTATGGACTATCCATTAGCTACATGTTCCTTCTAGATGCCACTATAAATTATGCACAGAAGCTTTTTTGCATATAAAATAATGCTAAATACACTGAATGCCTGACTTCAACAACTGAGCATCAATGCATATTTCATAGTAGTGAAATTTTCAAAGCTCCGCCTCATCCTGATATGTCACTAGCAGTTTATTTAATGTTGCTGCATTAATATTAATATTCAAGTTGCATGTCGCATCTTGAGGCAAATGTCACAATCTGTTGAGCTTTTTGCTTTTATTCTTTCAGAGACTTTTCCTTTTTGCACACACAGGCAGAGTTTAGTAATTATCCAACTGATGCACAGCACCCTTTTAGAAATGGAAACCCTAGGAGGTATTATTGTCAATTCAGAAACACAAAGGAACTAATCAGAAACCAATTTTTTCTCTAACTGTATGATCTTCTCAACTGACAAACTGTGCCCACTAACCTTTCCTTTATGACACAAATTAACTTTCCAGAAAAACCTAAGCAACAAATTCCCCTGTGATTCATCTGGAGTCAACAATATTTCTGATGGTGGATATTTTGACATCTCTATCTCAGGAGACCAAGGTCTTAACTTACTTGTCACCTTCCACTGTTCTATAAAGATGCAAACACCTGTATTGTCAATATGAAATTTTGTTTTCTAATTTTGTTTTCAGCCCTGTTCTCCCGAAGGAGCTGATTTAAACTCAGGTACACCTCAGTACCTCACTTAAGTGGCTGCTCTACATTTGTGAGCCTAGACAGTGAATGGGGGCATCACAGCTGAACCTACTCCTGATGTTTTCACACATTCACATATGCACTGTAGCCCCCATTCTCCAACTTGTGTTCTCTGCAAATATAGCTTCCCAAATCCGGAATTTCTGATTTAGCCCTTATGACTGACATTTTTTCCTTCAATAGCCAAGGATGTGGAGACCAATTGCAGAATCCTTCACTAGGTATTTATCCCTCAACCAACACCACTAAAACAGATTATCTGGTCATATCACATTGCTGTTTGTGGGACCTTGCTGTCCGCAAATTGTCTGCCACGTTTCCTACACTACAACAGTGACTCCACTTCAAAATGACTTCATTGGCTGCAAAGCACTTTGGGACGTCCTAAGGTCATGAAAGGGCTATATAAATGCAAATCTATCTTTTTTTTCATAAGACAACCCTCTCATCTCAGGAGCCAATCGAGTGAACCTTCGTTGCAACCCCTCTAAGACAAGTATATCCTTCCTCAGATAAGGAGACCCAAACTGTGCACAGTACTCCAGGTGTGGTCTCACCAAAGTCCCATATAATTTCAGCAAGACTTCCTTACTCTTATATTCCAACCCCCTTGCAATAAAAGCTAACATACCATTTACTTTCCTAATTGCTTGCTGTACCTGCATTTTAAAACTGTAGGGTGCCCTCGCATAGACCACATCTTGAGTACTATGTTAGGTTTGGTCACCAAGACATAGGGAAATATTCAAGCCTTGAAGGCAATGCGGAGAAGAGCCATGAGGCTGATCCTTGGTGTCAAATAATTGACATTAGAAAAAACTGGAGAATCTGGGCTCTTTAACTTTAAATAACTAAGATGGAACCTTATAAAAGTATATGATATTAGATGACGTAGATGATGTTAATCTGGAGTACTATCTCAAGATATGTTAGAATACTAGAACAAGGGAACATAGGTTCAAATTATTGAAAGAAAAGTTTAGGGCACACACCAGTAAAAACTTCTTCACCCAAAGCATGATTAATACCTGGAATGGTCTCCCTGTTAGAGTAGAGGTAAAAACCTTAGACTCATTTACAGGTCAGTTAGATGATATTTTGGCGGGACTGTAGGGCTGGAATTTTGCCTACCTGGGCGGGTCCGGTGCGGGCGGACGGCGTGGCGGGTCACGACCCCACTGCTGGCTCCATCCCGCTGCTGAAAATGACTTTCCCTTAATAGGGCCTATTAAGCCTGCCCTGCTCATTTCCTGGCCCAATTAAATGGTGCGAGTCTGGTGACATCATCGATGACGCGTTTCCAGCCGGGATCTTTAAAGGGGCCATGGACACATTGGATTTGAATGTCAATGTAACATAGTGCTGTCGGTGCACTACAGCATTGCACTGCTGCAAACACTGACAATGACTGCACAGAGGCAGAGGGCTGCACCCAGATTCTCCGATGACTCCCTCCATATGCTTATGGAGGGAATCAGTGCACGCAGGGAGGTCCTCTTCCCTTCCAGTGGGCGGAAGAGACCTCCCCAGGACACCAAAACAGCCTGTTTGGAGATTGCAGAGGAGATCACCAGCAGGAAGTGGTCAGGAGGACCTGGTGCAGTGTCGCAAATGTTTCAATGATCTCATTACATCAGGAAATGTAAGTACAAAGCCACACTCAACTTCATCCTGCTGTGCCTCTCATCAAATCCCCATCACTCTGCCTTCCCTACCCTACTCCTGCACATCCTTACTCACACCAACTTACCTTGCATGTCCACCCAACCCTCTCTCTCTCTATCTACATTATCACATCCCCATCTCACTAGCCATCCCTCACACTCACCCTCATCCTAGTGCAATCATACCAACTAACAACACACAAGGAGGCCACTTGGCTTTGGCACCCCACTCCATCATAGTCTCCCTCGACAGATGTAACCCATCCATTCCTTACACTCATTCCATCACTCTCACTCAAGCTTCTCTTCTTTTCCTCCTGACAGGAAAAGAGAGCCCACAATAAGAGGGAGAGGGGGAGAACCGGCGGTGGCCCTCCATCATTTGCAAACCTTACAACCGCAGAGGAGGCTTTTTTAGAAATATCTGGAGTCACCGAGCAGCTGGAGGTGGGAGGCGGAAAGAGGGGGACATCTTAGCAACCTGGTGACAGAATTACATATCATACAGCTACATGGCATACATCAGTCACTCATATGGGCACTGATGTGAGCAGCCATTGGTCATCATGTGCATAATGGTATCTGTACCCATTCTTCATATGACATATCTAACTCATCTCTTTACTGTCCCACAGGTCCATCAAGAGGCCCCTCCCTCCCCCACTGCCCAGGAGGAAGAGGAAGACAACACCTCAGAGGCGCCTCCAGCCTCTGAGGGTGCACCATCACCAGACATGAGCGCACCCAGCACCAGCACAGAGACTCGGTGGTGCCACGCGAGATAGAGTAGTGTTGTCACCTGGTGTCTCACAACTCACAAATGAGCAAGAGCAGATGGTAGCGACAGGGACAGCAGTGGAGAGTCCTCGCCGGAGGGCACAGGACGCTCCCAGCTCTGCTCAGCTGCATGCAGACAGTGAACCTTGGGGGCCATCCAGAAAGAGGGCAATCCTGGAGGTGCAGGAAGAAGTGCAGGGGGCTCTGACAGGTTTTGCGACCGTGATGTCTGCAAATGTGCAGAAAATGGAGGAGTCCATCTTCAACATGAGCACCATTGTGTTGCAGGCGATGGTGACTGTAGGCTCTTCCATGGAGAGGATGGCCACCTGCATGGAGCAGCTAATGCACCACTCACAGGAGCACATGGTCCCTATGGAGAATAGATGGCAGAGGCTCATAGACCTCCTCTCTAGGAGGGATGTCGGTGTAGATGTGGGTCCTCATGGCCCCACTGATGTGCAGCAAGGTGCTCTCCAGCTCCCTGGCAGCAGGGAAGTGATCAGGCTGCCTCTACCTCTGCTGGAGCCACAGGGCTAGCACCTCATAGAAGCACCCGGAAGAGAAAGATAACACACAAGTAGATTCACAAGGGTAGCCACTTGGGTATTTTATCCAATGTTTATGTAAAGTTTCCGTTAATGTGCTGACAAACATAAAAATCTATATTTTCAACACTTTCCCATCTTGGACAGATTTGTGTGCACTTTTGTAAGTGGCTTAGTGCGTTGTAGTGAATGTTGAGTCATAACGTTACCCCCCGCAATGGTGGTGGGTGTGAAAGGAATTGCTTGGTCATTGTAGGGATGCTTTATGGTGTTGCTGTGGGGTGGTGCCAACCTGGCGCATCATGTGGCAGCCATATTGGTGTACAGCGTCAAGTTAAGTAAATCTGGCCATGGTGAGGCCATCCCTCGCCTCCCAGGCAGCAATGTGCTCGGGTGCTGATGCCGTGTGTCCTGTGCAGCATCAGGTGATTGCAGAGAAGGTTGGTGTTGTTGTTGGTGCTGCTGTTGTTGGGGCTGATTGTGATCGGATTCTGAGGACAAAGGTGAGACAGTATAAACGGCATCCATGCTGATGGAATAGATGGCAGGTGAAGTAGAGATGACAGAAGCAATCTGTCAATGGTGAGAGAGGTTCTTCCAATGAGGTGACACTGGATGGAGACTTTGCTGGAAAGACTGCAGCCTGCAGCATCTGTGCTGGGACTGCAGTGAGAAACAGCTTCTGCTGAGGAAAGTGATCATCTGTCAGATGGGAGCTTTTATAGTACATTTAATGCAGTCAAGTAATCAGCTAGAGCAATGGCCACTGAACTCCTGCCTCAGGTTGACAGACGTGGTTCCCGAGCAGCGTGTTTCCCGTGGCCATCCAGTTAAATTTAAAAGGTAAGGTTAAAACCACTCTTAAGGGCCTGACAACTAGCTACTAATAATTTAAATTGGGTTGCCCACCTCTGTCAGTTGGGTTGGGTCCACGATGACAAATGCACCTGGGGGAAAGGCGCGTGGGAGCAGGATGACAGTGGGTTCCCGACCCGCTCCCAAAAGTAACAACTTTCCCACCTGACCCACCTCCGATCGCACCCGCTACCACCCCGGAAAATTCTGGCCTAGGTCTTTTGTCTGGATAGATGAGCTTAGATGAGCTGAATGACCTCTCTCCTCTATCTACCTTGTGATTGTGTGCTTTGTTTTTTTTTGAAACCAGGAAAGTAGACACAGAGGAATCCAAGACTAATTTGGCCCTAACTCACAATTTTAGCAAGAGTTTTGTAAAAAGCTATATGCACTCTTGCTCAATAGCCTGGTGCCACCAAATCATTGGTTATTTTTTCTGTGTTTGTTGTGATATCCTCCTGAAATTAGACCAATTTCTACCTCTTGCTTATGCTATTGTTGCTACAGTGCCCTGTCCCAGTTGATAGGCACTAGTTCCTCCCTTACTTACTTTACACTGCTCTTTTTGCAGCTTGTCCCTTCCCTTCATTGTCCCTAGAGTAGTGACAGCAATGGATACTTGGCAAAGTGATTATTTAAGAAGTTAATGGCCCCAAAATCCCATAGACATCGATCCCACTGGAGTTTGTAGGGCCAATGAGAGGGCACCTTATTTGCATAGAACCAATGGCTGAAGTGCCACTTGGGGCACTTTTTTAGCATCTGCATGCCCCATGTGCTATGAATGGAGGAGCAGGCTCGAAGGGCCAAATAACCTACTCCAGCTCCTATTTCTTATGTTCTTATGAAACTGGTTGTTGTCCACCCTTGGTGGGGGACAAATTGGATTTATCCATGCAACCCCCGACCCCAGCCCTGGCCACGGCTCTGATCAACCACTGAGCGATTGGGCTGATCTAGGTAGTAATTATAATTTTTTATAAAATGTCATCTTTGGGAATCCAGGCCTCTTGACAGACTTTGGACCTCACCAGTCAGGTCCATATGTGCCCTTTTGAAGGCCGGCCAGTATGCTTACACTGTGTCGGTGTACCAGCCACCACTGAAACACCGGGTCCCAGCTGACACTCAGTAGTGATTTGATGGAAACGGGTAGACCTCATTTCCTTGGCTGGGTGGGGGTGGCGGGGTGCGGGTTCCCCTGGTTTCTCATCTGACATTACGGCAAGAGACCGTTGAGGCATTGCCACTGAAATTCCACGAGGGTTCTAAGTACAAGCTCCCGTACGATACAGGTGGAGTTCCTTTGTGCTAATTCAAGTAGTGCTCTGTTCTCCCGCTTCTTCTTTTACCAACTTTCTCTGAATTGCCAGAATGAGATATTCTCACAACATTTATGTGGCTTGTCACAACATGGAATAAGAAAAAGTTATTCTGGGACTAACCAAAGGATAACACCACAACAGCCCCATCCAAGCCATCCTTCCAACAATGTGAACAAAAGCATAATGCTGCGTATGCTGGAAATCAGAAACAAAAGCTGAAAATGCTAAAAATACTCAGCAGATGAGGCAGCATCTGTGGAGAGAACATACATAGGCCTAGAAATCTGAATTAACGCGTGATCCTGATGCACGTGCCTAATGAGGATGGCGGCAGAACCACGGCAAATTTATGTGCCGGCCTCATTCGGATAGTACCGACAGGCTGCGGGCGCAATTTGTGGCTCCAGAGGCAGCTCACCGGCTGTGGGGAAGCAGCAAGATATGCCGGCTCAGATGCCGCAGAGGGCCGCAGGAGAGTCCGGGGGGTGGGGGTGGGGGGAAGCAATTGGGAGAGGGGGTGAGCGGTGGCCATCAACGGCCCGCGGTTTCAATGTGTAGCTGGGAGGAGCACGCCTGCTCCTCCGAACTCCATAATAAGGTAAGCAAAAAACATCAAACTTAGCACTTGGGTGTCAGCCTCCAGTGGTCCCTTTGAGGACCGCTGGGTTGGTTGCTGTGCGCTCGTCTGTCGCAATTGAATTTCACTAAGGGGCATGAAACAGGCGTTAGGTTTTTATATGCAATGGCCTAACGCTAGTTTCAGGTGCACGCCCTGGATGCCTACTGAGCAGCCCAATCCAATATGGCGAGTGGCACATCGCCAGCACGGAATAAGCGTGCGAATGCCCCCTGCCATATTGGGCTCTTGTGTGCCCATTCTACGCCTGTAAAATGGGAGCAGCCCAATCAAATTTCTCAGCTAAGATGTTTTTGGTATGCACCCTTCCTCAAAACTGTAATATGCTGCCTAACCTGCTGCGTGTTTCCAGCATTTTCTGTTTTTGTTTCACCCTTCCAACAGTTCTTTGACTCCGAGGTTGAAAATCCTCCAACCGAGGATTTAGTTGAAACAATGTTGGCAGTTTTAGTGCAGTGTTAGTATAGTTTTATTATTGATGAGGAAAGCATGTAAATCAATGCCTGAATGCTCTTTCAAAAATATTTTTTTAAATTAAATTCAGTGCGGAATTTCAAAGCATATTTCAGATGCTGTAAATGTTCGAAACTGCAGAATCCACATTTGGAAACAGAGTAAAAGTGATGTTCTCAGCTTTTTTGAAACATTTCAAAAATAGCATTCATTTACAAAACAAATTACCCTGTTGATAATTTTGCCAAAAACATTGACTGACTTGTTAAAATTATCAACTGGAAGAATTTAATTCCTAAAAGCTTTCACGAGCTCCATCATGAAAATGCTTAATTGTTTGGCCTATAGCTGACCCGTATCATTCAA
Organism: Squalus acanthias; assembly: GCA_030390025.1. NCBI lineage: Eukaryota > Metazoa > Chordata > Chondrichthyes > Squaliformes > Squalidae > Squalus > Squalus acanthias. The sequence goes on along the minus strand of CM059431.1, from coordinate 45,763,187 downwards.
CCTAAATCCAGGTCTTGAGAAAATGAAATGTGAGTCTCTCCCCTTACCCCTTTTGCAGACAGTGACTATGGTTTCATGAGCAGCTGCAGCCTTGTGGTAGTTTGCTAAATTGGAAATTCTTCACATGAGCCTGGATACAGCATATAGGCGGGGTGTGTGAATGTTGGGAAGTCATCAGAGCTGAGCCCAATCCTGCATCACCGGCAGTGATTAATTGCTCTGGTCATCGTGTGTGGCAACATAAGTACCTCCTGAAGATTTCTTCTGGTCAGTATATCCAGTGAAATTGAAATGGAACAGACAGCTGTGGGAGCTGGCAGAGTCCAGAGTGTGATGATGAGGTCTTGTGCTGACTATGGTTAGGTTGATTGCCAGTTAATTGACAGCAATTTCAAAGTCTTCCTAATTCATAAGCATAAAAATAATCTGTCCGCAGTTACTCACTGACTGCCTTGCATGTAGGTATCACAAGCAATGCTTGTGATAGCCACCCGCTTCTTGTTCTTCTTGCTGTTATGCCCCACAGTATGGGGTAGATTTTGACTTTATTCAATAGTGTAAGACGGGTGATAGTGACTTCGCAGCTCGTTTTACATCTTTCCTGATTGACTTCAATGGAAATAAAAATCAGGGGAGATGTAAAACGGGCTGCCAATTTGCTATCACCCATTTTATACTATCACACAAAGTCAAGATCTACTTCTATGTGTATAAACTACCATAGACACTGAGGCAGATATCTTTCACTATCTGCAACAGTCAAGCAGTTGGCATTCCTTTGGAAAAATCTGCTTGTTCCGCATGGACCCCCACCCTACACATAAAAAATTGTTATAATGCTGACAGTGTTAAGGTGTCAACCTCTGATAATCTTGAGCATATAGTGACTGCTGGACCAAGACAAGAGGGTGACTGATGGGCTGGCTTGTGCATTTTATCCACAAAAAGTTGAATAAATTTTACTTGAGGAAGATATAAAATAAAAGTATTAGCAGCTCTGTACTCTCAAGGACATAACAAAGTAGATACGCATGATGGATGAATGATGAAACCCAGCCAGCAAGAGCTGACTGAAAGAAATCTGTTTTGCAGCACAGTTGAAGAATTGCATTTCAGACAAAAGACCCTGCTGACGAGTGATGGAACAAAAATTGGTCACGGCTTGGCAGAGGGCAGTCGTTTTATAATGTGAGTAAAGTAAGAACCTAAGATATAAATAACAGTACTTGTGCATAAAATCGGTGGTGCTGGTGGGTGATGGGATTAAGTTCTAGACTTGAGCACATTATCTAGAGTGAGATTTTTTAAATTTTTATTCATTCACAGGATGTGGGCGTCGCTGGCAAGGCCAGCATTTATTGCCTATTCCAAATTGCCCTTCAGAAGGTGCGAGGGTCACATATCTTCACTACGCTTCCTGGTAACCACTTTAACCATTTATGGTGATGGTTCTTCACTCTAACCTTCTGGTTCAACTTCACACTTCTCTCTCTAACTACTTTTATCATGACTCTCTTTCTGCCTTGATTGTTTCTCTTCTACGGACTGTGCCAAGTTTGGCTTTAACAACGAGAACCTGTCGTTTGAGAAACAACTCTGTGCTGGTTTTCTACCAGTAGTGGTATGAGGATAGGTATTCAGAAAATTTGCCAGTTTGTGGTCCAACGACAACTGATGTTTCTTTGGTTTTGGATCCAACATTTGCTTGATGAGGGCACGTTTGACAATTTGTACTGTGCGCTCTGCTGCACCATTTGAAGCAGAGTGGTACGGTGGAACTTTGGTATGTTTCACACCGTTTTTGCTCATGAACTGTGTGAACTCTTCTGAACAAAATTGAAGCCCATTATCAGACACAATTTCTTCTGGGAGACCGTATGAAGAAAACAATCTTCGCAAATTGTCTAGTGTTTTGCTTTTTGTTATTATCTGCATCGGAAACACCTCTACCCACCTTGAGTGAATATCTATCACTATGAACAATTGCTGTCCTTCCAGCTCAGTAAAATCTACATGTAACCTTTGCCACACTCTGGGAGGCCATTTCCATGGCTGTAATGGTACTGATGGTGGTTTCTTGCTCACCGATTGACGTGTTGTACACTGACTATGTACTCTATCTCTTTATCTAAACCTGGCCACCATAAGTAACTAGTTACACTAATTAATATAACTATAAATAATCGTTGAATAAATACTTTAACTAATTAAATAAATAAAATAAGGCGAGACTAAGATATGACAGGGCAGGTTGTGTGTCTGAACTATAGTATGTGGGTGTTTGTGGACAACGAGACTGTCCTGAGCGAACATGTCTGCAGGAGATGTCTCCATCTCGAATCTCTCCGGCTCAGAGTCATTGGGCTGGATTTTCATAGGGCCGTGGAGGCAGGTTTGGAGGCGTGTGGGGGGTTAAAATTGCGAAAAGAGGTGGGCGGACCTGATCCCGCCTCCACGCAATTTTGATAAAATCGTGTGCGGAGTTCCTGACTCCGTCCCGCCTCCAAGAGGCGGGAGAGGCCATTAAAGCCCTTAACAAGCCCTAAATTGGCTCTGTAATGCCATTTTGAAACATTTTAGCTAGTTTAACCCTTTTCCGACATGAAGCACGCCTGGTGTGAAACACGCCAGTGAAACCTGGCGGGAGGACAAGTGGATAGCTGACTATCAGCTGCAGGTGCACTATTACAACGGAGATGTGATGAAGGTAGTAGTAGTATTAGGTCTGAAAGTCGCCTCTGATGCTGCTGCATTGAATGTCTTCAGAGACTGCTTGGTCTTTGCTGTGAGAGGACCTGGATGCAAAAAAAAATCTCTCTCTCTCTCTCTCTCAGCTGCTGCTGATTTTGCATCCAGGTCCACTCACAACAAAGGCCAGGCAGTCTCTGAAGACCTTCAATGCAGCAGCAATGATGACATCATCAGAGGCGACTTTCAGACTGAAAACACTAATTGGTTCATGGGTTCCCACATGCTGGAACTCAATTGCCCAATTAGGTGAAAATTGCATCAATCTCCCACATCCAATTGTAGTCGGGTGGATAACACGAAATGCGGATGACACGACCCCAACCCGCCCCAATATCAAAATCCAGCCCATTGAGCTGGAGTGCGAGTTGGAGACAATCCGACACATAAGAGAAGGGGAGGAATTTCTGGACAGTTTTATCCAGAATGCAGTCACACCCCAGAGGAAAGCACAGGTTCAGGAAGTGGAAGGTGTGACTTCTAGGGAGCCGGGTAGCGGAGATTTAGGAGAGGTTGAGAAGGAGGTCCCGCAGACACTGGTCCTGTCCAACAGGTACGAAGTACTCGCTACCTGTGAGGACAAGGAGAAAGACTGCAGGGAGGACAGCCACAATGCAGACCAAAGCACCGTGGCTCAGAAGGCTGTCCAAGGGGGGGAACAGCAGAATAGAAATGTGGTAGTGATAGGGGACTCTATAATTAGAGGGATAGATAGCGTCCTCTGCAGCCAAGAACGGGAATCCCGAAGGGTGTATTGCCAGGGTAAGGGATATCTCACGGCAGCTGGAGAGGAACTTGGAAAGAGAAGGGGTAAATCCAGTTGTCGTGGTCCATGTTGGAACAAATGACTTAGGTAGGAACAGGGAGGAGGTCCTGCTGAAAGAGTAAAGAGTTTCAGGAGTTAGGCTCTAAATTAAAAAGCAGGTCCTGCTTTTTAATTTAATTTGCTTTTTAATTTAGAGTCTAACTCCTGAAACTCTTTCAGTAGGACCTCGAGGGTAATAATCACTGGATTATTGCCCGAGCCACGTGCAAATTGGCATAGAAGCAGACAAATCAGGAGAATTAACACGTGGCTAAAGGGCTGGTGTGGGAAAGAGTTGTTCCTTTTCTTGAGACACTGGCACCAGTTCTGGGACAGGAAGGAGCTGTACCGATGGGATAGGCTCCACCTGAACCGGGATGGGACCCATGTCCTAGCGGAAAGGGTAAATAGGGAAGTGGCAAAGGCTTTAAACTAGTAAAAGGGGGGGAGGGATCTACAAGAAATGTAACCAGCCTAATTATAAATAAAACAGGAAAAGAGAGCATAGGAAAGAATAAAGTAAGGCAGGACATTGATGGCAAGGGAATAAATAGAGTTATAGAACAGGAGTTTAAAAAGATGGTTAAACATAAAATGAGAGGAAATCCTATTAAAAATGAGTTAAACTGTCTGTATAGCAATGCACACAGTGTCCATAATAAAACAGGGGAGCTGGAGGCAATCATGCGTTGCGAGGAACCAGACATAGTAGAAATTACTGAGACATGGCTACAGAAAAATTAGGACTGGGAATTAAACATTGCAGGGTTTAACATATTTAGAAAAGTTAGAGAGGGAAAAAGGGAAGGTGGAGTAGCTGTACTTATTAGGGATAACATAATGGCAGTAGAAAAAATTAACACAGCTATCAGCAAGACAAAAATAGAATCCATATGGATAGAGATTAAAGATAATAAAGGATCAATCACACTAATAGGTGTAGTCTACAGACCACCTAATAGTGGAAGGGAGGTGGAGGAAGAAATATGCAAACAAATTAGGGAAATGAGTAAAAAACATAGAATAATAATCATGGGGGATTTCAACTACCCCGATATTTATTGGACAGAAGAGGTAGGTAAAGGGTTTAAGAGAATGGAATTCTTACAATGTGTACAGGACTCCTTTCTGACCCAATATGTAAAAAGCCCAACAAGGCAGGATTCACTATTGGATCTAGTAATGGGAAATGAACTAAAGCAGATAAGAGATGTAAAAGTAGGGGAAGATCTAAGCAATAGTGACCATAATATTATACGCTTTAAGACGATAATTGAGAAGGACATAAGTATGATGAAAACCAGGGTAATAGATTGGAGAATAGCTGATTTTGAGGGCTGAGAATAGAACTTGGGAAAATAAAATGGGCAACAATATTGGCAAACAACGATGTAGAACAGCAATGGGAAACATTTAAAACGGCGTTCGACAGAGTGCAGGAACAATATATTCCGCTAAAAGGAAAGAACAAACTAAACAATAATGAGACTCCATGGATGAATAAAGCCATAAGGGAACAATTGAGGGTAAAAAAAGAGGCATACGTTAAGTAAATAGACAGCAGGGGAGTGCATGATAAGGGGGAATACAAAGAGATTAGGAGAGAAGTCAAAAAACAATTAGGAAGGCAAAGAGGAACTATGAAATTAAATTATCAAGGAACATATAGCAAAATATTTTACAGGCACATCAATAAAAAAAAGGAAGGTTGTGATGTGAATAGGACCAATAAGGGACAGACAGGATAATACCACAGGTAATGATAGAGAGATGGCAGAAATAGTAAATAATTATTTTGTTTCAGTATTTACCAGGGAGATAGAACAGGTGGACATGACATTGGATGATGACATTAGTAATGAAATAAAAAGAGGGGATATATTAAATAAACTAATCAAACTCAAAGAGGATAAAACCCCCGGTCCAGATGGATTGCATCCACGCATTTTAAAAGAATCTAGCGAAGAGATAGCAGAGGCATTACTACACATATTTAATCATTTGTTCGAAAAAATTGTAGTGCCAGAGGACTGGCGGATAGCTAACATAATACCTATATTTAAGAAGGGGGATAGAACATGTCCTTGGAATTATAGACCAGTCAGCTTAACATTGGTGGTAGGAAAAATAATGGAATCCCTACTAAAGGAGAAAATAGAAGAACATCTAGAAACCAAAAACATAGTAATGAATAGTCAGCATGGATTTCAAAAGGGAAAGTCTTGCTTGACCAAAGTCATGAAATTTTTGAAGAGGTAACAGAGACAGTAGACAATGGTAATGTAGTCGATGTAATTTATCTAGATTTTCAAAAGGCCTTCGACAAGGTACCCCATAATAGACTGATGAACAAGGTCAGAGAATGCAGAGTCAGAGGACAAGCAGCAGAATGGTCAGCTAGCTGGCTTCAGGACAGAAAGCAGCGAGTAGGGGTAAAGGGTAGCTATTCACAGTGGCAGAAGGTGGGTAGTGGTGCTCCACAAGAATCAGTGCTGGGACCACTGCTGTTCACAATTTATATTAACGATTTAGACTTTGGAATCAAAAACACAATTTCTAGATTTGCAGATGACACCAAATTGAGGAGGATAGTCAATACTGAGGAGGACTGTAACAAATTACAGGAAGACATTAATAAACTTGCAGAATGGGCATATAATTGGCAAATGAAGTTCAACACAGATAAATGTGAGGTATTACATTTTGGTAGAAAGAATAGGGAGGTCACTTATTACTTGGAGGGTGCGAGTCTAGGTGGGGTAGAGGAACAAAGAGATCTCGGAGTACAAATACACAAATCACTAAAAGTTGTGACACAGGTTAGCAAGGCCATTAAAAAAGCAAACCAAGCACTAGGGTTTATTTCTCGAGGTATAGAATTGAAAAGTAGGGAAGTTATGCTAAACCTGTTTCGAACCTTGGTTAGACCACACTTAGAGTACTGCGTACAGTTCTGGTCGCCATATTATAAAAAGGATATAGAGGCACTGGAGAGGGTGCAGAGAAGATTTACAAGGATGATACCAGAAATGCGAGGGTATACATATCAGGAAAGGATGAACAGGCTGGGTCTCTTTTCTCTTGAAAAAAGGCGGAGGGGTGACCTAATAGAGGTCTTTAAAATTATGAAAGGTTTTGATAGAGTGGATACAGAGAGAATGGTTCCACTTGTGGGGAAGAGCATAACTAGAGGCCATCAATATAAGATAGTCACCAAGAAATCCAATGGGGAATTCAGAAAAAACTTCTTTACCCAAAGAGTGGTGAGAATATGGAACTGCCCCAATGCCGTACGGGGAGGCGTCACACGCTAGCTTTCTCTCCTTAGATACATCATAGTGAATTAACATGGTACTCTCTACTAACTAGCTTTTACACTCTTTGAATGCTGTGTCGCATTCTTTTGACCACTTCCAAGGGACCTGTTTTCTCAACAGCTCATACAGTGGATGTAACAATGTAGCCAAGTTTGGGAGGAACTTTCCATAATAATTCAAAAGACCCAAAAATGATCGAAGTTCAGAGACATTCTTGGGAGTGGGTGCATTTCTGATTGCATCCAGCTTCCCCTTGGTTGGATGTAAACCATCTTTGTCTACTCTGTGCCCTAAGTACTCCACTGAGTTTTGAAACAACTCACACTTGTGAGCTGTCACTTGTACTCTGTGCTTCTCTAGCCGATTGAACACTTCATTCAACACCTCATCATGGATTTGCCTGTTTGCTGCTGAAATGAGTATGTCATCCAAATAACACACTTACCCCTTCAATCCCTTGCAAAATTTGATTCATCACCCCCTGGAATATGTCGAGGGCAGAAGACACTCCAAATGGTAACCTATTGACTAATATAGGCCTCGGTGAGTATTTATAGTCAAGCATGACTTGGACTCTTCATCGAACTCAAGTTGTAGGTAGGCATTTGTTAGATCTAACTTCAAAAAGATCTGGTCACCTGTCAGCGTTGTGAACAAATCTTCCACATTTGGCAAAGTATTGGGTAGATTACACTCTAGAACCTGGTTTACGGTTACCTTATAATCACCACACAACCTTACCTTACCATCTGACTTAGGTACAACAACAATGGGTGTAGCCCAATTACTCAGATCTACCTTAGAGATAATGTTCTCAGTTTCTAGTCTTTTGAGTTCTTGCTCAACTTTCTCCTTGAGTGCGTATGGTACGGGACGTGGCTTGCAGTAAACTGGTCTTGCATCCTTCTGCACTCTGACACTTGCCTTGAAGTCTCGGATCGGACTGCCCATTTCACTGAACACCTTCCGATACTGCTTGATGATATCACCTTTCAATGCAAATTTCGCTTCTACACGAAAAATCTAATTTCAATCTATGCTTCAGTGATCCCAACCAATTTCTACCTATCAAGGCAGGCTCGTCTCCTGCCATTACTATGAGAGGCAAGCTCTGTCACTGATCCTTGTATTTCACTGGTATGGTGACACTTCCTACTACAGGGATTTGCTCTTCTGAGTAGCCTCACAGCTCTACCTTCGATTTCTCTAGTCGATAATCATGCAACTTGTTGCGATATAGTGATTCAGGTACTAAGTTCACGGATGCACCAATGTCGATTTCCATGGGTATCCTGGTTCCTGCGACATCTAATTGGATGACGCTACCTCGCGAATCGCTGTTAGATTCCTTCGTGCTTCTGATGATGTGAATCTCCAGAAACTCCTCGTCCTGCTGCTTCTCTTCAACGGTATGTAGTATCTGGCGATTTCTACTTCTAGCATTGCCAGTCGGTTTACTCTTTTGACGGCACACCTTCACAAGATGCCCAGTTTTCTTGCAGTAGAAACACTCTGCCTTCACATATGGAAAGCTTTGAACGATGTGTTGTCCCAGGCACCGATAGCACGACTTCAATGCACTGTTACCTTGGCCAGTTGCTGAGGCCTTGGGGCCCAACTGCCTTTTAGTTTTATCCTACAGTCGATTCACCTCGGTTGTCTGACGACTGGAAATGGCGCGGAACTCTCGGGAGTATCAGTCGGCCATATCCATCGACATAGCTGTCTGACAAGCTAAGTCAAAAGTCAAGTTCGGGGTTGTCAACAATTTACTTCTGATATGTTCATTTTTCAACCCACAAACAAAGCGGTCACGCAAAGCTCGGTCCTGAAAGTTTCTGAAATGACAGTGAATGGATAGCTTTTTTAAAGCTACAATGTACTCACTGATACCCTCGTCATTTAATTGATCGCGTGTTCCAATGCGATAACTTTCAACAATTTCCAGGGACTCAGGACTGTAGTGCTGTTCTAACTTGGTTAGGATCTCCTTCAGTGTCGTGTCCTTCGGCTTGGTGAGAACAAGCACATTTTTCAGGCTTTCATACACCTCGGGGCCTGCTTCAGTCAAAAAAATAGCCCGTTTCATTTCTAAAACCACCCGGTTACAATTTACATCATCGGGGACTTCGACGATACTATACGCGGTGAAAAACATTTCTAGCCGCTCCCCATGTGCTCTAAAAGTCTCTTGGTCACGATGGAACTCACCCAAGTGCCCTATTATTCACATAGGCGTGGCCATCTGGACTCTGGCAACGTCGACAGTTCAGCCACGTGTGCTCGAAATTTACCTTGGATTTTTAAGTTTTTCTGTAAAACGAAGAACCTCTAACAGTCCCTCCGTCGGATTATCCTCCAACAAAAATTTCAACTCGGGAATCCGCAATCGCATCTTCTGTAAGGGTTTTGACACGTGTGTGGCTCTGTGCTTAGCCTGGGTGCTAGTGCGAGGTTAGGCCTTGTTGCCTGTTCTGGTCTCCAGCCAGCCTGATAACACTAGACCCCTGTGAGTGGTTCGACCCACTCGCCCTTACGGTTCTGACACTGGACTTAGGTGCGAGAGCAATAATGCAGAGAAAACTCAGGTAGACCCGGTTGAATAGTGCGAATTGGAAAATCTTTATTGCATATTATTCAAGATTACGAAATACATGTCATAAGCACAGATTAATGACAGTACAATCTTACACGCAGTTATGTAACTAATTTTTGGGAAACGAGGAGCGCACGACACATTGTAAATGGGGGCACACATTACAGTTATCCTTAAAACTTAAACCTTCCCCTATCAATACCTGCTCTAAACTAGATTCGTAGGATCGAGACTCATGCTCACCACTCGTGATAACTCGGAGAATTCCGAAAACTCTGCTCGGATGTTTTTACCGCAGCACCTGATCACCCACGTGTTGATCAGGGGTCTCTGTACCCCACTTGTTTACTCGTTTCTGCTCCGGCTAGCAGGCTGGACCGTCTGCTGTCATGAAGATCTGTGTTGTCCTCGGAGTTCCGACACGACTCAAAAAAATAGTCTTCCTGTGCCCTCGCCCCGATGCGATAAAACTCGAAGAATGGTCTTCTGATGCCAGTTGGGAAGCAGTTACTGATTTATCGAGCGCGGTCGGGGCTTACTGACCATGGCGATATGTATTGTCGTCTTCTTCTCTTCTCATCTCATCTCATCTCATCTCGGGCCTTTGGTTCCAACACCGTTTACCGACTTCTCGGGATGGTGTGCCCGCTTCAAGGCTTCACAGCCCGGTTCCACACAGATCTTCGCGGCAAGCCACGAGGCTGATCCTGGCGGATCAGTAAGTTCAATAGTCTTCTAGCAAGTCGAGCAGCAAGAGGCAGATGCAAGAGTCAGAGTCGCAGGCGAAGAAAGAGTCAAGCGGCAAGAGTCAAGAGGATAAGAGAATAAGAGTCAAGAGTCAAGAGAAAGATGGACGGTTGTAGTTTACAGTTATAGTGCTGAAACTCCTCTTTTCCCGCCCAATCTTAATGTCTTTTCTTTTGTCAGAGTTTTGGCGCTCAAACTTCTTGTATAGGGTGATCTCCGTTTTAATGGGTTTCGGGGATACTCGTAACTGCCTGAGTACCTGTTAATACTTTTCCCAATGTGTAACCGGTCAGTATTCTCCCTGGAGGGCTTTTGGGGCTTCCAAATGTTTTCTGTAACTACCCGCAAACAGCTCTCTCATCGTAGAGTCGTGGGGATTTTGCATATTAATGTCTTTGGATGGGTTCTTGATCGCTTGGTACAATAGCCCTTATTCGCACCTGGGAGACCGATTCCAGTATTTATGTGTATACTGCAAACCCATAATGTCTTGTGTATTATCTCAAATGTGCTGAGTCTTGATCGATCTCGCACAAATGTTTATTGGAACGCCATCTTGTCTGCTTATCGAAAAGTCTAGAATGTTCTGCCACGAGGCGTGGCGGCCATTTTACAGGCTGCTTGTGTCCACTTTGAAAACCTGACAGCATTCTGCTGAAATAAACTGTTTGAACGAAACTATGTGTTTTCTCCTTATTTATAAAATCGCGATTATATTGCGAATTCTACACTTCGTCGCCAATCCTGTGATATCTTGAGACACAGCATATATATACACAACAGCACAACATGGCTTCCGGTAAGAACTGTACTGCAGATGGCTTTATTATTATATACATCAGTAGTCCACCAGGTGGCTCTATTACAATGATCATTGTCTGACACTTGTGTGGCACGAATGTTATTTGCCACTTATCAGCCCAAGCCTGAATGTTGTCCAAGGCTTGCTGCCTGTGGGCACAGACTGCTTTATTAACTGGGGAGGTGCGAATTGAACTGAACACTGTGCAATCATCAGCGAACAGCCCCACTTCTATTGACTGCATCACCAGAGCTCTCTTTTTGCTTTGCTGGTAATAATGTAGGTGATACTGCATTGGTTAGTGCCGTATAACAGGAGCACATGATTATGTGGCATTTTGAGGGTGCGGAATTCTTAAAGTGCATCCAGGAGAGCTTTGGCAGATACAAAGGACTAAAAACAGTGGAAGCCCTAGAGGAGTATAGAAAGTGCAGGGGGGTACTTAAAAAAGAAATTAGGAGAGCGAAGAGGGGGCATGAAAAAACATTGGCGGGCAAAATAAAGGAAAATCCCAAGGTGTTTTATAAGTATATTAAGGGCAAGAGGATAACCAGGGAAAGAGTAGGGCCCATTAGGGACCAAAGTGGCAATCTGTGTGTAGAGCCGGAAGATGTAGGTGAGGTTTAAAATGAATATTTTGCATCTGTGTTCACTATGGAGAAGGGTGATGTAGGCATAGAAATCAGGCAGGGGGATTGTGATATACTTGAACAAATTAGTATTGAGAGGGAGGAGGTACTAGCGGTTTTAGCGGGCTTAAAAGTGGATAAATCCCCAGGCCCTGATGGGATGTATCCCAGGCTGTTGTGTGAGGCAAGGGAGGAGATTGCAGGGGCTCTGACACAAATTTTCAGAACCTCTCTAGCCACAGGGGAGGTGCCAGAGGACTGGAGGACAGCTAACTTAGTACCATTGTTCAAGGAGGGTAGTAGGGATAAACCTGGGAATTACAGGACAGTGAGCCTAACATCAGTGGTAGGGAAATTATTGGAAAAAATTCTGAGGGACAGAATTAGTCTCCACTTGGAGAAGCAGGGATTAATCAGGGATAGTCAGCATGGCTTTGTCAGGGGGAGATCATGTCTGACCAATTTGATTGAATTTTTTGAGGGGGTGACTGGGTGAGTGGATGAGGGTACTGCAGTTGATGTAGTCTACATGGACTTCAGTAAGGCTTTTGACAAAGTTCCACATGGGAGACTGGTCAAGAAGGTAAGAGCCCATGGGATCCAGGGCAATTTGGCACATTGGATCCAAAATTGGCTTAGTGGCAGGAGGCAGAGGGTGATAGACGAATGTTGTTTTGGTGACTGGAAGCCTGTGTCCAGTGGTGTTCCGCAGGGATTGGTGCTGGATCCTTTGCTGTTTGTAGTGTACATTAATGATTTAGATATGAATGTAGGAGGTATGATCAGTAAGTTCGCAGATGACACGAAAATTGGTGGAGTGGTAAATAGCGAGGAGGGAAGCCTCAGGCTACAGGACAATATAGATACATAGATACATAGAATACATAGAAGATAGGAGCAGGAGTAGGCCATCCGGCCCTTCGAGCCTGCTCTGCCATTTAATGAGATCATGGCTGATCCTCCAATTCAGTATCCCGTCCCCGCCTTCTCTCCGTAACCCTTAACCCCTTTTGCCTGTAGAAATATATCTAATTCCCTCTTAAATATATTTAATGAGCTGGCGTACACTGCCCTCTGTGGCAATGAGTTCCATAGGTTCACCACCCTCTGAGTGAAGAAATTCCCCCTCATTTCTGTCCTAAATGGTTTAGCCCTTATCCTTAAATTATGTCCTCTAGTTCTGTTCTCACCCGCCAAGGGAAACATTCCTTCTGCATCTAGTCTGTCTAGACCTGTCAGAATTTTATACACTTCTATGAGGTCCCCTCTCAATCTTCTAAACTCCAGTGTGTACATCCCTAAACTACATAGTCTCTCCTCATAGGTCAATCCCGCCATTCCTGGTATCAGCCTGGTGAATCGCCGCTGCACCCCCTCCATGGCAAGAACATCTTTCCTCAGATGAGGTGACCAAAACTGCACACAGTACTCGAGGTGTGGTCTCACCAGTGCCCTGTACAGCTGCAGCAAGGTATCCCTGTTCCTGTATTCCAACCCTTTTGCTATGAAGGCCAGCATACCGTTTGCCTTCTTGACCGCCTGTTGCACCTGCATGCTCGCCTTCAGTGACTGGTGTACAAGAACACCCAGGTCTCTCTGTACTTCCCCCTCTCCCAATTTATTGCCATTTAAATAATAATTTGCCTTCCCGTTCCTGCACCCAAGGTGGATAACTTCGCACTTGTCCACATTATAGTGCATCTGCCATTTATCCGCCCAATCACCCAGTCTGTCCAAATCGCTCTGGAGCTTCCTGGTCTCCTCCTCTGAGCCCACCCCACATCCTAGTTTAGTGTCGTCTGCAAATTTGGAAATGCTGCATCCGACTCCCTGATCCAGGTCATTAATGTAAATTGTGAACAGCTGGGGACCCAGGACAGATCCCTGCGGTACCCCACTTGTTACTGCCTGCCATTCAGAAAATGAGCCATTTATTCCAACTCTCTGTTTTCTATCTGACAGCCAGTTCTCTATCCACGTCAATACTTTCCCCTTTATCCCATGAGCTTCAATTTTCCATGCTAATCTTTTATGTGGGACCTTGTCGAAGGCCTTTTGGAAGTCCAGGTACACCACATCTACTGGCTCTCCCCCATCTATTTTCCAAGTTACTCCCTCAAAAAATTCCAATAGATTAGTCAAGCACGATTTACCCTTTGTAAATCCATGTTGACTCTGTCCTATCCTGTCCCCATTTGCTAAGTGCTCCGCTATTTCATCCTTAATGATGGACTCCAGCATTTTGCCCACAACTGATGTAAGGCTTACAGGTCTGTAATTACCTGCTTTTTCCCTACCCCCCTTTTTGAATAGTGGGGTAACGTTAGCTACCCTCCAATCCATGGGCACTGTTCCCGAGTCTAATGAATTCTGAAAAATCATACTTAGTGCATCCGCTATCTCTAGGGCCACCTCCTTCAGTACCGTAGGATGCATGTTATCAGGCCCTGGGGATTTGTCCGCCTTCAATCCCTTTAGCTTCCTTAACACCATATCCTTAGAGATATTGATTTGCGTCAGTTCCTCCTTTGCCAATGTCCCTATTTTTCCCGATATCCCAGGGAGGTTTTTTGTGTCTTCCTTCGTAAAGACTGACCCAAAGTATGCATTTAGTTGGTCTGCCGTTTCCTTATTTCCCGTTATATATTCCCCCGTATCTGACTGCAATGGACCAACTTTGGTTTTCACCAGTCTTTTCCTCTTGATATACTTATAAAAGCTTTTGGAGTTAATTTTTATATTTTCCGCCAGCTTGCTTTCATAAGCTATTTTGCCCCTCTTGATTAAGCCCTTTGTCCTCCTTTGCTCTATCTTAAACTGTTCCCAATCTTCCGCTCTGGCGCTTTTTTTGGCTACTTTATACGCCCTATCTTTGGATTTTATGCTGTCTCTAATTTCCCCTGTTATCCACGGTTGAGTCACCTTTTTAGATTTCCTTTTATGCCAGATTGGTATAAACAATTTTTGCAATTTTGTCATTCTATCTTTAAATGCTTGCCATTGTTTATCTACCTCCAGTCCTCCCAGGAACGTTGTCCAATCAGACCTACTCAGTTCCCGTCTAATGGCATCATAATTCCCCTTGTTTAAATTCAGGACCTTAGTCTCTGAGTCAATTTCTTCGCTCTCCATTTCGAGTGAGAAATCGATCATGTTATGATCGCTCTGACCCAAGGGTCCCCGTACAACAAGATTACTAATTAGTCCCTTCTCATTGCACAGTACCCAGTCCAATATAGCCTGTTCCCGAGTTGGTTCCTCGACATATTGATCCAGATAACCATCCCTTAAACACTCAAGGAATTCCTCCTCCTCATTATTTTTACTGATTAGGCTAGTCCAATCTATATGTAAGTTAAAGTCACCTATGATGACAGCTGTGCTCTTATTGCACGCTTCTCTAATTTCCCTCGTGATGCCCTCCCCAACCTCTATTTTACTATTTGGAGGCCTATATACCACTCCTATTAATGTTTTTCGCCCCTCGCTATTTCTTAGCTCCACCCATATAGATTCTGTATTAACTGAGTTAATATCCTTCCTTTCAATTGCATTTATCCCCTCTTTTACCAGCAATGCTACCCCTCCTCCCTTTCTTTTTTGTCGATCCTTCCTAAATACTGAATACCCCTGTATGTTAAGCTCCCAGCCCTGCTCACCCTGCAACCATGTTTCCGTAATCCCAATTAGATCATAATTATTAACCTCTATTTCCACAGCTAATTCATCTACCTTGTTCCTGATGCTTCTCGCATTAAGGTATAAAACCCTCAGGCTTTTTTTATGCTCACATTTTTTATGAATTAGTTTGGCCCTTTGTTTTTTGTTCCTCACCCTTTTACCATTTATTTCTGTCTGCCTTTCACTTTCCTCTATTTCACTACATAGGTTTCTAGCCCCCTGCCATACTAGTTTAAATGCTCCCGAACTGCTTTATCAAAAATTACCCCGAGAACATCAGTTCCATCTTTGCACAGGTGTAGACCGTCCCTTTTGTATAGGTCACACCTACCACAAAACTGGTTCCAATGCCTCAAAAATGTAAAACCCTCCCTCTTACACCACTGCTCAAGCCACATATTTAGCCTAACTATCCTGTTCTCTGTACTCTTACTAGCACGTGGCACTGGTAGTAATCCAGAGATTACTACCTTCGAGGTCCTACTTTTTAGCTTGGCTCCTAACTCCCTAAATTCTACTTGTAGGACCTCTTCCCTTTTTTTAGCTACGTCGTTGGTACCAACATGTATCACGACAACTGGCTGTTCCCCCTCCCCCTTCAGAATGTTCTGCACCCGCGCCGAGACATCCTTGACCCTTGCACCAGGGAGGCAACATACCATCCTGGAGTCTCGGTCGCGACCACAGAAACCCCTATCTATTCCCCTTACAATCGAATCCCCTATTACTATAGCCCTGCCACTCTTTTTCCTTCCCTTCTTTGCAACAGAGCCAGTCATGGTGCCATGAGCCTGGCTGCTGGTGCCTTCCCCCGATGGGTCATCCCCCCCGACAACAGCACCTAAGGCGGTGAACCTGTTGCTAAGGGAGACAACCCCAGGGGATTTCTGCACTACCTTCCTGCCCTTGCTCTGCCTTTTGGTCACCCATGTACTATCTACGCTGGCCTTAACCTGCGGTGTGACCAACTCACTAAATGTGCTATCCACAACCCTCTCAGAATCGTGGATGCTCCAAAGTGAGTCCATCCGCAGCTCAAGGGCCGTCATGCGGTCCCACATGAGCTGCAGCTGGACACACTTCCCGCACACATGGTTGTCAGGGACACAGGAATCGTCCCTGATTTCCCACATGTTACAGGAGGAGCATGACACAGGTTAGATGGGCAGAACAGTGGCAAATGGAATTTAACCCTGAAAAGTGTGAGGTGATGCATCTTGGGAGGACAAACAAGGCAAGGAAATACACAATGAATGGTAGGATCCTAGGAAGGACAGAGGATTGGAGGGACCTTGGTGTGCATGTACATAGATCCCTGAAGGCAGCAGGACAGGTAGATAAGGTGGTTAAAAAGTCATATGGGATACTTGCCTTCATTACCTGAGGCATGGAATATAAGAGCAGGGAGGTTATGATGAAGCTGGAGAAAATGTTAGTTAGGCCACAGCTGGAATACTGTGTGCAGTCTGGTCACCACACTATAGGAAGGATGTGATTGCATTGGAG
Organism: Squalus acanthias; assembly: GCA_030390025.1. Taxonomy (NCBI): domain Eukaryota; kingdom Metazoa; phylum Chordata; class Chondrichthyes; order Squaliformes; family Squalidae; genus Squalus; species Squalus acanthias. The sequence goes on along the minus strand of CM059431.1, from coordinate 45,746,356 downwards.
AGGGTGCAGAGGAGATTCACCAGGATGTTACCTGGGCTGGAGCGCTTCAGCTGTGAAGAGAGACTGGACAGGCTGGGGTTGTTTTCCTTAGAGCAGAGAAGGCTGAGGGGGGACCTGATTGAGGTGTACAAAATTATGAGGGGCATAGATAGGGTAGATAGAAAGGAACTTTTCCCCTTAGTAGAGGGGTCAAAAACCAGGGGACATAGTTTCAAGGTAAGGGGCAGGAGGTTTAGAGGGGATTTGAGGAAAAACTTTTTCACCCAGAGGGTGGTTGGAATCTGGAACTCACTGCCTGGTAGAGGCAGGAACCCTCACAACATTCAAGAATCATTTAGATGAGCACTTGAAACGCCATAGCATACAAGGCTATGGACCAAGTGCTGGAAAATGGGATTAGAATAGACAGGGCTTGATGGCCGGCGCGGACACGATGGGCCGAAGGGCCTCTTTCTGTGCTGTATAACTATGACTCTATGGGGTAAAAATTCAGTTGGTTGCGCCTCCCGTTAGTGCCTTAAGAGGGCGCTAATGGGGCGCAAAGCCGCTAGCGCCCGGGCGCAGCGATGTTTGCGCAGCTCGGGAACTTAACTAGAGATTGTGCGGCGGCGCTAAACCTTACCGCTGCGACCACCTACGCACGCAGATTGTGACGTCATTCCATGGTGCAACGCCCTTGTGGCGCCCCGGAGCGGAAATTGAGTGGCGCCCCCTGCCTTACCGCCTTGCGCATCCAACGACCGGAAGACTGGAACGCTATCAATCGCTGTGGGGCTGGGGGGGGGCGCTATTTAAAGGGGGCCTCTTCCTGTCTTTTTCTGCGGTCGACATTTTTCCACCACTCGTTCTGAGAGAGAGAGAGAGATTCGGAAAGAGAGAAAGAGAGACTTCTGCATTGACTCAACGCTTTGTGAGGTAGTTTTGCCTACTGATCCTAACTTCGCTGGTACTTTAGTTGCTGTCCTTCATTACTTTGCTTGCAAAGAGAATATGGGGGCTGCACTGATTGGGGGCGTCGTCCTGCTCCAACTGAATCGGAGGAGACAGAGACGCAGAGAGAGAGTGGCAATGATGGCCAGACGGAGGAGGGCCAACAGGCGTATGTACAGGAGAGCTTACCCTCCCAGGGTATATCGTAAACAGCTCTCCTACATTCATATGTCTGAGGAGCTGTGTTTGCGAAGGCTGCGATTCAGCAAGGAGGTGGTCACTGAGCTCTGCCACCTGCTGCAGCCAGATCTGCAGCCTCAACTGAGGTCCAGGACGTCTCTGTCGGTGGCAGTGAAGGTCACAGTGGCTCTCAACTTCTATGCTACTGGCTCATTTCAAGCTGCTGCTGGGGACCTCGCCAATATCTCCCAGTTCGCGGTGCATTGTTGCATCCGGCAGGTCACAAATGCCCTCTTTAAAAGGAGACGAGAGTTCATCTCTTTCCCCATGACCCCAGACAAGCAGCGTGACCGCGCTCTGGGCTTTGCGAGGATAGCGGGCTTCCCCATGGTGCAGGGCGCCATTGACTGCACGCATGTGGCTTTGCGTGCTCCGCATGAGAATGCCGAGGAATTCCGGAACAGAAAGGGGTTCCATTCCTTGAATGTTCAGTTGGTCTGTGACCACAGACAGCTGATACTCGCTGTCAATGCCCACTATCCTGGCAGCTGCCACGATGCTTTTATCCTGCGCCAGACTACTGTGGCAGAACTTTTCGAGGCACCGCATCAGCCAGTTGGTTGGCTTCTCGGGGACAAGGGGTATGCATTGAGCACCTGGCTGATGACACCGCTCCGTACGCCCAACACCCCTGCTGAACTGCGGTACAATGAGAGCCATCAAGCTACCAGGAACATAATTGAGCGCACAATCGGCGTGCTGAAGCAACGGTTCCGCTGTCTCGACCATTCTGGAGGAGCCCTGCAGTACTCGCCTGAGCGAGTATCCAACTTCGTAGTTGTGTGCTGCATGTTGCATAACATGGCAATCCTCAGGACCCAGCCAATGCCACCAGGCCTTGGAGCACCACCAGAGGAGGAGGAGGAAGAGGAGGAAGAGGACGAGGAGGATGATCATCAGCAGCACCAAGGCGGGAGGGCGGCCCACAATGGTGAAACTGCAAGGGCCGTCCGTCAACGGCTGATAGCAAGCCGCTTCTAGGGCCCCTGCTGTGGAAATGGCTTCTGCCATTGCTAACAACATCAATGAACCCAGCACGCAACCCCTAAGCCAGCCAAGGCACCAATAATTCCAACCACCAACCATGTATATTTTGAATACAGAAACTTATTTATTTTACAAACTCTGTGTGTGTCAATTCCTCATGACAAACTCATAGAAATAAACACCAAAAAACAGTCAATAACATAACTGGTTCTCACAACCTGGAGATAATGTCCAAAACACTAAACAAAAGTTGGACCATGAATCTCGACCTTTAATAAAAAAATGACCAGCATTTTGTCACACCTCCTACTTTTTGCCCTTCGAGGGTGATCTCCTTCCCTTGCGCACTTCCCCCCTTCTAACCCTACTGCTCCTCCGTAATGGGACCTCAGTGGCTGCAGCAAGGCTGGTGGAAGGCTGCTGCTCGTCAGACCCTGACACTGCAGATGCCCCTGAAGGACGGCCTCGACCAGTTCTGGGTCTGGAGGGCCCGGCTGCAGACTGCACCAACTCTGCATGGGCGGCAGCAGTCTGTCCTACAGGCGGTGGCAAGTGCAGTGGAGAAGTGACAGTGTTGGCAGCAGGAATGCTGTCATCGTGAGAGAGGACAGCAACTCCCTGCTCGCCCGACACACTGGCACTCCCACAGGGCAGCACTTCAGCATCCGGAGCAATCTGCTGGAGAACAGATTGCTGGCCTGCTGCGGCGCGGTGACAGCCCCGGGGACATGTGCACGAACCATCGAGGTTGGCAGCAGGCTGTGCTCGCGTGGCCTCAATCTGAGTCTGCATGAGAGCAGTCAGAGATGGGATCACGGCAGCCAGTGACTGAATTGCAGCACTAAGCGTTAGTGTGACATCCGCCTGTGCTACAGCGAAGTGCTCCACACTCCTTGCCAGTGACTCAATGCATTCGGGCACCCTTCCCACTGCACCCATGAGCTCAGTGTGCATGCCCACCGCCTGGGTGTTCATTTCTGCGATCAGCCGCTCCTCCTCTGCGTCCATTGCAGTAGGAGTGTCTGGCATACTCTCCCTCTGGGGAGAAGGCCCCCGTTCTTCCCTACCCCCCATGGCGTTGCTGCAGCCCGCTGGGTCCTGGAGCTTCACCCTCATCAGACCCTTCCCCCCTGCTCCCCTCCAGGGAAGGCGTGTTCCCAGTGTGGGCATGGGCTTCCTCGGGAGAGGGTGGCACTGATGCTCCGGCTTCCTCTTCCTCCTCAGCTGCAGCATCACTCCCAGTGGCAGCTTCAGGGCCCGTCTCCTCAGCTGGTGAATCACCATCTGAAAGCAGGGAGGTACAAGAGTGGCTTTAGCGTGAGGACAGGGTGGCAGTAAGGGAGGAATAAGTGCAGCGAGTTAGCAAGTTGGATTGAAAGTGTCAAAGGCTGGTGTTGTGAGGGACAAGTGGAAGGACAGAGGACAAAAAGGTGATGACCTTACCATTGCTGTCCAGAACGGGGTCGGCGTCTCCAGTGGCGACGGGACCGATCACCCGGCTTGCCACAATCCTGTGGACGCGCTCCTCCAGATCGCTGAGGGGTTGCAGCTGAGGCCGCCCTCCACCTGTCCGTTGCTGCTGTCTCCGATTATGCGCCAGCTTGACCTGTAAGAAAAAGGACAGCATCTGAGTAAATATACAGCCATGGTCTTGCCTGATGTGTCTCCCATAGGTGAATAGCCCTTACTGTATACAGCCATGGTCTTGCCTGATGTGCCTCCCATAGGTGAATAGCCCTTACTGTATGCAGCCATGGTCTTGCCTGATGTGCCTCCCATAGGTGAATAGCCCTTACTGTATGCAGCCATGGTCTTGCCTGATGTGCCTCCCATCGGTGAATAGCCCTTACTGTATGCAAAGTGTGGAATGTGTGTGTGTGTTTCATGAAAGGGCCATAGGTGTTGGATGAGTGTTGTGCATTGGGGTTTTAAGACCCTCTGGCCATAGAGTGAGGTTGAGATGGAGGGATGGAGAGGTATTGAGAAAAAGCCACTCACCCTGATGACCCGAGTGAGGTCGTTGAACTTTTTGCGGCATTGAGTATGGGTCCTGGGCACCATGCTCCTGGAGGAGACGCTCTGAGCCACCTCCCTCCACACTCTTCTGAACTCGCGTGGCAAAGGCCTCCTGCCACTCTCAGGGAAGAGCATACATCTTCTGCGCTCCACCGCGCCAACCAGAGCATCCAAGGCCCGCTCGGTGAAGTGATGAGCTCGTTCTCTCACCCTCTCCATCCTTGGCAGCAAAATGGATTCACAGGTCTCTCCAGGCCGAGATTCAAGGCTGCAATGAGCAGGGTGTGGCTGGGGAGCAAGATCGCCCCCCCGCTTTAAGAAGTGGCTGGCGCCAGTGTGTCTGTGTTCCCTTGCTAACTGGCAGCAGCTGCGCTGCGCTCGCGCGCTGAGTTAGCGCCTCACTGCTCGGCCTTTGCGCCTTAAGACAGGTGTGCAGCGCCTGATTTAGCGCTCCACTCACCTCCCGGGGCGGTAAAAGTGAAGTTTCCAGTCAGTGGCGATAATTAGCGCCAGGCGCTAATATTTGCGTCCAGACGATATTTGCGCCCTAAATGGGGCGCGACCTAATTTTTCCCCCTAAGACTCTATTGATTCCCATCATTTATCAGCCATTATAACTGAATGAAAAAATAGTACAAATCGCAAGTTTAACAAACCTCACTCATTTGAAGTGAGACTTATTCATTTTGGATGTACCTCACTTTGAAATCGAAACACCACTTCATTATACATTAGAACTTCCCTATCAGCAGAATGCATGCATGAACTCTTAATGTGCTCTTACTACATTTCAGTGTGCACTATTTTTACACAGGTACTATAACCTATGTAAAATGGGTAGCGTTACAAGCATTTAGCCTTATTACATAGAAACATAGAAGATAGGAGCAGGAGTAGGCCATTCGGCCCCTCGAGCCTGCTCCGCCATTCGATGAGATCATGGCTGATCATCCAAATTCAGTACCCTGTACCTGCCTTCTCCCCATATCCCTTGACACCTTTAGCTTTAAGAAATATATCTAACTCATTCTTGAATATATTTAATGACTACCTTCTGTGGTAGAGAATTCCACAGGTTCACCACTCTCTGGGTGAAGAAATTCTTCCTCATCTCTGTCCTAAATGGCTTACCCCTTATCCTTGGATTATGACCCCTGGTTCTGGACTCTCCGACCATCGGGAACATTCTTCCTGCATCTAGTTTGTCCAGACCTGTCAGAATTTTATATGTTTCGATGAGATCCCCTCTCATTCTTCTATACTCCAGCGAGTATAAGCCCAATCGACCCAATCTCTCCTCATATGTCATTCCTGCCATCCCAGGTATCAGCCTTGTGAATCTTCGCTGAACTCCTTCCATGGCAAGAACATCCTTCCTCAGATAAGGCGACCAAAACTGCACACAGTACTCAAGGTGTGGTCTCACCAAGGCCCTGTACAACTGCAGCAGGACATCCCTGTTCCTATACTCAAACCCTTTCGCTATGAAGGCCAACATACCATTTGCCTTCTTCACCGCCTGCTGCACCTGCATGCTTACTTTCAGCGACTGGTGCACAAGGACACCCAGGTCTCGTTGCACTTCCCCTTCTCCCAATCTATTGCCATTCAGATAATAGTCTGCCTTTCTGTTTTTGACACCAAAGTGGATAACCTCGCATTTATCCACATTATATTGCATCTGCCACGCTTCTGCCCACTCACCCAACCTGTCCAAATCATCCTGGAGTTTCTCAGTATCCTCCTCGCAGCACACACGCCCACCCAGCTTTGTGTCATCTGCAAACTTGGAGATATTACATTTAGTTCCCTTATCTAGATCATTAATGTATATTGTGAATAGCTGGGGTCCAAGGACCAATCCCTGCGGTACCCCACTAGTCACTGCCTGCCACTCGGAAAAAGACCCATTAATTCCAACTCTCTGCTTTCTGTCCGCCAACCAGTTCTCTATCCAAGTCAATACCTTGCCCCCAATCCCAATTATTGTGGTAAATTGGGACTTTATTCTATTAGATTCTTTTTAATCATATATAAAGCACAATCTTAACATTTCCATAATGTTCAGATCCCTGAAACTGATCAACAACCATGATCACCTGAGAGAGAAAGAGAGAATCGAACCGCAGTAGTGGGACTAAAGTAACCCAGCAAGCAGGCTACATTGTAAATATATTTGGTTAAGTGAATGGGAAAGCACCGTGCTTTTGTTTTTGCAGTTTCCTGAGCAGGTGTCCTTCCCACCTGCTCAGAAGAGCAGGTTAAATAGAAGACTGCGGGAAGAGAGTAGAACATCGGCAGGTAAATGTCCTGGCGATTTTAACTGCCCATTGGGTGGGCAGGGTTAAAATCGCTCTGACTATTTCCTCTAGACTTAGCCCAGTCTCACATATGTATAACATACTGAAACTGTGAGATTGAAGATCAAGCCCAGTGAAATATTTGTGCTCCTATTTTCTTTGTTTCACTGGGGACAACAAGTTCTTGTCTGCGAAAGGTTGACTAGCTCCCGTTAAAAATAAATACGCTCCTTCAGCTCTGCCTAATCTTGCCAACTCTGCTTGGAAGCAGTATTAGTTTTTTGAATTGGATTTTTACTCATTTTTAATTAGCATCCTCTAAGGACCTGCCTTGTTTCTGACTTTGTCAAAACAATGTAACACTGTACCTGCTCACTGTCCTCTGCTCAAATCAAAGGCACAACATGAGAAATAAAGGAGTATCCACGCGTGGAATACTCACGGAAATCATTGCTGTGAACATGAAAGAAATCTGATTCACCACGATAAAAATGTTGGGTCTCTCGTACAAATACCTGTTTAGGAAATATACCTCATCACGCCAGCACTAGGAATCTACACCTGTTTATGCAGACTGTTACAGTTGGGGTTGTCCAGGATCCCCATGGCCTCATCCCCTATGATCCAGAAGCTGTGCCTTTTCTCTGCTCTGCCCTCATCTGAGGACTAATTATTACAATAAATGTAATGTTCACCTAACTGGATTTAACTTATAATTTCGTACTATGTTGTCCAACTCTCATGAAATTGGTATATATTACCACTCAAATGAGAGGTCTACAGACTAAATCTATGATATCTTTATTTATAATAAATAATAATATAAAGAGAAAGAATACTACAGCACTCAAATAAACAGGCATACAATGAGAAAGTCCATAATGAGCCTATTACACTACATCATAATAGTTTTGGATTGAGTGTAACTGAGAGTCTTTGGGCTAAAAATTCAATTGCGTAGCGCCCTATGTTTGGCTGTTATGGGTCGAAAATGGTGTCTGAGCCGCCGCGCACAATTCTGGTGTGGGCCATGCTGGACGCCACCTTGGTGAGGGTGTTAGCATCGGCGGTGCATAATGTTATAGACAGAGAACATAGTCGTCTACATTTTGCAAAAAATAAAAAGCAAATATTCAAATACTAAGGATCCTCCTGCAATGGAATCACTATCCTCAAGAAATGCTAAACTATAAAAGGTTTTAAAGGACAGCGAAGCATTTCCAGATATAATCTGAGGAATGCAAAAATTCATCTCATTGCTGTTTATAGAATGTTGCTGGTGCAGAATAGCTGTCAATTTGTCTACCTGCCAATAGAAATTTGAAGCATTTCAGATCTAAAGTGCTGTCTAAATGCAAGTTTTATTATTTATGGTAAAAGCAGAAGCAGCTTATTACCATTATAATAAGGGACCCAGATGGCATAATTGGCTGCTATAATGTGGAAGGCTAGGTACTATGGGATATTCTGTCAAACAAAAGCAAGCTGTGGGAGAAGTGAGGGACAAGAAAATGACAACCTGATAGATAGCAACAATGGTATTTGATGGACAGGTCACCAGCTTCTATTAGGAAGTGCGCCTGGCCATCTCCACTTCTCTGTCGCTTTCATTTCTTTAGTCTCTAAGACTCTCTCTCTTTTTCTCTCCTTCTACCTTTCTAGCTGCAGTGGGAGTATAACTTAGCAAGGCTGTTGTGTGGATAATTGCCCAATACGGTAAGAATATATGACTATGAATGATACTTTAGGATTTCAGTGGAACTGATCTGTTCTATTGCTGGAGACAGTCTAGCGTTATTAGGATAAATCTTGTGGTGCTGTGTATCGGAAGAACAGGTGCACAATGATCACAGAATTGAGAAGGGCAGGCACTGTGTGTCCATTTCCGACTGGGCTGCAGCCTTAATTCTATGACCTGCATTTAGTTCAATTTTTTCTGCCACTTTTGCTTTTCTTTACCTGCTGTATTTGGTATATGAGCTCCATGGATGAAGGAACACTTAAAATGCCATAGGCTTTGTAAGCTTTTTGTTGCAATGTTTATAGTATCTTTTTAGTATAATGTTATTTTAATTAGTGATTTTTTTATTAATCATAGCATCATGGAATCTTACAGCACAGAAGGACGCCATTCAGCCCACCGTGCCTGTGCCAGCGCTTTGAAAGAGCTAACCAATTAGTCCCACTCCCCTGCTCTTTTTCCATAGCCTTGCAATTTTCTCCCCTTCATGTATTTATTCAATTCCCTTTTGAAAGTTACCATTGAATCTGCTTCCATCACCCTTTCAGGCTGTGCATTCCAAATCATAATAACTTGCTGTGTAAAAAACATTCTCTCATCTCACCTCTGGTTCATCTGACAATTACCTTAAATCTGTGTCCTCTGGTTACCGACCCTTCTGCCAGTGGAAACAGTTTCTCCTTATTTACTCTATCAAAAGCCTTCATGATTTTGAACGCCTCTATCAAATCACCCCTTAACCTTCTCTGCTATAAGGAGAACAATCCCAGCTTCTCTAGTCTCTCCATGTAACTGGAGTCCCTCATCCCTGGTATCATTCTAGTAAGTCTCTTCTGCACCCTCGCCAAGGCCTTGACATCCTTCCTAAAGTGTGGTGCCCAGAACTGGCCACAATATTCCAGCCTAAGCCTAACCAGTGATTTATAAAGGTTTAGCATAACTTCCTTGCTTTTTTACTCTATGCTTCTATTGATAAATGTGAGAAGTCACACAACACCAGGTTATAGTCCAACAGCTTTATTTGAAATCACAAGCTTTCGGAGCGCTGCTCCTTCGTCAGGTGAAGTGAAGAGATGCATATAGTCACAGCATATATAGTCAGAGAACACTGCCAGATGATTACAGTTAATCTTTCCTCAACCGGGATCTTGGGTTCATGTCACGCTACATGTAACCCCACCTGACGTAGAGTCATCCAGACTCGAGTCGTCATTGGCTTGTTCTCTCTACACAGATGCGGCCGGACCTGCTGTGATTTCCAGCAAAAAAAGTTTTTTGTTTTCCATACAGACCCCAGCATCTGCCACATTTGACCCCCTGTGACCCCACCTCATTGTCTTTGATGTAATGTTTTCCTGACTGACCTGTTTGGACACCATCCACACCTTTGATTGCCGTGATTATCTCTCTGCCGAGGTGTGATAAAGGGCAGTTGGAAAGATTAACTGTAATCATCTGGCAGTGTTCTCTGACTATATATGCTGTGACTATATGCATCTCTTCACTTCACCTGACGAACGAGCAGCGCTCCAAAAGCTTGTGATTTCAAATAAAGCTGTTGGACTATAACCTGGTGTTGTGCGACTTCTCACATTTGTCCACCCCAGTCCAACACCGGCATCTCCACATCATGGCTACTATCAACACCACAAACTGTCGGCTCAAAGTGGAGAGGATCTCCAAGAAGATCGCGCATATCGACACAGACATCAAGTTTCTACAGAGATGCAAGAAAGCAGACAAGATCCCGAAAGGACTACAGATCACGAACCCACTCAAGTCGACATACAACACAGACTACGCTGAGAGACTCTGCCGTCGTACCTCTCGCACACTCCTCAACCATCTCGTACACCAGCTCTACAGCAGACGCCGCAACCTCGAAACCAAGATAGAGTCCATGTTCTCAGCCTGTGCTCAGGACACAGCAGACCAGCTACGAGACACCGCCAAACAGACGAGGCAACGGAACTACGCTGCCTACATGCACACCAAGAACAGGAAGCTTGAGAAACTCGGCATCACCACCAGCAGCAACCAAGCCTCCCCCGGTACCACGGTTGCAACCACAGGGAAGTCCATCGTCAACTTGTCCGACCACACCCTTCAACCAGACGAAATCGAAGTTCTCAGCCGAGGGCTCATTTTCTGCCCCACCACCAAAATGGACCCCATCGGTCTTACGGCAGACACAGAGGAATTCATCAGGAGAATGAGGCTCCGGGAATTCTTCCACGAATCCCAAGATGTCAGCAGCGAACCCAATGAGACAATCAATGATCCGGAACAGCAGACAGAGGGACCCGCAGTGCAGCAACCGAAGAAGAAAGAGTCAAATTGGACCCCTCCGGAGGGTCGCTGCTCTAAGCTTGACATGTATGCTCAAGCTGTCAGGAGATGCATCAACGCCAGATTCATCAGCCGCACTCACAGGACAGTCCAGAATGTCATCCGAGCACAACGCAACGCCATCCACGCTCTCAAGACCAACCGCAACATCGTCATCAAACCAGCAGACAAAGGAGGAGCCATCGTCATACAGAACAGAATGGACTATTGCAAAGAAGCATACCGACAACTGGACAACCAGGAACACTACAGACAGTTACCCGCAGATCCGACCAAAGAACACACCCACCAACTCAATAGACTGATCAAGACCTTCGATCCAGACCTTCAAAGCATCCTACGCGCTCTCATCCCACGTACTCCCCACGTGGGAGACTTCTACTGCCTCCCAAAGATACACAAAGCCAACACACCCGGACGTCCAATCGTATCAGGCAACGGAACCCTGTGTGAGAACCTCTCTGGATACATCGAGGGCATCCTGAAACCCATTGTACAGGGAACCCCCAGCTTCTGTCGCGACACTACAGACTTCTTATAGAAACTCAGCACCCACAGACCAGTTGAACCAGGAACACTCCTCGCCACGATGGACATCTCGGCACTCTACACCAGTATCCCCCACGATGACGGCATCGCTGTGACAGCCTCAGTACGCAACACCAACAACAGCCAATCTCCAGACGCCATCCTACAACTCATCCGCTTCATCCTTGACCACAATGTCTTCACCTTCGACAACCAGTTTTTTACCCAAACACACGGAACAGCCATGGGGACCAAATTCGCACCCCAATACGCCAACATCTTCATGCACAAGTTCGTGCAAGACTTCTTTGCTGCACAGGACCTCCAACCAACGCTATACACCAGATACATAGACGACATTTTCTTCCTATTGACCCACGGCGAAGAATCACTGAAAAGACTACACGATAACATCAACAAGTTCCATCCCACCATCAAACTCACCATGGACTACTCCTCAGAATCGGTTTCATTCTTGGACACACGAATCTCCATCAAAGACGGACACCTCAGCACTTCACTCTACCGCAAGCCCACGGACAACCTCACGATGCTCCACTTCTCCAGCTTCCACCCTAACCACGTTAAAGAAGCCATCCCCTATGGACAAGCCCTGCGAATACACAGGATCTGCTCAGACGAGGAGGAACGCGATGGACACCTACAGACGCTGAAAGACGCCGTCGTAAGAACGGGATATGACGCTCGACTCGTCGATCGACAGTTCCGACGGGCCACAGCGAAAAATCGCATAGACCTCCTCAGAAGACAAACACGGGACACAACCAACAGAGTACCCTACGTCATCCAGTACTTCCCTGGAGCGGAGAAACTACGCCACGTTCTTCGCAGCCTTCAACATGTCATCGATGACGACGAACACCTCGCTAAGGCCATCCCCACGCCCCCACTACTTGCCTTCAAACAGCTGCCTAACCTCAAACAGACCATCGTTCGCAGCAGATTACCCAGCTTTCAGGAGAACAGCGACCACGACACCACACAACCCTGCCACGGCAACCTCTGCAAGACATGCCAGATCATCAACACAGATACCATCATCACACGTGAGGACACCACCCACCAGGTACATGGTACATACTCATGTGACTCGGCCAACGTTGTCTACCTCATACGTTGCAGGAAAGGATGCCCCGGAGCATGGTACATCGGCGAGATCATGCAGACACTACGACAACGTATGAACGGACACCGCGCAACAATCGCCAGGCAGGAGTGTTCCCTCCCAGTCGGGGAACACTTCAGCAGTCAAGGACATTCAGCCTCCGATCTTCGGGTTAGCTTCTCCAAGGCGGCCTTCGAGACACACGACAACGCAAAATCGTCGAGCAGAAACTGATAGCCAAGTTCCGCACCCATGAGGACGGCCTCAACCGGGATCTTGGGTTCATGTCACGCTACATGTAACCCCACCTGACGTAGAGTCATCCAGACTCGAGTCGTCGTTGGCTTGTTCTCTCTACACAGATGCGGCCGGACCTGCTGTGATTTCCAGCAAAAAAAGTTTTTTGTTTTCCATACAGACCCCAGCATCTGCCACATTTGACCCCTTGTGACCCCACCTCATTGTCTTTGATGTAATGTTTTCCTGACTGACCTGTTTGGACACCATCCACACCTTTGATTGCCGTGATTATCTCTCTGCCGAGGTATGATAAAGGGCAGTTGGAAAGATTAACTGTAATCATCTGGCAGTGTTCTCTGACTATATATGCTGTGACTATATGCATCTCTTCACTTCACCTGACGAAGGAGCAGCGCTCCGAAAGCTTGTGATTTCAAATAAAGCTGTTGGACTATAACCTGGTGTTGTGCAACTTCTCACATTTGTCCACCCCAGTCCAACACTGGCATCTCCACATCATGTCTATTGATAAAGCCAAGGATCCCATATGTTGTTTTTTTTTAACAGCCTTATCTAATTTATCTTGCCACCTTCAAACATTTCTATACCTAAACCCCCAAGTCTCTCTGTTCCTGCACCCCCTTTAAAATTGTACCATTTAGTTTATATTGCCTATCCTTATTCTTCCTTCCAAAATGCATCACTTCACACATTAAATTTCATCTGCCATGTGTCTGCCCATTTCACCAGTCTGTCTGTGCCTTCCTGAACTCTGCTACTATCTTATGTAAGTATTTTTGCAACAATTATTTGGAAGATGGTTTGTAGTTATCCCTTATGGTAAATTTATTTCTAAATCACTCAAATATTGTGTGTTTAGTGAAATTTAAAAGATTGGGCCAATTAAAGGAGAATGTCACAATAAAAGGTCAAAAATCCTGAAAACGTTCGGAGAGCCTCAAAAGGTGTCTCAACCTATTAGGAGCCTTTGCTGAGGCTGTAGGGGCAAGGCGTTATGAAGTATCAGGTTAAAGTGAAGGAAAAGGAAACCCTAGGTGCAGATATGACTGGTGAAGAGGCCCAGCATCCAACTCCCCTATTTGACAGCTGCTGAAGTTGAGATGATGGATGCATGGTGCTTGCAGGGAAGGTTGCCCTCTGCGTCACCCCACAGTGCTATTCCAATAGGTCAGCAATGCCTGCACGGAGATGCAGCCAAGTTCCAGGCCACAGCTGACCATTACTCTCACTGCATGGTAGCTACTCTTGTCTTGCAGCAAAATAGCACAGCTCTTGTCTCAGCCACTCTGCTGTCCCAGACACTTAGAAGATAGTTCTCCATGTTCTGGCTCCCAGGTCGTGTGCCAGGATCTTCAGAAATGGTTGGTGGCATCTTGGCAGCTATGACGAATCAGACTATGCTGGCTCCTGATCATCCTGGCATGTCTTCTTTCATGCAGTGGCATGGCATACTGTGATTGGGCTGCTTCTGAATAACATGAACATTACGGTTAGTTAGGCATTCACGTATTTTAGTCATATCATTAGGAGCCAGTTTTCCGAGCTCCCTTTGGGAAGTGGAGCTATCCCCAGCAGTACAACTGCCATAATAAGGTAATCTCCTCTCTATTTGCAGATGTGGGATGTGCAGGTACCAACAGGTGGGTATAGAATACCTCTTGATCAAACTGACCTACTTGGCATTCTTCCATAGACCCTTCTCTTCCTAATACTTTGAATGATCTATGAGATGGGTCCACATCTAAAAACAATGGTAGCAATAAATCAACACATAGCAAGACCTTATACCGAGGTCTGGGCTATATCGGCCTATCAATTGATTTAGGGCCGAAATAGGCGATGTGCTCGGAGGGTGAGCCAGAAAGCAGAGGCTCACCCGAAATTGGGCCGTGGGCCTCATCAGCGTAATTCAGGCAAGCTGCAGATAGCAATTGGACATCTAGATGCAGTTTGCGAGTTGGAACCCCACCAATGTGGGCCAGTTGCAACTCCAGCATTGCCCTCAGGCAGGACGTGGGAGGGAGGAGAATGTGATGGGGGCGATTGTGGGCCAACAATGTCTCTCAGGAGAGCTGTGGAGCTGGGAGGAGCACTCCTGCTCCTCCTGGCTGTACGTGAAGGTAAATCATTTTTTTAAATGTACCTATTTGTTGGGGGCCGCTGCTTAGGTCACAGCAAGTGCAGGAAATCTTGAGCGGACAATACCCAGTGTTGACCCATTTTGGAGAGGGGTCCTTGAACACAGTTTAGGCTCCTCATACTATTCTCTGAAGAGGGTCCTCTTCGCAGTGCTAGCTGTCCTTGCACCCAGCTCATGCAGCCACACATTCACATTCACGCCAGCAGTAATCACTGTTTCATGCTTTGACACTGGGGTTTCTGTCCTTTCATTCTGCCCACCACTTGTTTCACTTTATAAAGGCAGAGAACTTTTAACAATCATTTTTCAGCCTTTAAAAAAAGCTCCAGAACTTTTTTTTGCCATCCAACCACTTATGCAGCTAACATATTTAAATGAGAATCATGAGTTTACCTTGCAGAATCTGGTGAAGTCAGCTGGTGTATGTTTTGTGCAGAGGTCTTAATCGCACTTATGCTGGGATCATCAGAATTATCTCTGTTATGTTGTGTTTTGTTATCTGTTGTAATAAATTTATTTTCCTCTCACCACACTATGTCCAGCTTGCCATATAAACCATAGTAACTGAATGAAAGGGACCAGCTGTGTTCTGAAAGAAAAGAATTTAGGAGACAAGCTACAGCCGTGTTACAAGTATAACAAATGGGGCAGCAAAAAGTGGGCGTTCTTGCCTTCCTTTTCCAGTCCTGATGAATGGTCTGAACCCATAATGCTAAGAGAATTTTCTATTTTGCAGATGCTGATTTGCCTGCTTTGTACTTCCAGCACTTTTTGTTTTTAAATGTAGGAGAAAACTTTGCTGTGAAGAAGTGAGATTAGTACCAAGTCGCAACAGAGTTTATCTGATCATGACCCAAGAAGTTGCATTTATATAGCACCTTTAACGTATTAAAACATCCCAAGGCACTTCACAGGAACGTTAACAAACAAAATTTGGAGAAACAACATATGGAGAGATTAGGGCAGGTGACCCAATGCTTGGTTGAAGAGGTAGGTTTTAAGGAGCATCTAAAAGAGGAGAGTGAGGTAGCGAGGTGAAGAGGTTTAGGGAGGGAATTCCAGAGCTTAGTTCCTAGGCAGCTGAAGGTACAGCAAGCAATGGTGGAGCAATTAAAATTAAGAGATAGGGAGGGGTGAGGCCATGGAGGGATTTGAAAACAAGGATGAGTATTTTAAAATCGAGGTGTTGCCGGACCGGGAGCCAATTTAGGTCAGCGAGCAGAGGGGTGATGGGTGAAAGGGACTTGGTGCAAGTTAGGATTCGGGCAGCAGAGTTTAGGATCAGCTCAAGTTTACGGGGGTTGCAAGGTGGGAGGCCAGCTAGGAGTACGTTGGAAAGTCACAGGACCTGTGTACCATCTACAAGATGCACTGCAGCAACGCGCCAAGGCTTCTTCAACAGCACTTCCCAAACCCCTGACTTCTACTACCTAGAAGGACGATGGCAGTAGGCACATGGGAACACCACCACTTCCAAGTTGCCCTCCAAGTCACACACCATTTTGACTTGGAAGTATATCGCCGTTCCTTCATCGTCGCTGGGTCAAAATCCTGGAACTCCCTCCCTAACAGCACTGTGGGAGTACCTTCACACCACGAACTGCAGTGGGTCATGAAAGTGGCTCACCACCACCTTTTCAGAGGCAATTAGGGTTGGACCACTGTTGTGCCAGGGGTCAGTTAGTCACAGTTCAGTGAGGAGCAGCAGCTGTTCAAGGTGGAAGTGAAGAGTTCCTTAAACAGAAGAGTCTGGAGTTCTTTAAATTCAGATTGCTGCAGGTAGAAAACAATTTTTACATCTTTTTTTGCCATTCTGCCTTAAGACACCTGCACTTACTTCGGACTGCTTCTCGCAGGTTTGGACCAACGGTTCATTTTTGGAAACCCCACCCCCTATTCACCATCAGGGCTTCTCAGGAACAGGTATGGTATTCCCTATGGGCACCTATTCTCGTGTTTATTCTGGGTGACACCTGATGGTCAGAATAGTAGGAGGTGGTTGGCTGCTCATGCTCTACAGAAGGCTCATGGACCAGAGATAGCCCTCGTCTGGCGGCAGCTTGCTCCTTGGCAGCTTGGCATGTTCCACTGGCTTACCTCCAAATGGGGGACAGCTAAGAGCCTGGCAGGTGCTGCTGTCCTGAGCGGTGACTCTTGGTCCTCATTCTCCTCTTTATCACTATCATCTTCTTCCATCGCCTCCTGTGCCACCTGTTGCTGTGGTGGATCTGCAGGAAAGGAGGGTAGAAGCTAAGAATGGGTGAGCATTACCCTACTTGGGATTAAGGAGACGGAGAAAGGGGTGAAAGGTTGTGTCTGTGTGGTGCTTCACAGGGAAGCCACTGTAGGTGCTCAGTCATTTACCTAGAGTGAGAGATTTATGGTTGAGGATGCCCCTCCGATGGTCTAACTTTGGCAGGCATTGTGTGCTTATTTCCCCTGCAAGTAGATAGAGTGAACGAGGCAGTTCAGGAGTGTGTGCCAAGTGACATGGAAGAGCTGAAGCACGAGATGTGGGTGTATGTTGTTGCGAAAGTTGAGAAACGGGCTTAGGGTCTTAGGGTTGTGCATGTAAGTATTTGCTGTGAGGAGATTTGGGTAGCCATAGTGTACGATGCCAATTTAGAGCCCCTCTTAACCAGAGAGCATTGTGAATGGTTAGTAGTACAAATGTTGCTTTCAGAGGGTGACAAATATGCTGGTGCTTAGGATGGACAAGGAAGAAAAGCGAGGTAAAAGAGAAGAAAAGGTACATTATCTTGCCTGCTCTGCTCAGGATATGAAACTTTTGGTGGTACTGTTCTGCAGTTCTGGGGGTGAGGGAGTTGGCAGTCAATGCCAGTGCCACTTCCTGCCAAATGGCATGAGTGATAATTCTAGGTGACTTGGTGGCACCTACACCCAGGAGTCTGGTCATGCTGCCTTCAATGTCCTCTAGGAGGCCTTGGAGGTATGAATGAGTGAACTTGTGTGTTCCTCTTCTCTCCCTGTTGCCCTCTGGGCACAAATGGTACTTGAGAGATTGGGCTGGATTTTCAATGACCCGTGGAGTCGGGTTTGGAGGCGGGGGGGGGGGGGGGGGTGGGGTGTTAAAGTTGCAGATTTGGGGGTCCCGATCCCATCCCGACTCCAATCCGCCTCCATGCCAGTTTCTCTGGAGGCGGGTACCCGACCTGTTCTGAGACCCGACTCCCCGAGGCGGGAAGGGATTAGTGACAATTAACTGCCTGTTAACAGGTAGTTAACAGGCAGTTTTTTGCATAATCCCTATTTTAAAAAGAAAAGTGTGGGCTTCCCGACAGGTGGCAACCACGCCAAGTTATCGGGGCGGGCCATGGGTCTGCAGGGGTTGGAGGGGTCGATATGTCCGGTGGGCAGGTGAGTGATGGGTGCATGTGTGCAGAGGTAAGTGTGTAAGGTAAGCGCTAAGTGTTGGAAAAAGTTTTACTTACCTTAACTTCCTCCTGCAGGTGTCAGCCCTTCAGTTCTCGGGAGTTAGAAATCTCACCGGCACAGAAAGCAGGAAAGCCGTGGTTCTGTCAAAAACTGCAGCCTTCTGTTTTCTGTGCTGGAATGATTTCTAACTCAGCCTGAGAGGAAGGACTGAAGTTAGAAATCATCTTGTGAGTGTTTGACAGCTTCACAGAGCTGTCAAACGCTGATATTTCATCTGTCAAGAGCTCTTGACAGATGAAATGTCAGTCTGTGATGTCATCTGTTGCCGGGTGGCCCTTAATTGGCCTGCTGAGCCCACTGGGCGGGCTCAACAAGGTCAATCAAGGGAAAATACAGTGGGTTGGCCACATCTCGATGGAGGCGGGTTCACAAGCCAGAATGTGAGATTCCTGACCCCAACCCGACCCCAGATTCAAAATCCAGCCCATAATTCTGTAAAAGTGTAATAAAAATGTTACACTTTATTACAGAAGTTCTTGGAGAGTGAAGTGCAAGAGCCAAGAACTGTTGGTCTCTTTCCTCTTTGTCGCCCATTCTCCTGCTGAGGTTTGCAGGCTGAACTTTTTAAAGGCTGCACGGAACTTTCCAGGTAATTCAGCTGCTTACACTTATTGTACATCGGTTTTACACCAATGACTGCACCAATGGAAATTCAAATGACTTTTGTGTGAAATTCATGTGAATTTCCCTTTAGAGACCACCAGCAGACACAACACTTGTTTTTAAAGGTGTAACAGTTGTGTAAGTAATTTTGAGGACATTCTAGACCACTACTGTTTGCAGGAGGACTACATTGATACACTAAAGGTTCTTAGCATGTTTGTGTTTGTGGTGTGGCAAAGCAGATTTAAGGATGTAACTCGTTTATTCTTGTTCTCTGGAATTGGGGAATAAGGGAGTCCTGCCTAGTATTGGTCCTCTTGGTCAGAGTCACTGATCTTGCCTGTTTATGACTGGGTCATTGCTTTTGGTCTACTTTCTCCTCCTGGGTTCTGGTTGGGCATTTAGGGAGAGGTGGAGTGGGGTTCTGTTAACTATTATTCCAGATCCAGGCAGAACCAAAACATCACTTGCTCAGTTTGGGATATGCCTACCTCAAGTGGATTCAGAGCTAGAAATGGGATGACCCAATTAGCCCACACTCCTCTCCAAGAGCTAGATTATGTCCTTTTACTGTTAGCTGACAAATTTCACCTCCCCCCTAGAATGACCAATACCATAACCTGCAGATTAGGCACTACCTGCAGAACCCAGGATTGCTTCATAGACTATAGTACAAGCCAACTCACCCAAACATTTCTTTTATGCAGCCAGTTAACAGAGGAAGATTAGTGAGAGATATGAGACATTGACACCTGCAGGAAAATGTGCAAGGGTCAATTCGAGATCAACAACAACTTGTAATTATATAGCGCCTTTAATATAGTAAAACGTTCCAAGGTGCCTCACAGGAGTGTTATAAGACAAAAAATTTGACTCCGAGCCATATAAGGAGAAATTAAGGCAGATGACCAAAAGAGGTAGGTTTTAAAGAGCGTATTAAAGGAGGAAAGAGAGTTAGAGAGGCGGAGAGGTTTAGGCAGGGAATTCCAGAGCTTAGGGCCGAGGCAACAGAAGGCACGGCCACCAATGGTTGAGCGATTATTATCAGGGATGCTCAAGAGGGCAGAATTAGAGGAGTGCAGATATCTCGGGGGGTTGTGGGGCTGAAGGAGATTACAGAGATAGGGAGGGGTGATGCCATGGAGGGATTTGAAAACAAGGATGAGAATTTTGAAATCGAGGCGTTGCTTAACCGGGAGCCAATGTAGGTCAGCGAGCACAGGGGTGATGGGTGAACAGGACTTGGTGCGAGTTAGGACACGGGCAGCCGAGTTTTGGATGACCTCAAGTTTACGTAGGGTGGAATGTGGGAAGCCAGCCAGGAGTGCGTTGGAATAGTCAAATCTAGAGGTAACAAAGGCATGGATGAGGTTTTCAGCAGCGGATGAGCTGAGGCAAGAGCAGAGACGGGCGATGTTACGGAGGTGGAAATAGACGGTCTTAGTTATGCCGCAGATATGTGGTCGGAAGCTCATTTCAGGGTCAAATATGACACCAAGGTTGTGAACTGTGTAGTTCAGCCTCAGACAAATGTTAGAGAGAGGGATGGAGTCAATGGCTAGGGAACGGAGTTTGTGGCAGGGACTGAAAACAATGGCTTCGGTCTTCCCAATATTTAATTGGAGAAAATTTTTGCTCATCCAGAACTGGATGGCGGACAAGCAGTCTCACAATTTAGAGACTGTGGAGGGGTCGAGAGAGGTGGTGGTGAGGTAGAGCTGGGTGTCGTCAGCGTACATGTGGAAACTGACGCTGTGTTTTCGGTTGATGTCGCCAAGGGGCAGCATGTAGATGAGAAATAGGAGGGGGCCAAGGATAGATCCTTGGGGGACCCCAGAGGTAACAATGCGGGAGTGGGAAGAGAAGCTGTTGCAGGTGATTCTCTGGCTATGATTAGATAGATAAGAATGGAACCAGGTGAGTGCAGGCCCACCCAGCTGGATGATGGCGGAGAGGCATTGGAGAAGGATGGAGTGGTCAACCGTGTCAAAGGCTGCAGACAAGCCAAGAAGGATGAGGAGGGACCTGAAACGTCAACTCTCTTTCTCTCTCCACGGATGCTGCCTGGCCTGCTGAGTTTTTCCAGCGTTTTCTGTTGTTATTTCGGATTTCCAGCATCTGCAGTATTTTGCTATCGTAAGGATGAGGAGGGATAGTGTACCTTTGTCACAGTCACAAAGGATGTCATTTATGACTTTGATGAGAGCCGTACTGTGGCAGGGGCGGAAACCTGATTGGAGGGATTCAAACATGGAGTTTTGGGAAAGATGGGCACGGATTTGGGAGGCGACAACACATTCAAGGACTTCGGAGAGGAAAGGGAGGTTGGAGATGGGGCGGTAGTTTGCAAGGATGGAGGGGTCAAGGGTTGGTTTTTTGAGGAGAGGGGTGATGAAGGCAGATTTGAGGGAGAGGGGGACAGTACCTGAGGAGAGAGAACCATTAACAATGTCAGCTAACATGGGAGCCAGAAAAGGAAGTTGGGTGGTCAACAGTGTAGTGTGAATATGGTCGAGGGAGCAGGGAGTGGGTCTCAATATCATATCACATACAAGTTCAACAAATTTTATCCCTCCCGGTTGGACAGTTACTGGACAAGCTGTAGCCAGAAACCACATTCCTGCACAGATTCTGGCCATACCCACCCTCCCATTCAGCCATTCCAGGCAATGGTCCAGGAGACTTCAAGGACCATTACTGGCCTCACGGTTCTAGAGGATCAAGCTCAAGAGCCTACTCACCAGAGAATGAGGTCCTCTCACAGTGCACAGGCTAGCACAGCTCTCAGTACTAGTTGTAAGGTGCATCTGACGGAGTGCAGCACGTCCCACAACAAACATGTGGCTTTGCTAAGCTTTTATCAGTAAGTTGCTGGAAGTCATGAGATGTTAAGATGTCTCCAAATACACTGTCTGCAAGGCAAAAGAGCTACAGAAAATCAATGCACATTGTCAGTTTGGGCAAGGAGTTGACAGAGTACCTGCCTTTTGCTCTCAGTAGTTAGGAATAATGAAGGACAAAAGATTTGTGGTGAAATGGTCAGCAGTCTGAAATTTGCAACTGATGCTGATTTGATTTGAATCTCAGAGACAGACTTGGTGCTTTGAAGTGAATCAGCTGACTGCAGCTAAATGTGAGCACAAATAAGAGATCGGTGAGTACTGGCATGTTGGTGAAGAGCCAACATCAAATGTCAGACACTGTCTCCCTTGATTAGTTGGTTATTGAAGCAGTAAAAAAGTTGTAAAGCAATTAGCTAAATTAGAGCTTGTGGTGATGGCGGTCTGGAGTAAAAGGCGGAAGAAGCAACAAAAATAAAGCTCAGAACTGAATTAGAATTGAAATAATACAAAATGCCGGCAGTTTTAAGTGGTATAAATAAAGGGAACAGATGTTAAAAAGGAATGGCAGAGGTTGATTGTGATGGAAATTACCTGTCACTGCCAGATTCGTGGGTTCTAATGTAATAAGTTACTGAATGAGAAGATCAGCAGACTGAAAATAGAAAACTATTATTAATTTGAAGGGCGATGACTTTTATAGCATGGATGGAGGAGAAGGATGAGCAGTGACAGATTGCATTTCTGTATCATAGCTGAGGGACAGCAATGCTGATGTAAATCAAAGATTCTATAGTCACCTGGTATTTCACAAAATGGAGCAATAAGCAATAGAGTGAAAATAGAAGCAAATCTGGAAAATATGGGGGGTTGAAATTGGTTTTGGGCATTAGTGCAAAATAGGCGATAGCAAATCCTCAGCCCATTTTAGACCCTACCCGATTTTCCTTTCCATTGACCTCAATGGCAAAGGAAATGGAGTGTGGTGTAAAACTGGCTGCCGGCTGACTATTGCTCATTCTGCGCTACAGCCAAAGACCAATTTCACCTGGTCTGTTTTCATGCCGGGGCTGAAAGGGGATTAAGATACATGATGAGATGAAATAAAAAGTACCGGTCCTGAAATTACACTGTGGAATGTTAGCGTACGAATGCTTAACACCTTCATCGGAAATTCCTTTCTCGACTATTTCGCGTCCGCTAAAATAACAAAAGGGAGGAATTTCAGATAAATGTATTAAGTATGCATACACTATTCTCTCACAACATCATTTCAGAGCAGTAGTGTGTATCATATAATGGAAATTACTTCAGCATATAGCATCAATCTGTGTTGCCATTAACTGTTAGCAATTATTGCTATACTGTTATGGAAAATTCTAAATAACTAACATGTTCTAACATTATAAAATCTGTGTTACATATATTACATATTATATAGAAGTTGCTGATTGAAACCAGTTCTTTATAACTTTCCAGGAAAAGTGTGCAGTTATTAAGTAGATATATCCTTTGTCAAACACTCAATGGTGAGAATTTTAACTCCCAGGCAGGAAAGCGGCCTAGCAATCAGTCCACCTGTCCGGGAGCAGGAGTGGGAGGCCCAGCTGATTTTAATGGCTGGGCCTCGTTAATATGCTGCTGGCTGACTTTTGGTCCACAGTGGCCAGGAAGTCATTGGAAAGTGGCGGAAAGTCGGGCAGTCCGGAGGCCACCCGCTGAACCCAAGGTAAATGTGGAGACAGGGGTTCCGGGCAGTCAACAGTGTGGGAAGGGGCGTGAGTCCGGGAAGGGTAGGCCTACTCTTCCCTTGTGGGCTCCAGGAGGAGCACTCTTACTCATTCTGGACCCACAAAGGAGAGTCTTAAACTTACCTGGAAAGGTCTTTTCGGTCTTCAGACCTGGTTGTAGCTTTTAGGGCGGCCGCTGTGGGTGCCCTGCTCTCTTCTGGGTTAAGGTGGAATAGGACCCCGGTTTGCATACATGTATAAGGCTCCTGTATGAATCAGGCAGGCACCTCAAATGCGTCCTTTATCGCGTGGGAAATCCAAAAGAAGGTTCAGCATGTCTGTCGATGGCTTTTTAACACAGCCAGCTTATTATCATTTTACTTCTGTGTTTGGCCTCCAATGCGCGACAGTGGGCGTGATGAGGGTCCGCATGACGCGATTTCAACTCCAGTATTTAAAGGGCCAATCCGAAGATGGAATTTGCAGGAGTTGAGAGTTGGCAAGAAGACAACACGTGGTGTGACATGGACTCCAGATGGGCAAAGGCTGCGCCGTGTTTCAATGATGCCTTCCTTGATGTGCTGCTGGGGTCAGTGAGGAGCCGGAATGAGATACTCTTCCCCAGCAATGGGAGGACGAAACCTGCTGCTGACACCAAGAAGGCATGGCTGGAGGTGGCCGAGGAGTTCTCCAGCAGGAGCCTAGTGCCATGCTCATGAATTCAGGTCAGGAAGCTGAGTACAGTTGCACATTCACCTACATCCTGCTGTGCACATCACCCCAACCCTTCACTCTGCCTTCTCAAGCCTACTCCATCACATCACTCCTCACACCCACTTACCTTGCACATGCACCCATCCTTCTCTTTTTATGCACTTCCTCAAATCCCCATCTAGCCATCTACCACTCCCACTCACCTCATCATTATGCAATGTCATGCAAGGGCAACACGGTGGCATAGTGGTTAGCACTGTTGCCTCACAGCGCCAGGGACCCGGGTTCGAATCCGGTCTCAGGTGACTGTCTGTGTGGAGTTTGCACATTCTCCCTGTGTCTGCGTGGGTTTCCTCCGGGTGCTCCGGTTTCCTCCCACAGTCCAAAGATGTGCGGGTTAGGTTGATTTGGCTATGATAAATTGACCCTTAGTGTTAGGGGGGATTAAATATGTGGGGATAGGGTGGGATATGTTAGGGGGAATTAAATACGTGGGGTTACGGGGATAGGGTGGGATATGTGTCGGTGCAGGCTCGATGGGCCGAAATGGCCTCTATCTGCACTGTGGGGATTCTGTGATTCTGTGATGCCTCTCCCTGATACTCACCCTCAGCAAATGCAATGCATTCATCGGGTGAACACACGATAGTCACTCATAGGTCTGTTCTTTCCCTCGTTGCAGGAGAAGAGAGCACAGAACACGAGGGAGAGGGAGAGAACCAGAGATGGGCTTCCACAGATTTACCAGCTCAAAAATGCAGAGGAGGAGGTACTGGAGATAAGTGGAGTTTCGGCATCCCCATTGGAGATGGGGAGACGGGGAGCTCCCAGCTCCCTGTTGACACAATTAAATATCAGTGACCCACATGTCATACAGCACTCAGTCAAATTGATTTGATTTCAACAGTGAGTGAAATATGATCATCTTCATAATGGTAACTTGCATCGTTCTTACCTTGTCTTTCATCTCCGCCTTCACGCATGCATCAGTAGTCACTGGAGGTCGCGGACAATGATTCCTCAGAAGAGCTGAAGCCTTCTGATGGTGCACTGTCACAGGACTCATGCATACCATGCACCAGCTCAGAAACTTGTACTTCGGTGGGACCAGTTAGACAGATAGTTGGGTTTTCACCTAGTGTTCTTGCATGGATAGAGTGGCCAGCTCCATGGAACATCAAACGCTTCAATAAAATGCATGCATGCCTTGACCACGGTCATCCAGACTCTGGATGACAACATGTCTGCCACCTTAAATAGGATGAAAATAGAAAGCTATTATTAATTTGAAGAGCGATGACTTTTATAGCATGGATGGAGGAGAAGGATGAGCAGTGACAGATTGCATTTCTGTATCGTGATAGCTGAGGGACAGCACCTTAAATAGCCTTGGCCTTACAGTGCCGCACTGATCTGCACCAAAGTGCTCTCCAGCAGAGTGGTAGCAGTGAAGTGTGGCTTTGCCATGAGAGGGATGATGCGAAAGGGGATATGGAAGTGGGGACTCCACTCAAAGCGCTTTCACTTCTCACGCGTTAACCGCAACCACCCCCCCACACCCCCAGTCACTACCTGGCGTGCTTCTTCATCTCCCAATGGCCGAGTCTGGTCCTGCACAGGTGCACTTTGGCGGGGCTCTCACGAGCTCCAAAACCTAGAAGTCGTAGGTCAAGAGCACCTCAGCAGTGAGAGCAGAGATCTGAGCAACCTGCCTCTACCTTTGCTGATGCCACAGGGGTTGCACCATATAGGAATGGAAGGAAAAGGAAGAGGAAACATTTGTACGTGGGTGTATGTTGTTAATTTTCTTTTGTTTAGTTAAAGCACATAAATGCTATTCTTTTGCACCACTTTCTTGCCCATTCTTAGTTGCTGGGTGGCAAGTCACCTTTTAACTTGTTTGATGATGAGTTGGAAGACATGAATTGATGGGGACCAATGGAGTGGTTTGTTGTTTGCAGGACTGTTTTGTGTCAGTGGCATTGGGGTGGGGGGGGGTGGTGCTGGGTGGGGGTGCTGGGCGGGAAGAGTGGTTATTGCACGTGATTCTGACATGGGTCCACTAGTGCGACCTAAGTGAGCCTTGCATTAATAAGGGCATCCCTGGCATGCCAGACAGCAATGTGAGCAGCTGGTGGTACATTGCCCTCATCACCTTCTTCCTTCTCATCTTCCTCCTCGGAATTGAGGATCTGAGCTCTGCGGCTTGTTCCTCCTGGAGGTCCAAACTTCACTGTTGCACAATGTTGTGCAGAGTGCAGCACACCACGACCATTCTAGACACCCTGGCTGATGCGTACTGAAGGGAGCCTCCAGATCTGTTCAGGCACCTGAAGCACATCTTCAGCATGCAATGGCTTGTTCGATCACACATCTGGTGGTCATATGGCATTCATTGTAGCGCTGTTGGGCTTCATTGGTCGGGTTTCTGACAGCTGTCATCAACCAAGTTTGAAGTGGGTATCCCTTGTCTCCTAGCAGTCTGCTTGCAGGTCCAAAATCTTGGACTGCCGCAGGATGAAAGATTCATGGCAGCTCCCTAGGAATCATGTGCACACCTGCACAAATATCTTTTTTGCGGTTGTACACCAGTTGCACATTGATGGAGTGGAAGCCTTTGCGGTTGATGAATACTCCTGGTTGATCTGGGGGTGCCCGGACTGTCACGTGTGTGCAGTCAATGACGCCCTGCAGCTGTGAGAAGCCAGCCAGAGATGCAAAACTGAGCACTCACTTATTCTGGCTGTCTTCATCGCAGGCGAAGTTCACATAATTGCTGGCCCTGGCAAACAACCCATCAGTCACCTGTCTTATGCATTTGTGGGCGGCCGACTGGGAGATCCTGCATATGTCTGCGGCATAGTCCTGGAAGGATTTGGAGGTGAAAAATGTTGAGAGCGGTGGTAAATTTGACAGCCACTGGTAATGCGTGGCCACCACATCCAGCAGGCAGCAACAGTCTTTTTCAGGAGGTGGCAGATGTCTGACACCACCTGACCCAACAACCTGAGCCACCTGAAACACTGCTGTTCGGACATGTCCAGGAAACTCAGCCTCTGCCTGTAGACCATGTGTCGCGGGAAGTGGCCCCTGCGAGCTGTATCCCTCTCTGCTGCCCTCTCTGCAGCTGCCCTCTCTGCTGCTGCCCTCTCTGCTGCTCCCCTCTCTGCTGCACCCCTCTCTGCTGCACCCCTCTCTGCTGCACCCCTCTCTCCTGTCCAGGTACAGGTCTCAAGAGTAGGTTGCTGCTGGTGCTGAGTCTGGTGCTGGTCATGTTGGTCCTCGTCCGAGGTCCAATCTAAGGCAGCCAAAGTGCCTCCCATCCTGCTATGATTCAGAAAACTTCCAAAGTGTAGAAAGTAAACTCTCAGCAAAAGTATTGTGAACAAACCCTTTCCCAGCAGCAGGTAAGAAAGCAGCTGTGAGTACTGAATATTTATTGCAGTATTTCCATGAGTTTGATTCAGCCCCCCCAGGTTCAGGAAGCCCGGGAAACCGTGGATGTGCCGTCAGATTTAAAAGTGAATTAAGATATCGCTCCAATCGAACGATTAGCATATGTTAATTGGCAGCCCGCCTCACCCGAGGGGGTTTCGCGCAAGCAACCTAACGAGCTCAAGTTAAACACGGAAGTCAGTGAGTTGGAGCCGGCTTCCCGACACGCCCGCATTTTTGTCGGTTTTAACCCCCACCGGCAACCAAACCCATGTGCTCCTCCAGGTTAAAACTCCCCTCAATGATTTTCCGAGTTATCCAAGAATTCCCTAACAATTTGTAAGCAGCTCAATGGAGCCACCCAAAGCACCATTCCACATCAAGCATAGGTTTCCTGCCGATAATTCCTGCCTGTAATTCAGTGCCAGGGTCTCAGGGAGGTGATGAATAGACTTGTTCATAGGGAAGGATGGATAATCACAGAGCCAGTTGCGCTAGATTGCTCTCACAGTTACAAAGCATTGCCAGAGATCTGGGAGCAGGACAACTATTTTCCTTCTTGGAGAACAGTGCATGGCATGGAAATACTTTAGTGGGGAAAGGTGATCTCAGCAATATAGTACCTGCTTGTGGGGAATTGATTTTTACAATCCAAATTATAGGTACTATACATTTTCAACTATATCCTCCTACCATGTAGGGAAATTTGAATTTAAATTTGCAGTATGTCATTTGATAGCTGACTATTTAGTTCTAGGAATGGAAGATGTGCCTTGTGTTTCGTGCAGATTATTAGTAGGTGAGTGATTGGGGGTCGTGCATTGAGCAGTGTGTAAGGCTAGTGGTGTAGTTGGTAGGAGACGGCTTTTGAAGATGCATTCACTGACCTTGACCAGTGGTCTGAGGTCATGGCGTTTCTTTGGGCACTGGAGCCAGGTGGTGAGGGCGACACTGCTGGCAGTGACGGCCTCAGTGATGTGGTCCCACATCATTCTTTCTGGAGGGCCTCCTGGCCCTTGTGGGTAGAGGGCCGCTCTTGCTGTGTTGACCCTCTGCACAAAGCAGGAGTGCTGCATATGAGACCCTGGGTGACCCTTCCCTGGCTTGCTGAGCCTTCTGTGTTAGTGCTGAAGCACCTTTCCCATTTATTGAAGTTAGGAAGGGAATTCAGCTTTAAGAGCTGCATATTCACATTTGAGACCTCTTTTTTAATGTTAATTCTTTTTTGAAAGGCAGAAAGGGCTGAAAACTATTGCTTCACTGTATTTTAATTTGTTTTACTTCTGAGTGCATGGCCCCTTTAATTCACAAGCCTTTTCATTGCCCACAATTCCTTGCGAGCTCCACAGCCTCGCTTCCAGAGGCTGTGCGCAGCTCGAATGCTGTACCTGGATAGGAACTTCGAGTCGGATGTCTCCACTAACACCACCAGGACGGCATTGCATGGAAGGTAAGCTCTGCACCACCAATCTCCAGCCCTCCAGACCAATTTTGTCCCGTTAGCGTTGCAGCCATTTTCAGCAGCCGTTAACTCCAGTTACCAGTGACACTGGCAAACTTCCTGGCGAACACGAATTTCTCTCACTGCGTTCCTCCAACTCTTGTGCATCCCCATTCCCTTCACCCCCACCACTGGAAGCCGTGCCTTCAGGTGTCTAGGTCCCACGCTCTGGAATTCTCTCCCTAAACTTCTCTGCCTCTCCACCTCCCTCTCCTCCTTTAAGACCATACTTAAAACTCACCTCTTTGATCAGGCTTTTAGTCACCCCCCCTAATATCTCCTTCCTTTGGCATGGCGTCGATTTGCCTGATATCTTGGATGTTTTTCTACATTAAAGGCACTATATAAATGCAGGTTGTTGTTATTGAAAGGTATCTAAATACATTGGCAACTTGATGCAGGGAGGGCTAAGACATGACAGCCAAAAATAAAGGGTTAGGAAACCCAGGTGCAGGCATAAGCCAGCATGCAAGTGACAGAACAGCACAACACTGGTTGGATGGCTACTGAAATAAAAGTGATGTTGCATGAGGTAATTACACTGTTTGCCACTCCATGGCATCATCCCCATGGCTCAATATTGCAGCATACCCAGAAGGAGGTGGAGAGAGGTTGGAGGCCACAGCTGACTATTACTGTCACTGGCTGTTCCAACACTGTGCTGAATTTTAGGTGCAGCTCTCCTTCAGTAGATGGAACAGTTCTGTATCTGCCTCTCTGCTGACCCAGAGCCTGGGAAGGTAGTTCTCAAAGATCACTGCCAGGTGGGCACAACGATACCTGTAGCTATGGTTAGTGGCATCCTGGCAGATGAACCCAATCAGGACATGCTGCCTGTAAATCCCCCTCGTGTGCCTTCTTTCATGCAGTTATTGAAGGATTAGAATTGATATAATGCTTGGTCATGTCCTGAGGATGTCCCACAGTGTTTCACGTCCAATGAATTGCTTTCGAAGTGCAGTTGTATGTAGGAAAATGTGGCAAAACAGTCAATGAGACAATGAGACAATAGATCAGCTAAAATAACAGAAAATGCTGGAAACACTCAGCAGGCCAGGCAGCATCCGTGGAGAGAGAAACAGAGTTAACGTTTCAGGTCTGTGACCCTTCGTCAGAACTGGAAAAAGTTAGAGATGTAACAGGTATTAAGCAGGTGCAGAGGCAGGGAAAGGGGGGAGGGGAAGAAAGGTATAGTGCCCTGGCATCTATTATGTCTGTGATAGGGTGGAAGGCAGGAGAGATTAAATGTTGCAAATGGGGATGGCAGAATCATCAACAGCTGCCATGTGAAAAAATGGGGGCAGGGGTTATAGTCTGAAATTGTTGAACTCAATGTTGAGTCCAGAAGGCTGTAAAGTGCTAATCGAAAGATGAGGTGCTGTTCCTCAAGCTTACGTTGAGCTTCAGTGGAACAGTGTAAGAGGCCGAGGACAGAGAGGTCAGAGTGGGAGTGGAGCGGAGAATTAATAGATCAGCGAACGTCTTTCTGATTGTATTGGCTGAGTGAAGAATTTCTTTTTCATTGTCTAGTGCCCTGGCATCTATTATGTCCACCTTAGCAGGCAAACAGAGCCTGGCTTTAACGTCTCATCCAAAAGATGGCACCTCTGGCAACAAAGCACTCGATCAGTACTGCACTGAGGTGCCGGCTTACATTATGGGGGTGAGACGAAAAATCAGCCAGGGTGTAAAATGGGCAACAAATCCCCAACACTGGTTTTCCACCACCACCAAAAGTGAAAGTCAACCCGATGAGCCGAATAACCTATTCTGTGTTGTAATATTCTATGTTGGCATCATGTCATAAGAAATAGAAGCAGGAGTAGGCCATTTGGCCCTTCGAGCCTGCTCTGCCATTCAATAAGATCATGGCTGATCTTCTACCTCATCTCCACTTTCCTGCACTATCCCCGTATCCCTTGATACCCTTCATATTGAAAAATCTATCGATCTCTGTCTTGAATATACTCAACGACTGAGCCTCCACAGCCCTCTGGGGTAGAGAATTCCAAAGATTCACCACCCTCTGAGTGAAGAAATTTCTCCTCATCTCAGCTCTAAATGGCCGACCCCTTCTTCTTAGGCAGGCAGTCCCTCAGAACCGAGGATGACTTGCTTCCACACTAAAAATGAGTTCTCAGGTGACTGATGAGTCCAATGCGGGACCTACAGTCTCTGTCACAGGTGGGGCAGACGGTGGTTGAAGGGGCGGGCGGGTGGGGTGCTTGGGTTGACGTGCGCTCCTTGCGCTGCTTGCGCTTGGCTTTCGCTTGCTCCCGGCGAAGAGACTCGAGGTGCTCGGCGCCTTCCCGGATGCTTCTCCGCCACTTTGTGTGGTCTTGGGCCAGAGATTCCCAGGTGTCGGTGGGGATGTTGCACTTTTTCAAGGAGGCTTTGAGGGTGTCCTTGAAGCATTTCCTCTGCCCACTTGGGACTCTCTTGCCATGTCGGAGCTCCGAGTAGAGCACTTGTTTTGGGAGTCTCGTATCAGGCATGCGGACGATGTGGCCCGTCCATCGGAGTTGATCGAGCGTGGTCAAAGCTTCGATGCTGGGGATGTTGGCCTGAGCGAGAACACTGACATTGGTGCGCCTATCCTGCCAATGAATTTGCAGGATCTTGCGGAGGCTGCGATGGTGGAACCTCTCCAGTGCTTTGAGGTGCCTGCTGTACATGGTCCATGTCTCTGAAGCATACAGGAGGGTGGGTATCACTACTGCTCTGTAGACCATAAGCTTGGTGCTGGGTTTGAGGTCCTGGTATTCAAACACTCTCTTCCTCAGGTGACCGAACGCTGCACTGGCACACTGAAGGCAGTGTTGGACTTCGTCATCGACGTCTGCCCTTGTTGACAGTAGGCTCCCGAGGTATGGAAAGTGGTCCACATTCTCCAAGGCCTCACCACCCTCTAAGTGAAGAAATTTCTCCTCATCTCAGTCCTAAATGGCCAACCCCTTATTCTGAGACTGTGACCCCTGGCTCTAGACTCCCCAGCCAGGTGAAACATCCTCCCTGCATCTACCCTGTCAAGCCCTGTAAGAATTTTGTATGTTTCAATGAAATCACCTCTCATTCTTCTAAACTCTAGAGAATATAGGCCTAGTCTACTCAATCTCTCCTCATAGGACAATCCCCCTATCCCAGGAACCAGTCTGGTGAACCTTCGTTGCACTCCCTCTATGGCAAGTATATCCTTCCTTAGGTAAGGAGACCAAAACGGCACACCATACTCCAGGTGTGGTCTCACCAGGGCCCTATATAATTGCAGTAAGATGTCTTTACTCTTATACTCAAATCCTCTTGTAATAAAGGCCAACATATCATTTGCTTTCCTAATTGCTTGCTGTACTTGCATGTTAACTTTCAGTGATTTGTGTACAAGGACACCCAGGTCCCTCTGAACACCAACATTTCCCAATCTCTCACCATTTAAAAAATACTCTGCTTTTCTATTTTTCCTACCAAAGTGGATAACTTCACATTTCTCCACATTATATTCCATTTGCCATGTTCTTGCCCACTCACTTAGCCTGTCTATATCCCCTTGAAGCCTCTTTGCATCCTTCTCACAACTTACATTCCCACCCAGCTTTGTATCATCAGCAAACTTGAATATATTACATTAGGTCCCCTCATCCAAATCATTGATGTAGATTGTGAATAGCTGAGGCCCAAGCACTGATCCTTGCGGTACCCCACTAGTTACAGCCTGCCAACCCGAAAATGACCCGTTTATTCCTACTCTCTATTTTCTGTCCATTAACCAATCCTCAATCCATGCTAGTATATTAATCCCAATCCCATGAGCCCTAATTTTGTTTAATAACCTCTTGTGTGGCACCTTCTCGAATGCCTTCTGAAAATCCAAATACACTACAACCACTGGTTCCCCCTTATCTATTCTGCAAGTTACAACCTCAAAAAATTCTAACAGATTTGTCAAACACGATTTCCCTTTCATAAATCCATGTTGACTCTGCCCAATGCTATTATTATTTTCTAAGTGCTTGTTACCACATCCTTAATAATAGATTCTAGCATTTTCCCCACTGCTGATGTCAGGCTAACTGGTCTGTAGTTCCCCGTTTTCTCTCTCCCTCCTTTCTTAAATAGGGTTACATTTGCTACCTTCCAATCTGCGGGAACCGTTCTAGAATCTATGGAATTTTGGGAACTGACAACCAATGCATCCACTATCTCTATAGCCACCTCTTTCAAAACGCGGTGGCATAGTGGTTAGCACTGGTGCCTCACAGCACCAGGGACCCGGGTTCGAATCTGGCCTCGGGTGACTGTCTGTGTGGAGTTTGCACATTCTCCCCGTGTCTGCGTGGGTTTCCTCCGGGTGCTCCGGTTTCCTCCCACAGTCCAAAAATGTGCGGGTTAGGTTGATTTGGCTATGATAAATTGACCCTTAGTGTTAGGGGGGGATTAAATATGTGGGGTTACAGGGATAGGATGGGATATGTTAGGGGGAATTAAATACGTGGGGTTACGGGGATAGGGTGGGATATGTGTCGGTGCAAGCTCGATGGGGATTCTGTGTGAGAAAGCAGGGACAGGGTACTGGATTTGGATGATCAGCCATGATCGTATTGAATGGTGGAGCAGGCTCGACGGGCCGAATGGCCTACTCCTGCTCCTAGTTTCTATGTTTCTATGTTTCTATGTAAAACCCTAGGATGTAGGCCATCAGGTCCAGGGGATTTATCAGCTTTCAGTCCCATTAATTTCTCCAGTACTATTTTTTTTACTGATACTAATTTCTTTCAGTTCCTCATTCTCGCTAGACCCTTGGTTCTCCACTATTTCCTGTCATCAGCAGGTCGATACTACTACTGAGCAATGTACCAGTCGCAGAGCTGCCCATTGACTATGAATGGGCGAGACTCTACATATGTTGCCTCTGAAACCAATTAATCCCCAGTAACTCTAGTAGGTCCCTCAATGGTAGTCACAGACCTAGGTGGCAGGCATCTGTATCACTTGCAGCTCACCAATTAGTTATGCAGCCATC
Source organism: Squalus acanthias (assembly GCA_030390025.1). Lineage (NCBI taxonomy): Eukaryota > Metazoa > Chordata > Chondrichthyes > Squaliformes > Squalidae > Squalus > Squalus acanthias. Next base: position 45,712,442 of record CM059431.1, on the reverse strand, counting down.
CAGCAGTGCTGCTCCTTGGCTACAGTAGCACTTAAGAGTAGGGCACATCAGCAACTACAGCACAGAAATTCACAACACGCAAGGAGAAACTGTACCAAGAAAGTACATTAAACAAATAGTTAGGGGAGCAGACAGGCATTTCTGCGGCCATAGACGTGACTCCAGGATGGTATGTTGGCTCCCTGGTGCCAGGGTCAAGGATGTCACTGAGCGGCTGCAGGGCATTCTGAGGGGGGAGGGTGAATGGCCAGAGGTCGTGGTCCATCTCGGTACCAATGACATAGGCGGAAAGAGGGATGAGGTCCTGCAGGCAGAGTTTAGGGAGCTAGGAGAGAGATTAAAAAGCAGACCTCAAAGGTAGTAATCTCTGGATTAATCCCGGTGCCACGTGCTAGTGAGTACAGAAATGGGAGGATAGAACAGATGAATGCGTGACTGGAGAGATGGTGCGGGAGGGAGGGCTTTAGATTCCTGAGACATTGGGACCGTTTCTGGGGAAGGTGGGACCTGTACAAGCTGGACGGGTTACACCTTAACAGAGCCAGGACCAATATTCTCACGGGGAGGTTTGTTAGTGCTGTTGGGGAGGGTTTAAACTAGCTTGGCAGGGGGATGGGCAACAGCATATAGGAGTAGAAAAGAGGAATAAGGTGCATAAAAGAGTGAGTGTGTTGGATAGTACTAGAGAAGATAGTACTAGAGGCTGTAGTAGTACCATATTAGATAGGAACAGACTAAGAAAGACTACGAAAAATTCAAAAATGGGTTTAGAATGCATGTACGTAAATGCACAAAGTGTGGTGAATAAGGTTGGTGAGCTACAAGCACAATTAGCCATGTCGCAATATGATGATGTGGCAATAATGGAAACGTGGCTTAAAAATGGTGAGGACTGGGCACTTAATATTCAAGTCTACAAGGGGGTAGAAATTAGGTCGCACCCCATTTGGGGCGCAAATATCGTCCGGACGCAAATATTAGCGCCTGGCGCTAATTATCGGCACTGACAGGAAACTTCACTTTTACCGCCCCGGGAGGTGAGTGGAGCGCTAAAGCAGGCGCTGCACACCTCTCTTAAGGCGCAAAGGCCAAGGAGTGAGGCGCTAACTCGGAGCGCTGGCGAAGCTCATGTAATGTCAGTCAGCAATGGAACACACACACAATGGCATGGGCCAGTTCTTAAAGGGGATGGTTAATCTTGCTTTCCATCCACATCCTATTCATTGCTGCCTTGAATCTCAGCCTGGAGAGACTTGCACATCAAATGTGCTGGAAAGAACAATGGAGAGTACCAGGCAAGGAGCTCAGAGTGCAGCTCCCACATTCTCTGCTAAATCGATACAAGGAATGGCAAATCAAAATGAACCTGCAAAGTGCTGCTCAGTACCCAAAACTCCTTCACACAACGTTGAATCTCTCCAGAAGTCTCTCCCTCTCTCTCTCAGAATGCGTAGTTCAAAAATGCCACCAACAATAAAAGACCGGAAGAGGCCCCCTTTAAATAGCGCCCCCCCCAGCCCCACAGCGATTGATAGCGTTCCAGTCTTCTGGTCGTTGGAAGCGCCAGGCGGTAAGGCAGGGGGCGCCACTCAATTTCCGCTACGGGGCGCCCCAAGGGCGTTGCACCATGGAATGACGTCACAATCTGTGCGCGCAGGTGGTCGCAGCGGTAAGTTTTAGCGCCGCCGCACAATCTCAAGTTAAGTTCTCGAGCGGCGCAAACATCGCTGCGCACGGGCGTTAGCGGCTTTGCGCCCCATTAGCGCCCTCTTAAGGCGCTAACGGGAGGCGCAACCAAGTGAATTTTTACCCCAAGGTGTTCAGAAAAGATAGGGAAGGAAAAAAGGGAGGTGGGGTGGCAGTGCTGATTAAGGAAGACATTGTAGTGTTGGAAAGGGAGGACGTTCTTGAAGGGAAAAGGACAGAATCAATTTGGTTAGGGTTGAGGAGCAAAAAGTGTATAATCACGCTATTGGGGTTATTGCATAGGCCTCCAAATAGTGAGAGGGAGGTAGAGGAGCAAATCTGCAGGGAAATCGCAGAGATATGCAAGAGCTTTAGAGTGGTGATATTGGGGGACTTTAAATACCCAAATATCGATTGGGATAATGCTAGGGTAAAGGGAAAGGAGGGGGAGGAATTTCTGAAATGTGTTCAGGAGAATTTCCTTTGACCAGTTTATTCTTGGCCCAACTAGGAAGGAGGCATTGCTGGATCTGGTACTGGAGAATGAGGTGGGCCAGGTCAACCAAGTGTCTGTGGGAGAACACTTGGGAACGAGTGATCATCGTATCATAAAATTTAGATTAGCAATGGAGAGGAGCAAGGAACAATCTTGAGTGAAACTTCTAAACTGGAATAGGGCTAACTTCAATGGGATGCGAAAGGATCTAGCCAGGGTAAAATGGAACCAAAGACTGACAGGAAAAACTGTAACGGAACAATGGGTGATCTTTAAGGAGGAGATGTTCCAAGTACAGGCTAGGTACATTCCAACAAGAGGGAAGGGTAAGGGAACCAAAGCAAGGGCTCCTTGGATGACGAGGGAGATAGAGAAGATGATGAAACAAAAAAAGAGGGTGTATGATGCATGTCAGGTGAATTCTTCAAGGGAGAACCAGACCAAATACAATAAGTTGAGAGGGGATGTGAAGATGATAATACGATTGGCAAAGAGAGAATATGAGATTAGAATGGCGGTTAACATAAAAGGGAAACCAAAAATCTTCTACCAGCATGTAAACAGTAAGCGGGTAGTAAGAGGCGGGTGGGGCCTATTAGAGACAAAGAAGGTGATATATGCTTAGAGGCGCAGGGCAAGGCTAGAATACTCAATGAGTACTTTGTATCGGTGTTTACCAAGGAGGTGGATGCTGACAAATTATCGGTAGAAGTGGAAAAGGTAGAAGCAATGGAAGGGTGAAAATTGATAGACAGGATGTACTAGAAAGGCTGGATGTGCTTAGAGTGGACAAGTCGCCTGGTCCAGATGGCTTGCATCCCAGGTGGCTATGGGAATTGGGAGAGGAGATAACGGAAGGACTTGCCATAATTTTCCAATCTTCCCTAGATGCGGGGGAGGTGCTTGAGGATTGGAAAGTGGCAAATATGACACCATTGTTCAAGAAAGGGTGTAAGGACAATCCTAATAACTACAGGCCGGTCAGTTTAACATCAGTGGTGGGTAAAGTTTTAGAAACAATAATCAAGGAAAAAATTAACGGGCGCTTGGAGAGGTTTAAGCTAATTAAGGAGAGCCAACATGGATTTGTAAAAGGCAGATCGTGTTTGACTAATCTAGTTGAATTTTTTGATGAAGTAACAGAAAGGATTAATGAAGGGAATGCAATGGATGTTGTCAAATGGATTTTCGGCAAGGGTTTGACAAATTACCACATAGAAGGCTGGTTAACAAAATTGAGGCTCACGGAATAGGTGGGTCATTGGCAGCTTGGATAAGGTATTGGCTTAAGGACAGAAAACAGTGAGTTGTGGTAAATGGCTGTTTTTCAGACTGGAGGATGGTAGACAGTGCTGTTCCCCAAGAGTCAGTGCTCGGGCCACTACTTTTTTGACATATATAAATGACTTGGATATTGGAATACAGAGTAGAATTTCTAAATTTGCCAATGACACCAAACTTAGGGGTGTGGCAAACAGTGATGATGATACAATCGACTGCAACACGACATAGAAAGGCTAGCAGAATGGGCAGACAAGTGGCAGATGGAATTTCATACAGAGAAATGTGAGGTGATGCATTTTGGCAGAAGGAACAGGGAGAGGCAATATACACTTAATGGCACAGTTTTAAAGAGTGTGCAGACAGAGGGACCTGGGAGTTAATGTGCATAGGTCCCTGAAGGTGGCAGGACATATTGAGAGAGTCGTTAACAAAGCATATGGGATCTTGGGCTTCATAAATAGAGGTATTGAGTACAAAAGTAGAGAAGTTATGCTGAACCTTTATAAAGCACTGGTTGGGCAACAACTGGAGTATTGCATCCAGTTCTGGTCACCACGCTTTAGGAAGGATGTGAAGGCCCTTGAGAGAGTGCAGAGGAGATTTACCAGAATGGTTCTGGGGATGGGGGGTCTTAGCTACAAGGACAGGTTGGAGAAGCTGGATTTGTTTTCATTAGAGCAAAGGAGTTTGAGGGGTGATTTGATAGAGGTGTACAAGATTATGACGGGTTTGGATAGGCTAGACAGGGAAAGGCTGTTCCCACTAGTTGATGGTACAAGGACTAGGGGACACAGATCTAAGGTTTTGGGCAAGAGATACAGGGGGGATGTGAGGAAAAATTTTTAACCAGCCAGTGGTGATGACCTGGAATTTGCTGTCGACGGAAGTGGTGGAAGCGAAGACATTTAATGGTTTGAAGGAGAGACTGGATAGGCACTTGAAGGAAATAAACTTGCAGGGCTACGGGGATAGAGCGGGGGAATGGGACTAACTGGATGGCTCTACAGAGAGCCGGCATGGACTCGATGGGCCGGATGGCCTCCTTCTGTGCCATTATGACTCATGGGGAAAAATTCAGTTGTTTGCGCCTCACGTTAGCGCCTTAAGAGGGCGCTAATGGGGCGCAAAGCAACTAGCGCCCGGGCGCAGCGATTTTTGCGCCGCTCACGAAATTAACTAGACATTTTGCGGCAGTGCTAAACACTACCGCCACGATCTCCTGCGCCGGCAGATCGTGACGTCAGTCGAGTGCGCAACGCCCCGGTAGCGCCCCGGAGCGGATATTGAGTGGCGTCCCCTGCCTTACCGCCTGCCGCTAGCAACGACAGGTTGAGGGGAGCGTTTTGCAGTCAGGAAGGGACTGGGGGAGTGCTATTTAAAGGCGACCGCTTCCTGCCTTTTATTGTTGGCGACATTTTTGAAACACGCATTCTGAGAGATAGAGAGACTTCTGGAGAGATTCAACGCTGTGTGAAGGAGTTTTAGGTACTGAGCAGCACTTTGCAGGTTCATTTTGATTTGCCCTTCCTTGTATCGATTTAGAAAAGACTGTGGGGGCTGCACTCTGAGCTCTTTCCCTGGTACTCTCCATTGTTCTTTCCAGCAGATTTGATGTAGAGGTCTCTCCAGGCCGAGATTCAAGGCTGCAATGAGCAGGATGTGGATGGAGAGCAAGATTAACCCTTCCCTTTAAGAACTGGCCGGCGCCATTGTGTGTGTGTTCCATTGCTGACTGACATCACATGAGCTTTGCCAGCGCTCTGAGTTAGCGCCTCTCTCCTCAGCCTTTGCGCCTTAAGACAGATGTGTAGCGCCTGATTTAGCGCTCCAATCACCTCCAGGGGCGATAAAAGTCAAGTTTGCAGTCAGAGGCGATAATTAGCGCCAGGCGCTAATCTTTGCGCCTGGCCGATAATTGCGCTCCAAATGGGGCGATACTGAATTTCTCCCCCTATGACTCTGTGATATGCACTACATACATTGTAAAATGGTACTTCAATATCATAGAAACATAGAAAGATAGAAAAATAGGAGCAGGAGTAGGCCAATCGGCCCTTCGAGCCTGCTCCGCCATTCGCTATGATTATGGCTGATCCTCTATCTCAATACCATATTCCCGCTCTCTCCCCATACCCCTTGATGCCTTTTGTGTCTAGAAATCTATCTATCTCCTTCTTAAATATATTCAGTGACTTGGCCTCCACAGCCTTCTGTGTTAGAGAATTCCACAGGTTCACCACCCTCTGAGTGAAGAAATTTCTCCTCATCTCAGTCCTAAAGGTGAGCGAGAGCGGCTGGAGAGTGCGAGACGTCGGTGGCTGATTTAAAGGTGAGCGAGAACGGCTGGAGAGCGCGAGACCTCGGGAGATTTAAAACGTGAGCGAGAGCGGCTGGAGAGCGCGAGACCTTGGGAGATTTAAAGGGTGAATGAGAGCGGCTGGAGAGCGCGAGACCTCAGGAGATTTAAAGGGTGAATGAGAGCAGCTGGAGAGCGCGAGACCTCGGGAGATTTAAAACGTGAGTGAGAGCGGCTGGAGAGCGCGAGACCTCGGGAGATTTAAAACGTGAGTGAGAGCGGCTGGAGAGCGCAAGACCTCGGGAGATTTAAAACGTGAGCGAGAGCGGCTGGAGAGCGCGAGACCTCGGGAGATTTAAAGGGTGAATGAGAGCGGCTGGAGAGCGCGAGACCTCGAGAGATTTAAAGGGTGAATGAGAGCGGCTGGAGAGCGCGAAATCCCGGGAGATTTAAAAGGTGAGCGAGAGCGGCTGGAGAGCGCGAAACCTCGGCAGATTTAAAAGGAGAGCGGGGGCCCACAGGAGTGGCTACAACGGACCGGTGAGTGTAAAGAAGTAAAAAGTAATCGGTGTGATGTCGCCAGAAAGCAGGTAAGTGATTGGTTGGTGAGTATTTCTCTATTTCTCGCTTTTTTCCAAACTTGGGTGTCTAAATTTATGTGCCTTGGTGTAGATTAAAAGATATATGTGTTCCAAATTTTAAAACTAATTAATTAATTAATTGAGATGGGAGACCAGGCAATGTACTGTTGTTGTTGCATGTGGGAGCTGGTGGACACCATTGAGGTCCACAGCGACCACATCTGCAGCAAATGTTGGCTGCTCGAGAAACTTCGGCTCAGAGTTGATGAGCTGGAGTCCGAGCTTCAGACACTGCGACACATTAGGGAGGGGGAGCGTTACCTGGACACTAAGTTCCAGAAGACAGTCACACCCACTAGAGTAATTACCTCCAATTTGGCCCATGGTCAGGGACAGGAGGGTGTGACTACAAGCGAGGCAGGTATTGGGATCCAGGAGGTAGTGATGGAGGAGCCTCAGCCCTTGGCCTTGTCCAACAGGTATGAGATTCTTGCTCCCTGTGTGGACGAGGGCAGGGACTGCAGGGAGATGAGCAATCTGACCACAGCACCGTGGTACAGGGAGCCATTCAAGTGAGGGGAGTAAAAAGAAATGTTGTAGTGATAGGGGACAGTATAGTTAGGGGGATAGATACTGTTCTCTGCAGCCGAGAGCGTGAGTCCCAAAGGCTGTGTTGCCTGCCCGGTGCCAGGGTTAAGGACATCTCCTCTGGGCTGGAGAGAAACTTGGAGTGGGAGGGGGAAGATCCAGTCGTCATGGTCCACGTAGGTACCAATAACATAGGTAGGACAAAGAAAGAGGTTCTGCTGAGAGAGTATGAGCAGCTAGGGGCTAAATTAAAAAGCAGAACCACAAAGGTAATAATCTCTGGATTACTACCTGAGCCACGAGTGAATTTGCATAGGGTAAATAAGATCAGAGAAATGAATGAGTGGCTCACAGACTGGTGTGGGAGAAATGGGTTTCGATTTGTGGGGCACTGGCACCAGTACTGGGATAAGAGGGAGCTGTTCCATTTGGACGGGCTTCACTTGAACCATGCTGGGGCTAGAGTCCTGGCGAATCGAATAACTAGGGCTGCAGAGAGGGTTTTAAACTAAATAGTGAGGGGGAGGGTCCAGGTGAGCGGGAATTTAAAAAGTCAATGAGAAATGAGAAAGCAATAGAGCAGGATAGAGATGGGGGAAATAAGAACCAGAGTGTGGCAGGAAGGGACAGAATGTTTAAAAATAAGAGTGCAACAGAAAATGGGGCCAAAACAAGCAGAAATGGTAAAAAGACAAAGTTAAAAGCTCTATATCTGAATGCACGCAGCATTTGTAACAAGATAGATGAGTTGACGGCACAAATAGATACAAATGGGTATGATCTGATCGCCATTACAGAGACATGGTTGCAAGGTGATCAGGGCTGGGAACGGAATATTCAAGGGTATTTGACAATTCGGAAGGATAGACAGAAAGGAAAAGGAGGTGGGGTGGCTCTGTTGGTAAAGGATGGGATCAGTGCAGTGGTGAGAAGTGATATTGGCTCAGAAGATCAAGATGTAGAATCAGTTTGGGTGGAGATAAAAAATAATAAGGGGAAAAAGTCTCTGGTGGGCGTAGTCTACAGGCCCCCGAACAGTAGCAATACTGTTGGACAGAGTATAAATCAACAAATAATGGAGGCCTGTAAAAAAGGTACGGTAATAATCATGGGTGATTTTAATCTCCATATTGATTGGACAAATCAAAATTGCCATGGTAGTCTTGAGCAGGAGTTCATAGAGTGCATCCGGGATGGTTTCCTAGAACAGTGTGTAATGGAACCAACCAGGGAGCAGGCTATCTTGGATATGGTACTGTGTAATGAGACAGAATTAATAAACGATCTCATAGTAAAGGATCCTCTAGGAAAGAGTGATCATAGCATGGTTGAATTTCAAATTCAGTTGAAGGGTGAGAAAGTTGTATCTTAAACCAGTGTCCTGATCTTAAACAAAGGCAAATACAATGGCATGAGGGCAGAACTGGCTAAAGTGGACTGGAAAAATAAATTAAAGGGTAAGACAGTTGAAATGCAGTGGCGGACATTTAAGGAGATATTTCATAACTCTCAACAAAAATATATTCCAGTGAGAAAGAAAGGTTTTAAGAGAAGGGCGCACCATCCGTGGCTAACTAAGGAAGTAAAGGATGGTATCAAATTGAAAACGAAGGCATACAATGTTGCCAAGATTGGTGGGAGACCAGAGGATTGGGAAATTTTTAAAAACCAGCAAAGGATGACTAAAAAAATAATAAAGAGAGAGAAGATGAATTATGAGAGTAAACTGGCAAGAAATATTAAAACAGATAGTAAGAGCTTCTACAGGTATATAAAAAGGAAGAGGGTAGCTAAAGTAAACGTTGGTCCCTTAGAGGCTGAGACTGGGGAATTAATAATGGGGAACGGGGAAATGGTGGAGACTCTGAACAAATATTTTGTATCTGTCTTCACGGTAGAAGACACTAACAACATCCCAATAATGGATAATCAAGGGTCCACAGGGAGGGGGGAATTAAAGACAATCACTATCACTAAGGAAATAGTATTGGTAAAATAATGGGACTAAAAGGCGACAAGTACCCTGGACCACATGGCCTGCATCCCAGGGTCTTAAAAGAAGTGGCTGCAGAGATAGTGGATGCATTGGTTGCAATATACCAAAATTCCCTGGACTCTGGAGAGGTCCCAGCGGATTGGAAAATCGCAAATGTAACACCCCTATTTAAGAAAGGAGGGAGACAGAAAGCAGGAAAATATAGACCAGTTAGCCTAACATCTGTCGTTGGGAAAATGCTGGAGCCTTCATTAAGGAAGCAGTAGCAGGGCATTTGGAAAATCATAATGCAGTCAAGCAGAATCAGCATGGTTTTATGAAAGGGAAATCACATTTAACAAATTTGCTGGAGTTCTTTGAGGATGTAACGAGTAGGGTGGACAAGGGTGAGCCAGTGGATGTGGTGTATTTGGATTTCCAGAAGGCATTCGATAAGGTGCCACATAAAAGGTTACTGCATAAGATAAGAGCTCACGGAGTTGGGGGTAATATATTAGCATGGATAGAGAATTGGCTAACTAACAGAAAGCAGAGAGTCGGGATAAATGGGTCAATTTCCAGTTGGCTTATGGTAACTAGTGGGGTGCCACAGGGATCGGTGCTGGGGCCTCAACTATTTACAATCTACATTAATGACTTGGATGAAGGGACCAAGTATGTAGCCAAGTTTGCGGATGATACAAAGATGAGTGGGAAAGCAAGCTGTGCAGAGGACTCAAAGAATCTGCAAAGGGATATAGACAGGCTGAGTGAGTGGGCAAACATTTGACAGATGGAGTATAATGTGGGAAAGTGCGAGGTTATCCACTTTGGCAGGAATTTTTTTTTAATTATTATTTAAATGGAGAGAGATTACAAAATGCTACAGTTCAGAGGGACCTGGGGGTCCTTGTGCATGAAAAACAAAAAGTTAGCATGCATGTACAGCAAGTAATTAAAAAGGCAAATGGAATGTTGGCCTTTATTTCAAGGGGGTTGGAGTATAAGAACATAAGAAATAGGAGCAGGCCCCTCGAGCCTGCTCCGCCATTCAATAAGATCATGGCTGATCTGATCCTAACCGCCAATCTACTATCTATCACAGAACCATCTCCTGCATCTAACAGAATTGCACACACGAAATAGGAGCAGAATCAGGCTACACAGTCCCTGGGCCCGCTCCACTACCCACAGGGCCATGACCGATCCGAACCTAGACTCATGTCCAAATTCCTGCCCGCTCCCCGTAACCCTTAATGCCCTTTACTTCTAGGAAACTGTCTATTTCTGTTTTAAATTTAATTAATGTTGTAGCTTCTACAGCTTTTTGTGGCAGCATATTCCATGGACCTACCACCCTCTGAGTGAAGTAGTTCCTCCTCATCTCAGTTTTGAAAGAGCAGCCCCTTATTCTAAGACTATGTCCCCTAGTTCTCGTCTCACCCGTCATCGGGAACATCCTCCCCGCATCCACCCGATCCAACCCCTTCACAATCTTATATGTTTCAATAAGATCGCCTCTCATTCTTCTGAACTCCAATGAGTAGAGTCCCAATCTACCCAACCTCTCCTCATATGACCACCCCCTCATCCCCGGGATTAACCGAGTGAACCTTTTTTGCACTGCCTCGAGAGCAAGGATGTCTTTCCTTAAGTAAGGACACCAAAACTGTATGCAGTATTCTAGGTGCGGTCTCACCAATACCTTGTACAACTGAAGCAATACCTCCCTATTTTTATATTCTATCCCCCTAGCAATGAAAGCCAACATTCCATTTGCCTTCTTAATCACTTGCTGCACCTGCATACTAACCTTTTGAGTTTCGTGCACCAGGACCCCCAGATCCCTTTGCACTTCAGTACTCTCCAGTTTCTTGCCATTAAGATAATAAATTGCTCTAGGATTTTTCCTGCCAAAGTGCATCACCTCACACTTTCCAGTGTTGTATTCCATCTGCCAAATCTCTGCCCACTTACTTAGCCTGTCTATGTCCCCTTGCAGGTTTTTTATGTCCTCCTCACTCACTACTTTCCCTCCCATCTTTGTATCATCTGCAAATTTTGATATGTTACACTTGGTCCCTTCCTCCAAATCGTTAATATAGATTGTGAAGAGTTGGGGACCCAGCACTGACCCCTGTGGAACACCACTAGTTACTGATTGCCAGTCTGAGAATGAACCATTTATCCCAACTCTTTGCTTTCTGTTAGATAGCCAATCCTCTATCCATGCCAGAATATTACCCCCAATCCCGTGATTTTTTACCTTAAGCAATAATCTTTTGTGTGGCACCTTGTCAAATGCCTTTTGGAAGTCTAAATACACTACGTCCACTGGTTCCCCTTTATCCACTCTATATGTTACTTCCTCAAAGAACTGTATAAAAGCAGGGAAGTCCTGCTTCAACTGTACAGGGTATTGGTGAGACCACACCTTGAGTACTGCGTACAGTTTTGGTCTCCTTATTTAAGGAAGGATATACTTGCATTGGAGGCAGTTCAGAGACAATTCACTAGGTTAATTCCAGAGATGAGGGGGTCGACTTATGAGGAAAGGTTGACCAGGTTGGGCCTATACTCATTGGAATTTTCAATCTTATTGAAACATATAAGATACTGAGGGGGCTCGACAAGGTAGATGCAGAGAGGATGTTTCCCCTTGTGGGGAAATCTAGAACTTGGGTGCATAGTTTCAGAATAAAGGGTCGCCCTTTTAGAACTGAGATGAGGAGGAATTTCTTTTCTCAGCGGGTCATAAATCTGTGGAATTCTCTGCCGCAGAGAGCTGTAGAGGCTGGGTCATTAAATACATTTAAGGTGAAGATAGACAGATTTTTGCAAGATAAGGGAGTGAAGGGTCGTGGAGAGCAGGCAGGGAAGTGGCTTTGAGCCCAAGATCAGCCATGATCTTATTGAATGGCGGAGCAGGCTCGAGGGGCCAAGTGGCCTATTCCTGCTCCTATTTCTTATGTTCTTAAATGTCCTACCCGGTATCCTGAGACTGTGACCCCTCGTTCTAGACACCCCAGCTAGGGGAACCATCCTCCCTAGCCTATCCAGTCTATCTAGCCCTGTCAGGATTTTATGCATTTCAATGAGGTCCCCTCTCATTCTGCTAAACTCTAGTGAATACAGGCCCAGTCGACCCAATCTCTCCTTATACGACAGTCCTGCCATCCCAGGAATCAGTCTGGTGAACCTTTGCTGCACTCCCTCTATGGCAAGTATATCCTTTCTGAGGTAAGGAGACCAAAACTGCACACAGTACTCCAGGTGTGGTCTCACCAAGGCCCTGTACAACTGCAGAAAGACATCCTTGCTCCTGTACTCAAATCCTCTGGAAATGAAGGCCAACATACCATTTGCCTTCCTAACTGTTTGCTGCACCTGCATGTTTGCTTTCAGTGACTGGTGTACAAGGACACACAGGTCCCTTCGTACATCAACATTTCCCAATCTATCACCATTTAAATAATACTCTGCCTTTCTGTTTTTCCTACCGAAGTGGATAACTTCACATTTATCCACGTTAAACTGCATCTGCCATGTATTTGCCCACTCATTCAACTTGTCTAAATCGCCTTGAAGCCTCTTTGCATTCTCCTCACAACTCACAATCCCACCTAGTTTCGTGTCGTCAGCAAACTTGGAAATATTACATTTGGTTCCTTCATCCAAATCATTGATATATATTGTGAATAGCTGGGGCTCAAGCACTGATCCCTGCGGTATCCCACTAGTCACCGCCTGCCACCCCGAAAAAGACCCATTTATTCCTACTCTCTGTTTCCTGGCTGTTAACCAATTTTCAATCCATGCCAGTATATTACCCCCAATCCCATGTGCTTTAATTTTGCACACTAACTTTTCATGTGGGACTTTATCAAAGGCCTTCTGAAAATACAAATACACCACCTCCACTGGTTCTCCCTTATCTATTCTACCAGTTCCATCCTCAAAAAACTCCAGTAGGTTTGTCAAACACGATTTTCCTTTAACAAATCCATGTTGACTTTGTCTAATCCCGTTGATATTTTCTAAGTGTCCTGTTATCACATCCTTTATAATAGACTTTAGCATGTTCCCTACTACTGATGTTAGGCTAACCGGTCTGTAGTTCCCTGTTTTCTCTTTCCCTCCTTTTTTAAAGAGTGGGGTGCCACCGTCCAATCTGCAGGAACTGATCCATAATCTATAGAATTTTGGAAGATGACAACCAATGCATCCACTATTTCCATGGCTACCTCTTTTAGTACTCTGGGATGCAGATTATCAGGCCCTGGGGATTTATCGGCTTTCAGTCCCATTAATTTCTCCAGCACTATTTTTTTACTAATACGAATTTCCTTTAATTCCTCCTTCTCACTAGACCCTTGGTTCCCTAGCATTTCTGGGAAGTTATTTGTGTCCTCTTCCATGAAGACAGAACCAAAGTATTTGTTTAATTGCTCTGCCATTTCCTTGTTCCACATTTTAAATTCTCCTGTTTCTGACTGTAAGGGACCTACATTTGTCTTCACTAATCTTATTCTTTTTACTTACTTGTAGAAGCTTTTACAGTCCGCTTTTATGTTCCTTGCAACTTTACTCTCATACTCTATTTTTCGCCTCTTAATCAATCTCTTGGTCCTTTTTTGCTGAACTCTAAACTGCTCCCAATCCTTAGGCTTACTACTTTTCTGGCAACTTTATGTGACTCCTCTTTGGATCTAATACTATCCTTAATTTCTTTTGTTAGCCATGGTTTTGCGCCAGAAAGGTATGTATAACTGTTGCAATTCATGCATTCGTTCCTTAAATGTTAGCCATTGCCTATCCACCATCATGCCTTTTAATGAAGCTCCCCAATCTATCATAGCCAACTCACTCCTTATACCTTCGTAGTTTCCTTTGTTTAGATTTAGGACCCTAGTTTCAGATTGGACTTCTTCACTTTCCATCTTAATGAAGAATTCTTCATGTTATGGTCACTCTTCCCTAAAGGACCCCGCACAACAAGATTATTAATTAACCCCTTTTCATTGTTTCATTGCACAATACCCAATCTAGGATAGCCTGTTCCCTAGTTGGCTCCTCAACGTACTGGTCTACAAAACCATCTCATACACACTCCAGGTATTCATCCTCCACAGTATTCTTGCTAATTTGGTTTGGCCAGTCTATATGTAGATTAAAGTCACCCATGGTTACTGTAGTACCCTTGTTACATGCATCTCTAATTTCCTGTTTGATGCCATCCCCTACATTACCACTACTGTTTGGAGGCCTATAGACAACTCCCACCAATGTTTTCTGCCCCTTGGTGCTTCTTAGCTCCACCCAGACTGATTCTACATCTTTATTTTCTGAGCCAATATCCTTTCTCACTATTGCTCTGATTTCATCCTTTACTAACAACACCACCCCACCTCCTTTTCCTTTATCAAAAGCCATCCTGGGAATTTCCTCAGAGCTGATCTTGCTCTGCTGCCACAACTTCACTAGAAGTGCGGTGGAAACAGCGTTTTCGCGCATAAACATAGTTTCCGCCACACTTCTGGCATATTTATTGCAACAAAGTGCGAGCAGCTCCAAGGAAATTTCTGGCCCGTGGCATCTTTGGAACTTTATAAAACATTGCTTTGTTTAAGTGCAAAAATGTGCTTGCAACTTAATTTTTGCACTAGCCTTCCAAATCTGAAAGTTTTCTGTTGGGTCACTTAAAAAAAAATTCTACACCTAGTTTTAGAAAATATATGATATGACCCTTCAATTTATCCAAGGAATTGTAAACATATTATTTAAGTATTACCAGGTAGCTGTGTTTTGTTCTCTCTGAATGTACATCAGGGATGCTGCCTGGAATATTTATGTGCCCTACAGATAATTCCAATGCCTTTTGGGCATATAGGCAATAGTAATTTCCAATTCTTCCACGTACGGTTAGATAAAAATGCTAATTGCTCCCAACGCATATTGCAAAAGGATGGAACTTCTGTTTGATGTTTGATACTTTTTGGAATACTTGCAGAATCCAATCTTCTCTATGAACCATGGCAGTGAGTAACTGACTGATGAGCTGGGACACACGTATCCTCTGCATGCTAACCATGTTGCTGTCCAGCTTCTGATCAACTGATTCCTAGTGCCCTTTTCCACTCTCCAACAGCTGACAGACTCAATGCTGGTTGTCTCAGGCTTGTGAAGACATTTCACCTCATGCACCCATCAATCAATTGAGCATAGCACCAAAGGATGTTCTTGGCCACAAGATTAGTGTTTGTTAATATGTTAATAGTATAGATATTAATCCTGACAGCTTTCAGCTTTTTCAGCATCTTACCTGTCACCTGGGTACTCTTCCTATTTATGATCTTGACTGTAATCTGCACTTACCTCATTATCATTATCAAACAGAAACTATCTCTGATGCTATTCTGTTTTTGACACATCCAGCACAAAAAGACAGTCTACAAGAGTCTCAGGGGGAGAAATTCAGTATTGTCCCGTTTGGGCGCAATTATCGGCTGGGCGCAAAGTTTAGCGCCTCGCGATAATTATCGCCTCTGACTGCAAACTTGGCTTCTATCGCCCCTGGAGGTGATTGGAGCGCTAAATCAGGCGCTAAACCCTCTCTTAAGGTGCTAACACCGAGGAGCGAGGCGCTACCTCAGAGCGCTGGCGAAGCTCATGTGATGTCAGTCAGCAATGGAACACAGAAACACTGGCGCCGGCCAGTTCTTAAAGGGGAGGGTCGATCTTGCTCTCCATCCACACCCTGCTCATTGCAGCCTTGAATGTCGGCCTGGAGAGACCTGGGGGGAAAATTCAGTTGGTTGCGCCTCCCGTTAGCGCCTTAAGAGGGCGCTAATGGGGCGCAAAGCAACTAGTGCCCGGGCGCAGCGATGTTTGCGCCGCTCGCAAAATTAACTAGACATTTTGCGGCGGCGCTAAACACTACCGCCACGATCTCCTGCGCCGGCAGATCCTGACGTCAGTCGAGTGCGCAACGCCCCGGTAGCGCCCTGGAGCGGATATTGAGTGGCGCCCCCTGCCTTACCGCCTGCCGCTAGCAACGACAGGTTGAGGAGAGCGTTTTGCAGTAAGGAAGGGACTGGGGGAGCGCTATTTAAAGGCGACCACTTACTGCCTTTTATTGTTGGTGACATTTTTGAACCACGCATTCTGAGAGAGAGAGAGAGAGAGAGAGAGAGAGACTTCTGGAGAGATTCAACGCTGTGTGAAGGAGTTTTGGGTACTGAGTAGCACTTTGCAGGTTCATTTTGATTTGCCCTTCCTTGTATCAATTTAGAAGGGACTGTGGGTGCTGCACTCTGAGCTCTTTCCCATGGTCTCTCCATTGTTCTTTCCAGCAGATTTGATGTGCAGGTCTCTCCAGGCCAAGATTCAAGGCTGCAATGAGCAGGATGTGGATGGAAAGATCAACCCTCTCCTTTAAGAACTGGCCAGCGCCATTGTGTGTGTGTTCCATTGCTGACTGACATCACATGAGCTTCACCAGCGCTCTGAGGTAGCGCCTCGCTCCTCGGACTTTGCGCCTTAAGACAGGTGTGAAGCGTCTGATTTAGCGCTCTAATCACCTCAGGGGCGATAAAAGTCAAGTTTGCAGTCGGAGGCAATAATTAGCGCCAGGCACTAATCTTTGCGCTGGCCGATAATTGCGCCCCAAATGGGGCGATACTGAATTTCTCCCCCCTGTACATCAAATCTGCTGGAAAGAACAATGGAGAGGCCCAGGGAAAGAGCTCAGAGTGCAGCCCCCTAAGTCTCTTCTAAATCGATGCAGGGAAGGTCAAATCAAAATGAACCTCCAAAGTGCTGCTCAGTACCCAAAACTCCTTCACACAGCATTGATTCTCTCCGGAAGTCTCTCTCTCTCTCAGAATGCGTGGTGCAAAAATGTCGCCGACAAAAAAAGGGAGGAAGTGGTTGCCTTTAAATAGCGCTCCCCCAGTCCCTTCCCGACTGCAAAACGCTCCCCCCAACCTGTCGTTGCTAGCGGCAGGCGGTAAGGCAGGGGGTGCCACTCAATATCCGGTCTGGGGCGCTACCGGGGCGTTGCACGCTCGACTGACATCACGATCTGCGGGCGCAGGAGATCATGGTGGTAGTGTTTAGCGCCGCCGCAAAAGGTCTGGTCAATTTCATGAGCGGCGCAAACATCGCCGCGCCCGGGCGCTAGTTGCTTTGCGCCCCATTAGTGCCCTCTTAGGGCGCTAATGGGAGGTGGCAAAGCAACCGAATTTTTCCCCCTCAATCTTCCCACTGCAATAGAGTCCCAGGATGGACCTGCCTGCAAGCACAGCTGCTGACCTCTCCAAAGTTTGTGGGGTCAGGTGGCAAGTCCAGAAGTGGGCCCTCAGTGGTATGGGGAGGATCTGTGGTGCCCCTTCCCAAGAGCCCAGATATACGACCCCGGAAGCGGTGACAAGTCCCAACCTGAAAAAAATCAGAATGCCCCATGGCCCCTTTACAAAGAGGGCCACTTCACCAACAACACCCCCAACAAAAAAAAAGTTCTGAGCTGCTTGTCTTCAGGGTCTTGACCTGAGCCAGGCTTGGATCTCCAGCTGGGCCCCACTTCAATCCCTTTCAGTGATGTATGCCTGTTGAGACCAAGTATACCTGCGCTGGTTGTACACCAGGGAGTCGCCACTCTTAGTCGCCTCCCCCCTTAAGCTAATGGCCTTGTAGGGGTTGGCAGAGGCTCCGCCCCTATAAGGCCATTCTAAAAACATTAGTGCAAGGCCACGACCTGTCATAGCCAGGTCCCGGCTGAGCTTACAGCCATTCCGGTGGACTCCTGCCGGTGTAATGTTGGGAGCCCACAAGAAAAGCCGTGGATTTTCAGGGCCTATATCTATAATACTTTAAAAAAATTACATGTATGCACTTCCTGTCTAAAAAACTATAGATCCTCTTGTCATGTTTTTGCCACACTTTCGTGTCACCTTTTTCCATTATTGAGTCAGTGGAGAGAGGGGAGAGCTCCTGGTGTCATGGCCATTATTTATCCTTCAGTTGCTGTTTGTGGACCTCGCTGTGAACAAACTGGCTGGTGCATTTGCCTATAAAACAGTGATTACCCTTCAAAAGTAATGAATTGGCTCTAAAGCGCTTTAGTATGTCCTAAGGTCATAAATAGCTCTACTCAATGCAAGTTCTTCCTATAAATTCCTATGTCCACATTTATAATGGAAACTGCCTATGTAAACAAGCCATTCTGTAATTACACCCTCTGCCAGTGGTGATGTTATAGCAACTCAGTTCTGCTTCTCCCAGGTCGCCAGCTTGTATTGCAGAGAATCTCCAATGCTCCAACCAACTCTACTTCTCTGCTTCCCAAATTGCAGTAAGTTTTGCAATTTAAATATAGTAATTAACTTTACAGTCAAAGGGGGAAAAATTCAGTATCGCCCCATTTGGGGCGCAATTATCGGCCGGGCGCAAAGATTAGCGCCTGGCGCTAATTATCGCCTCCGACTGCAAACTTGACTTTTATCACCCCTGGAGGTGATTGGAGCGCTAAATCAGGCGCTTCACACCTGTCTTAAGGCACAAAGGCCGAGGAGCGAGGCGCTACCTCAGAGCGCTGGCGAAGCTCATGTGATGTCAGTCAGCAATGGAACACACACACAATGGCCCGGGCCAGTTCTTAAAGGGGATGGTTGATCTTGCTTTCCATCCACATCCTGCTGATTGCAGCCTTGAATCTCGGCCTGGAGAGACCTGTACATCAAATCTGCTGGAAAGAACAATGGAGAGAACCAGGGAAAGAGCTCAGAGTGCAGCCCCCACAGTCTCTTCTAAATCGATACAAGGAAGGGCAAATCAAAATGAACCTGCAAAGTGCTGCTCAGTACCCAAAACTCCTTCACACAGCGTTGAATCTCTCCAGAAGTCTCTCTCTCTCTCTCTCAGAATGCGAGGTTCAAAAATGTCACCAGCAAAAAAAGGCAGGAAGCGATCGCCTTTAAATAGCGCTCCCCCAGTCCCTTCCTGACTGCAAAACGCTCCCCTCAACCTGTCGTTGCTAGCGGCAGGCGGTAAGGCAGGGGGCGCCACTCAATATCCGCTCCGAGGCGCTACCGGGGCATTGCGCACTCGACTGACGTCACGATCTGCCGCCGCAGGAGATCGTGGCGGTAGTGTTTAGTGCTACCGCAAAATATCTAGTTAATTTCGCGAGTGGCGCAAACCTCGCCGCGCCCGGGCGCTAGTTGTTTTGCACCCCATTAGCGCCCTCTTAAGACGCTAATGGGAGGTGCAACCAACTGAATTTTTCCCCCAAAGTGTTCCACAAGCGTAAGTACAGAATATATGACCCCATAGACAGCACACCAGGAGACGAAAAAGCGGGCGTTGCTTTAGGTACTTAAGGGTCTGCAGCTACTTAATGAGAAGTGCTTTTTCCATGGCCAAAACAGGTAAGCAACACCATGGAGCTGTAGGATAATGTAGTTGACCAAGAAGACCAAAGCCATCATCTTCGTCCCCCACCACAATCTCTGTACCCGAACCAACCAATTCATTTCCCCTTCCAGCCTGTCTCAGGCTGAAGCCGACAGTTTGCAACCTCGGCATTATTTTTGACCCCGAGCTGAGCTTCCAACCCTAAATCCTCTCTCTCACAAAGACCGCCTACTTACACCTCTCTAACATTACCAACCCATCTGCTGCTGAAGCCCTCACCCATACCTATGTCGCCTCCAGACTTGGTTATTCCAATGCTAGCCTGACTGGCCTCCCATCCTCCCCTCTCCAAAACTTCATCCAAAACAATGCTGCTCTTATCCCAAGTCTCACTCACCCATCACTCCTGTCCTTGCTGACCTACGTTGGTTTGTAGTCCCCAACACCTCCAATTTAAAATTCTAACCCTAGTTTTACATCCTTTCATGGCCTCATACCTCCCTATCTTTGCAATCTCCCCTGCATGCTCCGGCTATTTATATCAGACAATGTTTTGTTTACTGGCAGGGCCAGGAGGAGTGGCCAGCAGCGAGCACAGAGTGAACAACTGGGAGTTTGGTAAGTGTGGGAGTTTTAAGGGTTAATCTCTTTTAAAATCTAGTGTTAATTGCTAGTAGCTCTTAAATAAGATCAACTGTTTAAATTAAAATTTAAACTTTAAGGGGGAAAAATTTGGTTGATTAGTGCCTCCCGTTGTGGCGCGGCGATGTTGGCGCTGCTCGCGAAATTGACCAGACATTTTACAGCAGTGCTAAACACTACCACTACAATCTCCTGCGCCGGCAGATCGTGATGTCAGTCGAGTGTGCAATGCCCCGGTAGCGCCCCGGACCGGATATTGAGTGGCACCCCCTGCCTTTCTGCCTGCCGCTAGCAACGACAGGTAGAGGGCGGCGTTTTGCAGTCGGGAAGGGACTGGGGGAGTGCTATTTAAAGGCAGCTGCTTCCTGCCTTTTTTTGTCATCGACATTTTTGCGCCACGCATTGTGAGAGAGAGAGAGAGAGAGACTGCTGGAGAGATTCAACGCTGTGTAAAGGAGTTTTGGGTACTGAGCAGCACTTTGCAGTTTCATTTTGATTTGACCTTCCTTGCATTGATTTAGAAGAGACTGTGGGGGCTGCACTCTGAGCTCTTTCCCTGGGCCTCTCCATTGTTCTTTCCAGCAGATTTGATGTACAGGTCTCTCCAGGCCGAGATTCAAGGCTGCAATGAGTAGGATGTGGCTGGAGAGCAAGATCGACCCTCCCCTTTAAGAACTGGCCGGCGCCATTGTGTCTGTGTTCCATTGCTAACTGACATCACATGAGCTTCGCCAGCACTCTGAGGTAGCGCCTCGCTCCTCGGAGTTAGCGCCTTGAGAGGTGTGTAGCGCCTGATTTAGCGCTCCAATTACCTCCAGGGACAATAGAGGCCAAGTTTGCAGTCGGAGGTGATAATTAGTGCCAGGCGCTAAACTTTGCGCCCTGCGATAATTGCACCCCAAACGGGGCGATACCGAATTTCTCCCCCTAAATTTTTAAGTTTCTTCAGGCTTAAGCAGAGACAAACAAGGAAGCTCTCCTGCTGGAGGGCTGCTGTAGTTAGTTAATTAGCTAACTGGATTAAACTGGTTCCTGAAACAGTAGCAGAGCAGTGCTGACTCATCTGAGTCACAGACAGTATAAACACAGGGGCCTGTGAGTGCAGCCAGCACAGAGTGAACAACTAGAAGTTTGGTAAGTGTGGGAGCTCAGTGAAGTGGAGGAAGGAGGTGCTTGCTTTTCCTAATTCTCCCACAGAGCGGTGGCGGACCTGAGCGGGAGCAGACCGAGGCCCGAGAGCGGGGATAAAAGCAGCAGCAGACCTGCATCAACAGGATAAAACGGCACTGTGACGTCACAGGTAAGGCAGGTAAGTGATTGGCAGTGACTGTGGGCCAAGTTTTAAGTTAACATATAACCTATAACTAAATTTTAAAAACTAAACTTCATTTAATTAATTTAATAAACTAAACGAGGTAAATAATTTGATTAACACTAAACTAATTAATTCAATAATTCAAATAATGGGAGAACAGGAGATGTGTTGCTGCTGCAATATGTGGGAGCTTGTGGACATTTTTGTCCAGGGCGACTACATCTGCGGTAAGTGTCTGCGGCTTGAGGAACGTCGGCTCCGAGTTGAGGAGCTGGAGTCCGAGCTGCAGACATTGCGAGACATCAGGGAGGGAGAAAGTTACCTGGACCTTTTGCTCCAGGAGGCAGCCAAACCCCTTAGATTAAATACTTTAGAATTGACACGTGGTCAGGTACAGGAGGGTGTGACTGCGAGTGAGGCAGGTACGGGGATCCAGGAGGTAGTATTGCAGGAGCCTCAGTCCCTGCACTTGTCCAATAGGTTCGAGGTTCTTGCAACCCTTGTGGACCAGTGCAGGGACTGTGGGGAGGACGAGCAAACTGACCACGGCACCGTGGTACAGGAAGCCGTTCAAGTGGGAGGAGTAAAAAGGAAGGTGGTTGTAGTAGGTGACAGTATAGTTAGGGGGATAGACACTGTTCTCTGCAGCCAGGAGCATGAGTCCCGAAGGCTACGTTGCCTACCCAGTGCCAGGGTAAAGGACATCTCCTCCGGGCTGGAGATGAACTTGGAGTGGGAGGGAGAGGTTCCAGTTGTCATGGTCCACATAGGTACCAACGACATAGGTAGGACAAAGAAAGAGGTTCTGCTGAGAGAGTTTGAACAGCTTGGGACTAAATTAAAAAGCAGAACCATAAAGGTCATAATCTCTGGATTATTACCGGAGCCACGAGCAAATTGGCATAGGGTCAATAGGATCAGGGAGATGAATGCGTGGCTCAAAGATTGGCGTGGGAGAAGTGGGTTTCGATTCATGGGGCACTGGCACCAGTACTGGGGAAAGAGAGAGCTGTTCCGTTGGGACGAACTACACCTGAACCATGCTGGGACCAGAGTTCTAGCGAATCAAATAACTAGGGAGGTAGATAGGGTTTTAAACAAAATAAGGGGGAGGGAGGGTCCCGGTGGAGAGGAATCTAGAATGCTAAAGAGAAAAGACAAGGAAGCAGTGCAGGAAAGTGATTGGGGTAAGGATAACCAGATTGTGTCAGGAAGGGACAGAGCGTACAAACAAAGGAGTGCACGAACAAATAGGGTCTGGGTAAGAAAAAATGGTAATAAGACAAATAGGGCCATAGTACAAAAAAATGTCAAGATGTCTAAAAATGTTAAAAAGACAACTTTAAAGGCACTGCATCTGAATGCACGAAGCATTCGTAATAAGGTAGACGAATTAACAGCACAAATAGATGTAAACGGATACGATATAATTGCGATTATGGAGACATGTCTGCAGGGTGACCAAGGCTGGGAGCTGAATATCCAAGGATATTCGATATTTAGGAAGGACAGGCAAAAAGGAAAAGGAGGTGGGGTGGCGTTGTTAGTAAAGGATGAAATCAGAGCAATAGTGAGAAAGGCTATTGGCTCAGAAAATCAAGATGTAGAATCAGTCTGGGTGGAGCTAAGAAGCACCAAGTGGCAGAAAACATTGGTGGGAGTTGTCTATAGGCCTCCAAACAGTAGTGGTAATGTAGGGGATGGCATCAAACAGGAAATTAGAGATGCATGTAACAAGGGTACTACAGTAATCATGGGTGACTTTAATCTACATATAGACTGGCCAAACCAGATTAGCAATAATAATAATGTGGAGGATGAATTCCTGGAGTGTGTGCGAGATGGTTTTTTAGACCAGTACATTGAGGAGCCAACTAGGGAACAGGCTATCCTAGATTGGGTATTGTGCAATGAAAAGGGGTTAATTAATAATCTTCTTGTGCGGGGCCCGTTAGGGAAGAGTGACCATAACATGAAGAATTCTTCATTAAGATGGAAAGTGAAGAAGTCTAATCCAAAACTCAGGTCCTAAATCTAAACAAAGGAAGCTACGAAGGTATGAGGAGTGAGTTGGCTATGATAGATTGGGGAGCTTCATTAAAAGGCATGACGGTGGATAGACAATGGCTAACATTTAAGGAACAAATGCATGAATTGCAACAGTTATACATTACTTTCTGGTGCAAAAATGCTAGGGAACCAAGGGTC
This sequence comes from Squalus acanthias, assembly GCA_030390025.1. Lineage (NCBI taxonomy): Eukaryota > Metazoa > Chordata > Chondrichthyes > Squaliformes > Squalidae > Squalus > Squalus acanthias. Next base: position 45,688,958 of record CM059431.1, on the reverse strand, counting down.
TAGTGAGAAGGAGGAATTAAAGGAAATTAGTATTAGTAAAAAAAATAGTGCTGGAGAAATTAATGGGACTGAAAGCCGATAAATCCCCAGGGCCTGATAATCCGCATCCCAGAGTACTAAAAGAGGTAGCCATGGAAATAGTGGATGCATTGGTTGTCATCTTCCAAAATTCTATAGCTTATGGAACAGTTCCTGCAGATTGGAGGGTGGCAAATGTAACCCCACTATTTAAAAAAGGAGGGAAAGAGAAAACAGGGATCTACAGACCAGTTAGCCTAACATCAGTAGTAGGGAACATGCTAGAGTCTATTATAAAGGACGTGATAACAGGACACTTAGAAAATGTCAACGGGATTAGACAAAGTCAACATGGATTTATGAAAGGAAAATCATGTTTGACAAACCTACTGGAGTTTTTTGAGGATGTAACTGGTAGAATAGATAAGGGAGAACCAGTGGAGGTGGTATATTTGGATTTTCAGAAGGCCTTTGATAAAGTCCCACATAAGAGATTAGTGTGCAAAATTAAAGCACATGGGATTGGGGGTATTATACTGGCATGGATTGAAAATTGGTTAACAGACAGGAAACAGAGAGTAGGAATGAAGGTTTGTTTTCGGGGTGGCAGGTGGTGACTAGTGGGGTACCGCAGTGACGGTGCTTGGGCCCCAGCTGTTCACAATATATATCAATGATTTGGATGAGGGAACCAAATGTAATATTTCCAAGAGTGCTGACGACATGAAACTAGGTGGGATTGTGAGTTGTGAAGAGGATGCAAAGAGGCTTCAAGGTGATTTAGACAAGTTGAGTGAGTGGGCAAATACATGGCAGATGCAGTATAACGTGGATAAATGTGAAGTTATCCATTTCGGTAGGAAAAACAGAAAGGCAGAGTATTATTTAAATGGTGATAGATTGGGAAATGTTGATGTACAAAGGGACCTGGGTGTCCTTGTACACCAGTCACTGAAAGCAAACACGCAGGTGCAGCAAGCAGTTAGGAAGGCAAATGACATGTTGGCCTTCATTTCCAGCGGATTTGAGTACAGGAGCAAGGATGTCTTACTATAGTTGTACAGGGCCTTGGTGAGACCACACCTGGAGTACTGTGTGCTGTTTTGGTCTCCTTACCTAAGAAAAGATATACTTGCCATAGATGGAGTTAAGCGAAGTTTCACCAGACTGATTCCTGGGATGGCAGGACTGTCGTATGAGGAGAGATTGGGTCGACTAGGCCTGTATTCACTAGAGTTTAGAAGAACGAGAGGGGATCTCATTGAAACGTATAGAATTCTGACAGGGCTAGACAGACTGGATGCAGGGAGGATGTTTCCCGTGGCTGGGGGTCCAGAACGAGGGGACGCAGTCTCAGGATATGGGGTAGGACATTTAGGACTGAGATGAGGAGAAATTTCTTCACTCAGGGTGTGGTGAACCTGTGGAATTCTCTACCACAGAAGGCTGCGGAGGCCAAGTCACTGAATATATTTAAGAAGGAGATAGATAGATTTCTAGACACAAAAGGTATCAAGGTGTATGGGGAGAGAGCGGGAATATGGTATTGAGATAGAGGATCAGCCATGATCATAGTGAATGTCGGAGCAGGCTCGAAGGGCTGAATGGCCTACTCCTGCTCCTATTTTTCTATGTTTCTATGAGCAGGAGTGCACCAGGATAGTGATAGACTTCAGGAGGACATAGACAGGCTGGTGGAATGGGCGGACACATGGCAGATGACATTTAACGCAGAAAAGTGTGAAGTAATACATTTTGATAGGAAGAACGAGGAGAGGTAATATAAACTAAAGGGTACAATTCTCAAGGGGGTGCATGAACAGAGAGACCTGGGGGTATCTGTGCACAAATCATTGAAGGTGGCAGGGCAGGTTGAGAAAGTGGTTACAAAAGCATACGGGATACTGGGCTTCATAACTTGAGTCTTAGGGGGAAAAATTGATTTGCTTTGCACCTCCTGTTAGCGCCCCTGGGGGGGCCTAACGGGGCGCAAAGCCCCCATTGCCCGGGCGCGGCGCCGCTAACATCTCCTGTGAAAGTCAGCAGGAGGATAGCGGCGGCAGTAGCCAGTAGTGCCCCGTGGCGCTGCGCCGCTGGCAATGATGTCATCGCCGTGCACAGCGCCCCGCTCGTGCCCCGGCCGCAACCTTGGGTTGCGCCCCCTGACCTATCGCCGGACGATAAGTCCAACAGGGTCAGGGTGTTGTTTTTGCAGCCGCGGCGGCGCTACTTAAAGGGCAGGTGTCGGGCGACCATTTTTTGGGGGGCCAACTGCCAGCCCCCTTCCCCTTCCCCTTTTTTCTTCAGGGTGCCAGCTGCGATTGCTCAGTTCGGCACTCCTCTTGAGTGCCAGGCTGTTTTCCTGGCATCCCGCTCCCCGGTGGTTCAGCAGGGCCCCAGTGCGCGCAGCGCATGGCCCCTCCCCTTTAATCAGGGGAGGGAGGCCTGTAATGACACGGCGCTAAGTGCCGACGCGCTGTTGCACGTAGCGCCGTGAAATTCACTGCTAGCGCCCCAGGAAGGATGGGGAGCGCTTCCAGTAACACCCCGCCTCCTGCTTGTGGCGCTACTACTTAATTTATGGCGCAGGGGCACTAACTTTTTTGGGGCACTAAAGGTAGCGCCCCGGCGACCTTAGCGCCCCAAAGGGGTGCCACCGAATTTTTCCCCCTTAGAGTACAAAAGCAAGAAAGTTATGATGAACCTTTATAAAACACTGGTCCGGCCTCAACTGGAGTATCGTGTCCAATTCTGGGCACCGCACTTTAGGAAGGATGTGAAGGCCTCAGAGAGGGTGCAGAAAAGATTTAGAAGAATGGTTCCAGGGATGAGGGACTTCAGTTACGTGGATAGACTGGAGAAGCTGGGGTTTTTCTCCTCAGAGCAGAGAAGGTTGAGAGGAGATTTGATAGAGGTGTTCAAAATCATGAGGGGTCTAGACAGAGTAGATAGAAAGAAACTGTTCCCATTGGCGGAAGGGTCGAGAACCAGAGGACACAGATTTAAGGTGATTTGCAGAAGAACCAAAGATGACATGAGGAAAAAAAATTTACGCCGTGAGTGGTTATGATCTGGAATGCACTGCCTGAAAGGGTGGTGGAGGCAGATTCAATCATGGCTTTCAAAAGAGAATTAGATAAGTACCTGAAGGAAAAAAATTTGCAGGGTTACAGGGAAAGGGCGGGGGAGTGGGACTAGCTGAAGTGCTCTTGCAGAGAGCCGGCACGGGCTCGACGGGCCAAATAACCTCCTTCTGTGCTGTAACCATTCTTTGATTCCATGATTCTATTCTACGATTCTGGGTCCACAAAAGAACTCTGACCTGCTGCTGGCCTGCCTGAAGCCACCACGTGGTCCGCCTCCCTCTGCTCCAACCAGAGAGCCAGCCAATTTCCTGTCCTCCCACAACCAGTGAGCTGCAGTGGGGTTTTGTGGGGGGCGGGTGGTACCTGCTTGGTGCCCACAGCGCGCTGGTGGCATACAATTAAAGCCCAGGCCTCAAAAGGGCTCGGGCCTCATCCTGGCAACAACAGGTGTGAAGCGAGTGCGCACTGCCGATTGCCCTGCCTGAAGTTAACATGGGCCCTTTGGTCTTGACTTTTCTTATGTTCTTGTGAAACTAGGGACCACAAAAAATAGAGGCATAGATTTTATGGATTTGCATTCCTGGCAGGGAGATTTGCGTGTCAGAAGCACATATCAGGAATTCAAGAACGTGCTCCTCATAATTTTCCATCTGTTAATTTTAACGGATGGAAAATCATGGGGAACAGACAGTGCCAAAATTCCTTATTTGTTCCAAGCACATGGAGTTCCGAATCAGAAGTGGGAATTTAGGGTGCCAGAATTGGTCTTGCTTTCACTGTAGAAAAGAAGGATGAAAGCAGACACATTTCAGGTCTTTAAAGGGGCAGCATCTTAAATGGAAATATATTTGGCAAACCGTTTTTCTTTGAGTTACAACCACACGACACAATAATGTAAGCTACATCAAAACACACAACTGTGTCAATTGTGCATGTTTAGAATAATGATACTCTGCTTTTCTCCTTCCCCAAAGACTTTTTCATGAAAACAGTGCTGCTTTATCTGCTATGATTGTGGAACTAAATTACATAGCCCAGATTTTGCTGCTGCTACATAATCACAGCTGCACTCACTCATGTCAGAGGCACACTTCTGGCAGTGAGAAAAAATGGCCCCAACAAACTTTGCATTGCTAGACCTGCCCCCTCCCCCCTAATTTCCCTGTGCTCCCTGCACAAGGAGGTTGCCCAATGGCACAATTCACTGAGGACTTGCAAACTCTGGCGAGGAAGCTGCTCTTAAGGGCCTGCTTGGCAATAAAAGAGAGCGTCTGCAGTGGAAGGACAGTCACTGCTGTGAGAACAGGCTGTGCTTAAACCTCAAGATGGAAATGTTTGCAATGAAGGCAGCGGGGAGGAGACGCCCTAAGAGAAGTCATTGAAGATCCTGTTGCAGGTGGTGCAGGAAACGAGTGTTACCTTTTCTGGAAAAGAAGGCTACCCACCTATTAAAGCGGAGGTCCACTCTGCATGGCTGCAGGTCCGACAGCAAGTTAATGCAATGTTGAGGCTGCCGCGAAACACGAAATAAGGCTGAATCCATGTGTGGAAAACAAGAGACTTTTTTAATACAACTGCATGGCACAAAATGGCTGAACAGACTGCTCCCAGAATTCTCTGAAAAAACCCTGAGGTAAGGTGCCTTAAAGGGAAGGTGCATCGATATATTGTCCACGGACGGAAAAGTGGATAATGCCCGTTTAGGTGGCGATCCGCCACACAGCTCCCCCCAGAATCCGCTTAGGAGGTGTGGACGAGACAGTGCGGTGGTCTGATGGGCCGGCCGGAGCGGCTCTTGTAGGACGCCGGTGGACGTGGAACGGCCAGGCGCGGAGCAGCCGGGTGAACCGGCTTGAGGGCAGGTCGGCCGCGTGGAGGTGGATGAGCTACAGGGACCTGCTCACCGGGGTCCGAGTGTGCTGGCTTGAGTCGGTCAACCGACACTTTTTCGGTCCTGTCGCCCACTTGCAGGGTGAAAAATTTGTCCCCAGCCTGTAGCACCTTGTAGGGCCCGTCGTACGGGGGTTGAAGGGGTCCGCGGTGGGCGGCATGCCGGATGAAAACAAACCGTGCCTGGTGCAGGCTTAGTGGGACGTGTGAGGTGGATTCGCCGTGTCGGGCAATGGGCACCGGGGCGAACTGCAGCGCCGGTGAGGCGAAGTCGTGGCGTTGCTGGTCGGCTGACCAGGGTGTCGTGGCGGTGGGCAGGAACTCGCCGGGTACGCGCAGCGGCTGACCGTACACGAGCTCTGCTGCCGATGCGTGGAGGTCTTCTTTAACCGCGGTGCGCAGGCCGACGAGGACCCACGGAAGTCGGTCGGTCCAGGCGCCGTCCTGGAGGCTGGCTCGAAGAGATGCCTTCAAGGATCTGTGGAACCGCTCACACAGTCCGTTGGCTTGGGGGTGGTACGCTGTGGTGTGGTGAATGGTCACCCCGAGATTGCGTGCGATGGCGGTCCAGAGTTCAGAGGTAAATTGCGGACCTCTGTCCGACGTCATGTCGGAGGGGACGCCGAACCGTGCGACCCAGGTGCTGACGAAGGCTCTGGCGATGTCGGCGGTGGTGGTATAGGTCAGTGGAATTGCCTCGGGCCAGCGTGTGGTGCGGTCAACGATGGTCAGCAAGTGCGTGTGGCCTTGCGACGGCGGCAGGGGCCCGACGATGTCCACGTGGATGTGGTCGAATCTACGCGAGGGGATGGTAAACTCCTCGAGGGGTGCTTTCGTGTGTTGCTGTACCTTGGCCCATTGGCAGGCTAGGCAGGAGTTGGCCCCGCCCACTCCTGCCTTAAAGGTAAGGTGCCTTAAAGGGAAGGTGCATCGATATATTGTCCACGGACGGAAAAGTGGATAATGTCCGTTTAGGTGGCGATCCGCCACAATCTCCCTGATTGGACCTGGGAGTGAAAGCGAAAGAAGCTTACTGGCATAAAGAGAAGTGATAGTTGACGTGTGCGTACGTTTGAATATATTATTACTAGTAGGGCAGACTAGGCATATCATGCATGGACTGCTGCATGCTCATGAAGATCGCATGCAAGCATGGAGATAACATTTTGCCCCTTTCTCCATACTTATTTATTACACAAAAGCTGTAGGAACAAATTTTCCAGCACAAATAACATGCATATTGCTTTGCAATGCCCTCACACAGATGTTTGGGGCACTCAAACAATTTCTAACATCTTCATAAATTGTACTGTCCATAACCATAAAGAGAGGGGACCAGGTCAGGCCATGGGCCTGCTATGTTAAACAGCTGTCACAATTTCAAGAGATGGCCCTGGCCTGCTTTGGACATGAACCATTGAGTGTTTAGGCCATGGTGAGTCTGGAGCTGTGGTATCTCCACCCTGCAATTATTCAGCATTTATTATTAGCCTTTCTATTCTCAAGCACTTTCTCAATTATCACTGATCTTTACGCAGCAGGAGCACAGCGTATAATATGTCATCTTATCTCTCTTTGAAGGCATTGTATCAGAGATCAATTGCAATTCTTTCTTTTCTCTTTCTATAGGTCCTTCCCAAGATGATAATGGAAGACCTAGTGGCACCATGCTTATGTTACACACTTCATTTGGCTCAAGAGTGCAACGAAGGTTCACCAGGCTGGTTCCTGAGATGGGGGGGATTGTCCTATGAGGAGAGATTGAGTAGACTAGGCCTATATTCTCTAGAGTTTAGAAGAATGAGAGGTGATCTCATTGAAACATACACAATTCTTACAGGGCTTGACAGGGTAGATGCAGGGAGGATGTTTCACCTGACTGGGGAATCTAGAACCAGGGGTCACAGTCTCAGAATAAGGGGTCGGCCATTTAGGACTGAGATGAGGAGAAATTCCTTCACTCATGGTGGTGAATCTTTGGAATTCTCTACCCCAGAGAGCAGTGGAGGCTCAGTCGTTGAGTATATTTAAGACAAAGATTGATAGATTTTTGAATATTAAGGGCATCAAGGGATATGGGGATAATGCAGGAAAGTGGAGTTGAGGTAGAAGATCAGCCATGATCTTAGTGAATGGCGGAGCAAGCTCGAAGGGCCAAATGGCCTACTCCTGCTCCTATTTCTTATGTTCTTATGTTCTTAAGTACCAGCACAGATCCTAGCAGCCCGAAGAATGCAGATAGTGAGTTTGAGGAAGGAGTACCAGGTGATTCATCACTCAGAAGTAGCAGCTGTAAGTGGAGGCAAATTTACAGTATGAGACACAGAAACGAGCAAGCCAGCCTGCAGCCCAAAATTTTTCTCTGTCACATGGATGAGGGATTGATACCCAACTGGCCGGCCTTCTAATATGACTTAATGGAGGAGCAAAAGGGTTGCATGATATCCTCTGAGTCCACTATGAGCAGCTTGCAGCAGCTGGCATGGAATGTATAGCGGTGTACCACCAACATTACTACAGTCATGCATGAGGGATTTATTCAAAGGCAGAGCACCGTTGAGTGAGTGGCACCTTCACAGCCATCTGCAGGGAGCCACCATGCACAGAGTGAACAAATGCAGACCCTATTTCTATCGACTGCCACAATTGATGCCTTGGGAAACCATTCACTTGAGTGTGCCACTACCTAATTCGATAGGCTTTGGGATCAGCTAGGAACAACTGTGATGGCAGCCTACATTGGTGAGGCCATTAGGATTGCTCTCATGCAAATTGTTGGTCATCCAGCTGGGGAGCCTAGCACCTGGGGAGATAGCAGAGACGGCTTCCTCTCGTGGTGTCTGCATGTCCACCCAGCCCCCGCAATGCATTGATGAAGTACCAGAGAGTGGGAAGGCACTGACAGTCACTTCACATTGCTCCAGCAATTGGAAGGCCATGTCATGATGTTGCACCCAGAGGTTTGATGCCACCATCATCCCATGAGGGCTGCAATACCCAACAGCACTCTATCACCATTGTTAGTCTTCCCATTCAAAGAGTACTAGACATAGAACGGATCTCACAGTAGGATGAAGCACACCTTACAGAGTCACAAGGGGAAGCGTAGTGGTAGTAATTTTCAGGACTTCAGTAATATAAATAGCACAAAGTAAATAATGATTATTTTACTATTTAGTGAATGATGTTTGTTGGGAAGGGCCAAGGAAAGGTAACAAGTGATAGGAAGGGACTGAAAGATGGTTGCTCAGCTTCAACACAAAGTAATGTGCCGCATGGTCCTTGGGGGACAATATGTGGAGTTTCATTGCAAAGACAAAGTTGGTGAGGGGCCAGATGCATGAATTAGTGGAAGTAGTTCTCAAACACAGAGTACAGCACCAAGCTCCCAGCTTGGACATCAGTCGTCCTCCTCTTCCTCATCCTCTTCCCGTGGGCATGCAATCTATGGGCGCTCTTCATCCTGCTGCAGGCTTACTCTTCTTTAGATGCCAAATTATGCACCAGGCAGCCGATGGCAATTATTTTGGAGAGCTTTGTACAGCAACACCTCACTGAGCAGTCCTAACAACAGAATTGCTGCTTTAGCATCCCTGTAGAATGTTCAATAGTAATTCAGGTTGTGGGATGGATCTCAGTGCTTTACTGCTACACAGGGGCTTCTTAATGCGATTATCAGCCATGCCTGCAGAGGCAGCCCACTTCTCCCAACAGCCATCTGTCCATTCTCTCAGGAACTTCAAATAACGTGCATGCCATAGGCTGCAGCAGAATAAAAGTATCATGGGAAATCTTATTTGTGGAATGCAACAGTCACGGTTGTATAATGTAGATTGTGATGTTTTATTGAAATCCTGGAGTTTTTACTTGATGCTTTCAGGGGCGAAGAACAGATTTCACAGTACACTCTTCTTTTGGTGTATTAGTTATGGTTATTTGCCTCTCTCAGGATATTAAAAAAATTACAAATTGGGGGGAACCCGTGCAAATTGTATTATGGTCCATTAGAAGGAGTGCATTCAACAGCGAATGCTCTTTTTTCTATCACCTTGTGTTCTGGAATTAATATGCTGTTCTTCCATTTTCACAGGCCTCAAGGCTACAATGTCAACTATTTAATCAATTTGAGAAAGTAATATGGAGTTTGGTTTGTACGGCTAGCCCCTTAAAAAATCATACACATATTAAAATAATGGTATGAGCAATCTGACTCTGATAAGGATGGCTAGTTTACATCATATGCAACGACTTCAACTCTTCCTTCATAATCATCATTTATGTTATCAATATAAATTGCATGCCACAATAAATTATTTGTATCTATTTAAATTGCATTAGTCCGAGAGGACTTAATCACCTAAGCATTTCCTGTTTGTGAAGCTTGACGATATGCATTGTGTTTATTTTTACTGTTATCTTACCCCTTTTCATTGGCCCCATTATCCTTACCTCAATGTTCCACTCCCTTTATTTAAGTAAACAAAATCACCCCCAGAGATAAACAGTTACTCTAAGTTAACTGGGTTGTCAAACTCTTCTCAAATTTCATGTTAAATCGCGATTATACTGCAGAAAGCAGCAAACATGAAGCTTATTTAATCAACAACAACAACTTGCATTTATATCGGCTTTTAACGGAGGAAAACACCCCGAGGCACTAATCAGAAAAAAATTGACACCGAGCCAAAGAAGGAGATACAGTAGTAGGATGGGTGGCTAAAATCTTAGTCAAAGAGGTAGCTTTTAAGGATGGTCTTAAAGGAGAGAGAGGTGGAGAGACAGAGAGGTTTAAGGAGGAAACTCCAGAGCTTAGAGCCTACACAGCTGAAGGCACGGCCGTAACATTGCGGTGAAGGGAATGATGGCCAGATTTGGAGGAGTTCTTGAAGGGGAGGAGGTTATAGAGATAGGGAGGAGGTTACAGAGATAGGGAGGAGGGTACAGAGATAGGGAGGAGGGTACAGAGATAGGGAGGAGTGAGGCCATCAAGGGATTTGAACGCGAGAATAACAATTTTAAATTTGAGGCATTGGTAGACCAGGAGCCAATGTAGGTCCGTGAGTACAGGGATGAGTGGGATTTGGTGTGGGGTAGGATACGGGCAACAGAGATTTGTATGAGCTCAAGGTTATAGAGGGTGGAGGATGGGATAATGGCCAAGAGAGCATTGGAATAGTCAAGTCTGGATATGACAAAAGCATGGATGAGGGTTTCAGCAGAAGATGGACTGAGGCAGGGACGGAGACAGATGATGTTACAGAGGTGGAAGTAGGTGGTCTTTGTGATGGAGGATGTGGGGCCGGAAGCTTAGCTCGGGCCAAATAGAATGCCGAGGTTGCAAACAGTCTGATTCAACCTAAGGCAGTGGCCAGGGAGGGGGTACCTACTCTCTCTTCTCTTTGGCAGTCCCTCGGAACCGAGGATGACTTGCTCTCACATTAAAAATGAGTTCTCAGGTGACTGATGAGTCCAATGCAGGACCTACAGTCTCTGTCACAGGTGGGGCAGACGGTGGTTGAAGGGGCAGGTGGGTGGGGTGCTTGGATTGACGTGCGCTCCTTGTGCTGCTTGCGCTTGGCTTCTGCTTGCTCCCGGCGAAGAGACTCGAGGTATTCGCTGCCTTCTCCTCCACTTTGTGCAGTCTTGGATCAGGGATTCCCAGGTGTCGGTGGGGATGTTGCATTTTTTCAAGGAGGCTTTGAGGGTGTCCTTGAAGCATTTCTTCTGCCCACCTGGGGCTCTCTTGCCATGTCGGAGCTCCGAGTAGAGCGCTTGTTTTGGTAGTCTCGTATCGGACATGCGGACGATGTGACCCGGAGGATTGGAGGGTAGCTAATGTTACCCCACTATTCAAAAAGGGTGGTAGAGAGAAAGCGGGGAATTATAGACCGGTAAGCCTGACATCGGTAGTGGGGAAAATGCTAGAGTCCATTATAAAGGATGTAATAGCTGAGCACTTGAAAAACAGTGACAGGATCGGACAAAGTCAACATGGATTTACAAAAGGTAAATCGTGCTTGACTAATCTACTGGAATTTTTTGAGGATGTAACTGGGAAAATAGATAAGGGAGAACCAGTAGATGTGGTGTATTTGGACTTTCAAAAGGCTTTCGATAAGGTCCCGCATAAGAGATTAGCGTGTAAAGTTAAGGTACATGGGATTGGGGGCAAGGTATTGACTTGGATAGAGAACTGGTTGGCGGACAGAAAGCAGAGAGTAGGAATTAATGGGTCTTTTTCCGAGTGGCAGGCAGTGACTAGTGGGGTACCGCAGGGATCGGTCCTTGGACCCCAGCTATTCACAATATACATTAATGATCTAGATAAGGGAACTAAATGTAATATCTCCAAGTTTGCAGATGACACAAAGCTGGGTGGGCGTGTGTGCTGCGAGGAGGATACCGAGAAACTCCAGGATGATTTGGACAGGTTGGGTGAGTGGGCAGAAGCGTGGCAGATGCAATATAATGTGAATAAATGCGAGGTTATCCACTTTGGTGTCAAAAACAGAAAGGCAGACTATTATCTGAATGGCAATAGATTGGGAGAAGGGGAAGTGCAACGAGACCTGGGTGTCCTTGTGCACCAGTCGCTGAAGGTAAGCATGCAGGTGCAGCAGGCGGTGAAGAAGGCAAATGGTATGTTGGCCTTCATAGCGAAAGGGTTTGAGTATAGGAACAGGGATGTCCTGCTGCAGTTGTACAGGGCCTTGGTGAGACCACACCTTGAGTACTGTGTGCAGTTTTGGTCGCCTTATCTGAGGAAGGATGTTCTTGCCATGGAAGGAGTTCAGCGAAGATTCACAAGGCTGATACCTGGGATGGCAGGAATGACATATGAGGAGAGATCGGGTCGATTGGGCTTATACTCGCTGGAGTATAGAAGAATGAGAGGGGATCTCATCGAAACATATAAAATTCTGACAGGTCTGGACAAACTAGATGCAGGAAGAATGTTCCCGATGGTCGGAGAGTCTAGAACCAGAGGTCATAATCTAAGGATAAGGGGTAAGCCATTTAGGACAGAAATGAGGAAGAATTTCTTCACCCAGAGAGTGGTGAACCTGTGGAATTCTCTACCACAGAAGGTAGTTGAGGCCAAGTCATTAAATATATTGAAGAATGAGTTAGATATATTTCTTAAAGATAAAGGTTTCAAGGGATATGGGGAGAAGGCAGGTGCAGGGTACTGAGTTTGGATGATCAGCCATGATCTCATCGAATGGCGGGGCAGGCTCGAGGGGCCGAATGGCCTACTCCTGCTCCTATCTTCTATGTTTCTATGTTTCTATGACCCGTCCATCGGAGCTGATTGAGCGTGGTCAAGGCTTCGATGCTGGGGATGTTGGCCTGAGCGAGAACACTGATGTTGGTGTGCCTATCCTGCCAATGGATTTGCAGGATCTTGCGGAGGCAGCGTTGGTGGCCCCTCTCCAGTGCTTTGAAGTGCCTGCTGTACATAGTCCATGTCTCTGAGGCATACAGGAGGGCGGATATCACTACTATCTGATTGCGGGGTACCTACAAATCAACAGTGGCTACACTTCAAAAGTAAGTCATTACTGTAAAGCACTTTGGGATGTCCTGAGGACATGAAAGTTGTTATGTAAATGACAGTTACTTCCTTAAGAGATATCCACCAAAGTATTGATTGTATGTCATTACCTTTGTTAAAAGCACACAATACCCATTAGGCCAAAAGAATCGAAATTTATCTGAACTCAAATTATGCAAGGCTGGGTTCACATTGAGATAAAAATGCAAATAGACAACAGATTAATCAACATCTGAGAGAGAAAGACAGGTTACTGTTTTAGGGTAACCCTTCATTAGCACTGGAAGAGCCAAACTAGATAAGCCTCTTGATAGGACTGAATAAAACAAAAAGGAGAGGATCACAACAGACAAATGTCAAGAGTTCCATTATGTTAACAACTTTCATAAAAGACAGCTCATGATTAAACTAAACTACAAATACATTTAAAATACTGGAAAGAGATGTAAATTGCTGCACACTATGCAAAGAGCGTTTCAGTCAGGCATTTGATCAGCATCGATTGCTTGAGAGCTTCAATTAGAAAAATGTTGCTTGTGTTGAGAGAGTATTGATAGTTTTTGTTCTGAAGATTTCTGACACACGTACACACATACAATTTTGCCTACACTGTGCCTACCTAGATTTAGATTACAGAGTCACTGGAACAGGATTAGGCCATTCAGCCCCTTGAGCCTGTTAAACCATTCAATTAGATAATGGCTGATCTGTATCTTAACTCCATCTACCCACCTTGGTTCTGTAACCCTTAATACCATTGCCTAACAAATATCTATCAATCTCAGTTTTGTAATTTTCAATTTTTAGCCTCAACAGCTTTTTGGGAGAGAGAGTTCCAGATTTACACTACCCTTTGTGTGAAGAAGTGATTTCCAACAACCCCTTGAACGGCCTAGCTCTAATTTTAAGGTTATGCTCCCTTGGTCTGGACTCCCTCATCAGAGGAAATAGTTTCTCTCTACTTACCCCAGCAACTCCTTTAATCATCTTGAACACCTCAATTAGATCACCCCTCAATCCTTTATAAAAATGAGAAGTCGCACAACACCAGGTTATAGTCCAACAGATTTATTTAAAATTACAAGCTTTCGGAGCTGTCGCCCCTTCGTCAGGTAAAGTTACTGTGAGAGAATCTATCAGAATTCACAGAATATAAACACAGAGAAAATGCATAGATTAAATCTTTCCCTACATCAAAGACACACTAAGAGCACAGCCAAGACAATGAGATGTGTCCCAGGGGGTCCAACGCGTCAAAACACCTGCTGGCTGCATATCCTCTCCATTTGGGTTTGTTTTTTGTGTTTGTTTCTTGTGTTTGTTTTTTTTAAAAAACTGGAAAGACCGGCAACGATGTCAAGTCACGTTCTATAGTGTGACATGAACCCGATATCCCGATTGAGGCCGTCCTCATGAGTGCGGAACTTGGCTATCAGTTTCTGCTCGATGATTTTGCATTGTCGTGTATCCCGAAGGCCGCCTTGGAGAACGCTAACCCGCAGATCCGAGGCTGAATGCCCTTGACTGCTGAAGTGTTCCCCGACTGGGAGGCAACCATCCTGCCTGGCGATTGTTGCGCGGTGTCCGTTCATACGTTGTTTCAGTGTCTGCATGGTCTCGCCGATGTACCATGCTCTGGGGCATCCTTTACTGCAACGTATCAGGTAGACAACGTTGGCCGAGTCACATGAGTATGTACCATGTACCTGGTGGGTAGTGTCCTCACGTGTGATGACGGTATCTGTGTTCATGATCTGGCATGTCTTGCAGAGGTTGCCGTGGCAGGGTTGTGTGGTGTCGTGGTCGCTGTTCTCCTGACAGCTGGGTAATTTGCTGCGAACGATGGTACTTTTGAGGTTAGGCGGCTGCTTGAAGGCGAGTAGTGGAGGCGTGGGGATGGCCTTAGCAAGGTGTTCGTTGTCATCGATGACATGTTGAAGGCTGCGAAGAACATGGCGTAGTTTCTCCGCTCCGGGGAAGTACTGGACGACGTAGGGTACTCTGTTGGTTGTGTCCCGTGTTCGTCTTCTGAGGAGGTCTGTGCAGTTTTTCGCTGTGGCCCGTCGGAACTGTCGATCGACAGTTTATATTCAAGGGATACAAACTTGTCTATGCAACCTATCCTCATAATTTAACCCTTTTCCCTTTTAGCCCAGTATCATTCTAGTGAATCTGTGCTGCACCCCCTCCAAGGCCAATATATCCTTCCTGAGGTGCATTGCCCAGAACTGAACGCAGTTACTCCAGATGGGGTCTAACCAGAGCTCTGTACAGCTGTAACTTAACTTCCACCCCTTTGTATTCCAGCCCTCTTGAGATAAAGGCCAACATTGTATTAGCCTTTTAAAAAAAAAATTGTACCTGTCCACAAGCTTTTAGTGATTTTTATACTTGGACCTCTACATTTCTCTGCTCATCCACAGTTCCTAGCTTCTTGCCATTTAGAAAACACTCTGATCTCTCTTTCTTTTGTCCAAAGTATATAACCTCACACGTTCCCACATTGAACTCCATCTGCCAGTTTTGCCCACTCACTTAATCTATCAACGTCCCTTTGCAACTTTCTGTCCCATCTGTACTATTTACTGTGCCACCTAACTTAGTGTTGTCAGCAAACTTAGATATAAGGCTCTCTGGGGGAGAAATTCAGTATCGCCCCATTTGGGGCGCAATTATTGGCCGGGTGCAAAGATTAGTGCCCGGTGCTAATTATCGCCACCGACTGCAAACTTGACTTTTATCGCCCCTGGAGGTGATTGGAGCGCTAAATCAGGCGCTTCACACCTGTCTTAAGGCGCAAAGGCCGAGGAGCGAGGCGCTACCTCAGAGCGCTGGTGAAGCTCATGTAATGTCAGTCAGCAATGGAACACACACACAATGGCGCCGGCCAATTCTTAAAGGGGATGGTTAATCTTGCTTTCGATCCACATCCTGCTCATTGCAGCCTTGAATCTCGGCCTGGAGAGACTTGCACATCAAATCTGCTGGAAAGAACAATGGAGAGTACCAGTCAAAGAGCTCAGAGTGCAGTTCCCACAGTCTCTTCTAAATCGATACAAGGAATGGCAAATCAAAAGGAACCTGCAAAGTGCTGCTCAGTACCCAAAACTCCTTCACACAGCGTTGAATCTCTCCAGAAGTCTCTCTCTCTCTCTCTCTCAGAATGCGTGGTTCAAAAATGGCACCAACAATAAAAGGCAGGAAGCGGTCACCTTTAAATAGCGCTCCCCCAGTCCCTTCATGACTGCAAAACGCTCCCCTCAACCTGTTGTTGCTAGCGTCAGGCGGTAAGGCAGGGGGCGCCACTCAATTTCCGCTCCGGGGCGATACCGGGGCGTTGCGCACTCGACTGACGTCACGGTCTACCGGCGCAGGAGATCTTGGCGGTAGTGTTTAGCGCCGCCGCAAAATGTCTAGTTAATTTCGCGAGCGGCGCAAACTTCGCCGCGCCTGGGCGCTAGATGCTTTGCGCCCCATTAGCGCCCTCTTAAGGCGCTAACGGGAGGCGCAACCAACTGAATTTTTCCCCCTCTATTCCTTCATCCAAGTCATTTATAAATATAATGAAAGGCTGCGGCCCCAGTAAAGATCCCTGCGGATCACCTCTAGTTACATCCTGCCAATTTGAGTACATACCCATTATCCCTACTCTCTGTCTCCTACCTCCTAACCAATTCCCTATCCAAGCCAAAATGTTGCCTCCAAATCCATGTGCTCTCATTATTGTTAACAGCCTCTTATGTGGAATCTTGTTGAATGCCTTCTGGAAGTCCATGTAAGTAACATCCATAGACACTCCCTTATCTTATCTACCATGTTTGTTACCGCCTCAAAAAATTCAACTAGGTTATTTAGATATGACTTACCCTTTACAAATCCATGCTTGCTCTCTCTGATCAGCTCATATTTATTCAAATGTCTCTAATAACTGATTCTAGTAACTTACATTAACTTGTGAAGGCATGTAAGTGCGCTCCTGAATTTTGGGTTCATTATAGCTTAATAGCATAAATAGCAAAGTACTAGTGTTAGGAGTTTTCAAAATGTTGTGTAGGCTCCCAACCTGACAACTATGTAAGTAAAAATATGGATAAAACATCTTCATGATTTTGCTCTTGTCGCTGGAGCACCTTTTTCTAAAATACTTACAATGGCCCAAAATTTGCGATCGGAGGCTTCCCGCGGACGGATGCCTCTGACCTGTAAAAAATCTACGCATTTACCTGGTGGCACGGGAAGTATGGAGACTTACAATCCTGGGCCTCTCCGGGTACGCGCAGGCAGAGGCCCACATATCCCAGTCGCAAACCTGCTTTTACCAGGCGTAAGAATTTCACAGGCATTCAGCGGGCGGAAGTTGGGCAAATAGTGCAACTCTCCACCCGCAGAGGCCCTTCTCCCGGGGATGCAGAGGATCTGTCAAGAAGATCACAAGTTCCCGGTTTTAGTGCATGCGCTTTGCATGCCTAAACCCGGAACTTGCACGGCCCCGACGAACACGTACACACCTCATACGCACCCGTAGGGGTCGCAAAATATGGCCCAATATATTCCCTCATGTGCCTTTTCTTCCACCAGGCTAATATTGGCATAAGGTAAAGGTTGTAAGGAAATAGTCTGAGAGCCTGCTGTCTTCAGAAAATAAGGAAATTCTGATATTACACAGAATCACAAACAGAATCAATCAGGCACTGTTACAATACAAATAGAATAAACATAAAATTGCATTAGCAGTGAGGTAACTTTTGACAAACATGACTAAACAACAACTTGCATTTAATTAGCACCTTCAACATAGGCACTTCACAGAGTGAAAAGGAATAGGAATAGGTGCTAAGCCTTTGCAGAAGAGTTAGGAGAGGTGACCAAAAGATTTTTTTAAATTATTCATTCATGGGATGTGGGCGTCGTTGGCAAGGCCGGCATTTGTTGCACATCCCTGATTGCCCTAATTGGTTGAACAGATGTATTTTGAGGAGACCTTTAAAGAGGGGGAGAGATGAACAGAGGCAGAGGGGTTTGGCAAAGGAGGTTCTGTAGAGTAGGGTCTATGACAGCTAAAGATTATGTTATCAAAAGTGGAGCAAAGGAAAGGGAGCATGCTCAGGAGGTCAGAGTAGGAGGACCAGATGGCATGGGAGGGGACATAAGGCTGAAGTAGGTTGCAGATGCCGGGTGGAGTGAGGCTATGCAGATATTTTGTAGACAAAGCTGAGGGTTTTAAATTCAACCTGGGGTTTGAGGAAGCAAATGTAGGTCAGTGAGGATGGGTGATCAGCGAGTAGGCTTTAGTGTGGGATTTCAAGCTCGCAGTAGAGTTTTCGGATGATTTGCAGCTTATGGATGGTGGAGGTTGGGAGGCCAGTAAGGAAGGCATTGGAGAAGTAAAGTCTAGAGGAGACAAAGCCATAGCTAAGGTCGGGGGCAGTGGGGGTAAAGTAGGGGTGGAGGTGAGCAATGCTGCAGATTTCGATTTTTGGGTGGACATCGATTTAGTTTGCTGGCGCTGCTCCTGGAAACAGGACTGGGCCTAATGAACATTTGCAAATCGAGGTCAAATGACCTTGTCAAGTCCCCATTTTTGTCTCTGCCTACATACTTACTGCCAGTTCCTCACCCCGCCCACAAACTATGGGATGTTTCAGTGGTATTTAAAGGGATACTCACCTGGTCTCAGGTAAAACTGTGGAAACTTTTGTCAGAAATTTTGCTTGTATTACATTGTGATTTTTGGCTACTTAGACCATTTCAAAGTGCTTGTAGTGGCTGTAGAATGTTCTAAACTCTTAAAGGGCTTCTCACAATTAAGTTTTTTCTTCATGGGGTCCTTCTGGCAATTCCACTCTGGCAGGAGGAGGAAGAGGAGGAGAAGCAGGAGGGGTCAGTATTAGGACCACTGCTCTTTTTGATATATATTAATGGCCTGGAATTGGGTATACAGGTCATAATTTCAAAGTTTGCAGATGACACAAGACTCAGAAAAGTAGTAAATAATGAGGAGATAGTAGCCGGCTTCAGGAGAATATAGACAGACTGGTGAAATGGGCAGACACATGGCAGTTTGGAAGAAAGAATGAGGAGAGGCAATATAAACTAAATGGTACAATTTTAAAAGGGATGCAGTAACGGAGAGACCTGGGGTTATGCGTACAGAAATCTTTGAAGGTGGCAGTACAAGTTGATAAGGCTGTTATAAAAGCATACAGGATCCTTGGCTTTATAAATAGAAGCATAGAGTACAAAAGCAAGGAAGTTATGCTAAACCTTTATAAATCACTGGTTAGTCCTCAGCTGGAGTATTGTGTCAATTCTGGGCACCGTACTTTAGGAAGGATGTCAAGGCCTTGGAGATGGTGCCGAGGAGATTTACTGGAATGGTATTAGGGGTGAGGGACTTCAGCTACATGGAGAGACTAGAGAAGCTGGGATTGCTCTCCTTAGAGCAGAGAAGGTTAAGAGATTTGATAGAAGCGTTTAAAATCATGAAGAGTTTTGATAGATTAAATAAGGTGAAATACTTCCATTGGCTGAAAGGGTCGGTAGCCAGAGGACACAGAATTAAGATAATTGGCAAAAGAGCCAGAGGTAAGATGAGGAGACATTTTTTACGCAGCGAGTTATTATGATCTGGAACGCGCTGCCTGAAAGGGTAGTGGAAGCAGATTCAATAGTAACTTTCAAAAGGGAATTGGATAAATACTTGATGGGGAGAAAATTGATGGGGAAAGAGCAGGGGAGTGGGACGAATTGGCTAACTCTTTCAAAGACCCGGCACAGGCACGATGGGCCGAATGACCTCCTTCTGTGCTGTAAGATTCCATGATGCTATGATCCTGAGCCAAACTATTTCCTTCCTTTGTGAGCAGGTTGTCATAACATATTTTTACTTTACTTTATTGAGTTTTATGGATATGTTTCCCTCTCTTGTGTTTTTATCTCCTTTTCTTTGTCTGCTGAGAGGATGGCACTTGCTGCTTGGGCATTACCCAGGACTCGGCCTTCAGGACATCCCCTACTAGGAGATTCTGCAGCTTCTAATTTGTGCCTCCTTGCTTGGTCAGATCAGGAGCCGAGTGTTGTGTGACTCAATCCAACATCCATCCATAATCCAAGTATTTCTTTTCCAATTAAAAAATGGTACACTTAAACCTGAAGGATCAAGATTTGAGTTTTCAACAAACGATCCTTTTGTTTTTGACGGGAAAGTATGATTGAGTATTTTACAGTTTTCTGACTGAATTTCTGGACTGTTTTAAAAGGATCTGTTTCATGTGAATGGTCTGTGGAATGTAAAGTACCCTCAGGCCTCAAAGTG
The DNA here is from genome assembly GCA_030390025.1 of Squalus acanthias. Lineage (NCBI taxonomy): Eukaryota > Metazoa > Chordata > Chondrichthyes > Squaliformes > Squalidae > Squalus > Squalus acanthias. The sequence goes on along the minus strand of CM059431.1, from coordinate 45,669,094 downwards.
TTAGACTAGTCAATAATCTACTGTATTAATACTGTTTACATTGAACCTAATGTAAAATGTGTCCAGCAGTCTTGTGCAAGATTACTAAACCTCATTGTAATGCAATGAGCATGACCTAGTCTGAATTCGCTCAGTGCCTTTTTTTTGTTCTTAAATGAAAATATTTCAAAATGTAATATGATCTGTCCTTGCAAACTAATACAGCAGCCTGGACGCTGGGCTCAAGGGGACTTAGAGAACTTGCTAATCAATTAATAAAGCAAGACAATTTGTCGCAGCACAGGATGTATTGTGAATTCTTCACAGAGCACATTGCATTGCCCACAGCCTACTCGCCGCACTGCAGTTTTCACACACGTTTTTCATGCTTTTAACTAGAATTTTTCTCTCGGTGCCAGGACAAGGTTTTTGTTCTGCTTGTGCTAGAATTGCAGCATAATAGTGATAATTCCGAAAGTATTAATGTAAGATTGTATAATGGCAGCTGACACAAACCATTCCTTAAGATACTAGCTTCGACTGCCGGGACAGGGGTCAAATCCAGCCCAGTCTGAAGGGCTCCACTGTCTATTGGCTGTCGGGATGTCACATGAAATGGGTTTGGGCAATTTCAATCTAGTTCTGACTGATCCACTGGCTTGCAGCACAGAACTGCCCTAATTTAGCACTAATTAGCAGTAAATTGACGATTTAATTCAGATAGAAAGATATAACCTTAGGTTGGCTCCCGCAATGTAAATCCATTTTCCACATATTGAACACTGTTGATGAATGACACTGTGTAAAGGTTTGAGAACCTTAACATGCACATGAGGAGATCCGCCATCCATCCCAAAGTAATGTACATGCTTTGGGCAGTGTAGCCAATCTCCACACATGCAGTTAAATGGGCAGTCCCAGTATGCACTGCACTGCAAATCGTGCAGCGTCATCCCAGCATGTGCAGTATAAAGAGGACAGAGCACTGAAACCAGTCATTAGTCTTACTTTAAATATTTTCGTTTTTAAAATTCATTCTTGCGATGTGGGCATCGCTGGCAAGGTCAGCATTTATTGCCCATCCATATGATACAACTGAGTGGCTAGCTAGGTCACTTGAAAGTCAACCACGTTGGTGTAGGACAGGAGTCACTAATAGGCCAGACTGGTTAAGGACGATAGGTATCCTTCCCTGAAGGACATCAGTTGGGTTTTACAACAATCCAACAGATTTCTTTGTCACGTTTACTGATACCAGCTTTTTATTTCTAGCCTTTTTTAAAAATTGAATTCAAATTCTCAAATTGCCATGGTGGGATTTGAATTCACGTTCCCTGGATTACTAGTGCAGTAACATAACTACTACCCTACCGTACCCCACATGTGCTTCAGATATTTCTAAATATGCATCGTTTTTCTCATTTAATGCAACGTCAGCAAGAATATTTTCTGTACATTTCTACTGTTGGGCATTATTTTGTAAAATAAATGTGAAATAAATAAGAGAAATGTAAAGTATTAGAAATTTTCAGTAAATCAATATATACGTTTGATAAGAATTTTGGACAGGTATCTAAATATTGATAAAAACATTTGGAAGAATTTTTATCCCCTTTTTTTGTGTTAAATAGTGCTGTCACCACAATACTACTTCACAGAATCCACTAACACCCCCATTAACAGCAGTGTAATTGTTTAATGCTATGTATGGTGCAGAAGAGACAAATCCAAATCATCTTTAGTGCACTATGGCAAGCACTGGCTTCAATTAGTAGGCCTTGGAAGGAAGAACAATTATATCTCAGTGAAGAGTCAATATCAATTCTTGTTGAGTGTGAGCCGTGGCTCAGTGGTAGCATCCTCACCTCTGAGTCAGAAGGTTGTGGGTTCAAGTCCCGCTCCAGAGACTTGAGCACAAAAATCTAAGCTGACACTCTCAGTGCAGTACTGAGGGAGTGCTGCACTGTTGAAGGTGCCGTCTTTCGGATGAGATGTTAAACCGAGGCCCCGTCTGCTCTCTCAGATGGACGTAAAAGATCCCATGGCACTATTTTGAAGAAGAGCAGGGGAGTTATCCCCGGTGTCCTGGCCAATATTTATCCCCCAATCAACATCACTAAAAAAAACCCTGATTAGCTAATCATAAATTGTATCAGTGGTTGAGTTGTGGATTGGCCAACATTATGTTCTCATTTCTACACTGAAAAGTAATACTGGTAGAATAACAAACCAGAATGCAGCTCTCCAAAGTTTCTTAAACCTAGCCATCACCTTTCTCCATATAATGCCTCCCTTTCCATTTCCAGTCACTTGTCTTTATTAGATTTTCCTTACAAATATGCATTTACTGTAATAGTCAGATTGACTTCTGTCCACATACATATAATCCATTTTCACATTAACTTTACATCATATTTGGCACATGTGACAGCATGACAATATTCTGGCAGTAAAGAAAGACGTTTATGCAGCATGTACTGCCATACCTGCATAGTAATAAGAACATAAGAACGTAAGAATTAGGAGCAGGAGTAGGTCATCTGACCCCTTGAGCCTGCTCCGCCATTCAATAAGATCATGGCTGATCTTCAATCTCAACTCCACTTTCCCACCTGATCCACATATCCCTTGCTTCCCCTAGAGTCCAAAAATCTATACATCTCAGCCTTGAATATACTCAACGATTCAGCATCCACAGCCCTTTGAGGGTTATCAATCCAAAGATTCACGACCCTCAGAGTGAAGAAATTCCTCCTCATCTCAGTCTTAAATGGCTGACCCCTTATCCTGAGACTGAGCCAGCAGTGTCGCCACCACCAACTGACTCCAACGCCCAAAGAAGCTTCATGACCTCAGGCCAGTGGTCAAGGTAGTGAATACATTTTCAAAAGTCGTCCCCTATCAACTGCATCACTAGCCTCACACACTTCTCAATGCACGACTCCCCCCACCCCCAGTCACTCACCTACCAACAATCTGTACCAATCACAAGGCACACCTCACATTCTTAGCGTCACCTCAGCCCCTTGGAGGAGACGGTGCTGGCCATTCTTGGCAGGGGCATGGCTGAGCCCTTGGCCAGCGGCGGGGCTGAAAGCATACAAGATGTTGGTATCCTCATGCGTTATCCTCCTTCTCGCATGCACCTCTTGCTTTCCTGCCCCCCCCTCACCACAACTCCACCCTTGTGCCTTCCTCATTTTACACACCCAAGAAATACAGTCTGCCCAGCCAGTGGTTGACCAAGAAGTGGGAGAGGAGAGTGAAGAAGAAGAAGAGGAAGGAACACCATCACTTGATTTCACACTCCCAGCCACCAGCTCCTCAAGGTCAACCAGCAAGGCCATTTGCAGTGTCCCCCACTGAAAGTCAGCAGCCTTCCACCAGCCATGCTGCAGCCATTGGGGTAGCACTGCGTGACATCAGTAGGATAGGCAAAGGCATACACAACACAGTCTAAGGGAATGCATAAGGGTGTTGAGTTGATTTCTTGATGTCGTATTGGATGGATAGATGTATAAAGTTGGTTTGGAAAGTTTGCTTTGTGCTGGCTTTTATTTCAGCATTGTGGCCAAGAGGATGATGTGATGGTCAGTAACAGAGGGAAGGTAAGGTGTGGGACAAATGTTGAAAGGGGAATTGGGGTTGTGGTCACTGGTACCGCAGGCGGATGATTCCATCCCGGATATCCTGGCCAGAAAGGGGCTGTCTGGGTTGCATCCTTCCTTCTGCTTCCTCCTCTTCTACTTCCTCCTCTTCACTTTTCTCTTCTTCTGCCTCTTCCTCTTCCTTCTGCGAGCGGATGCTGTAAATCTGAAATAAAAGCATAAAATGCTGGAATTACTCAGCAGGTCAGGCAGTATCTCGACCTGAGACGTGAACTCTGTTTCTCCCTCCAAGGATGCTGCCTGATCTGCTCAGTGTTTCTAGCATTTTCGGTCTTCTCAGAGGCCTTCCTTTGCCATCCGAGGTCTTGCAAGCATCCAGCAGCTCTCGCTGCACTCCCTGCACACTTAAAAACTTTTATTGCACCAAGCCACTACTTCAAAAAATAAAAAAAATCCAGTCCAAAAGCCTAAATGCAAACTTACCTGAAAGATGTGTGTGTCCTTTTAAGAGGTGCTAACAGTGTCTCTGTCAGTCTGCTGAATATGGGGTTTACATGCCGAGCTTAGGACACAGCACTGAACTCAGTGATAAGGTCGAAGTTCGCTGAGGTGACGTTAAGTTGGCGATGCATGCCGACTGACGTCACCCTCTCTTAATTTACATTTCCAGCGCCAGCGCTGCTATCGGCAGCACTAAGGCTGGTCCAGTTAAGTTTCTGGTCAATGGTGACCCCCCAGGATGTTGATGGTGGGGGATTCAGCAATGGTAATGCTGTTGAATGTCAAGGGGCGGTGATTAGACTCTTGTTTGTTGGAGATAGTCATTGCCTGGCACGTGTTTGGCGCGAATGTTATTTGTCACTTATCAGCCCAAGCCTGAATGTCATCCAGGTCTTGCTGCATTCGGGCATGGACTGCTTCATTATCTGAGGAGTTGCGAATGGAACTGAACACTGAGCACTCATCAGCGAGCATCCCCATTTCTGACCTGTATGATGGAGGGAAGGTCATTGATGAAGCAGCTGAAGATGGTTGGGCCTAGGACACTGCTCTGAGGAACTCCTGCAGTGATGTCCTGGGGCTGAGATGATTGACTTCCAACAACCACAACCATCTTCCTTTGTGCTAGGTATGACACCAGCCAGTGGAGAGTTTCCCCCCCCAATTCCCATTGACTTCAATTTTACCAGTGCTCCTTGATGCCACACTCAGTCAAATGCTGCCTTGCTGTCAAGGGCAGTCACTCTCACCTCACCTCTGGGATTCAACTCTTTTGTCTATGTTTGTACCAAGGTTTTAATGAGGTCTGGAGCCGAGTGGTCCTGGTGGAACCCAAACTGAGCATCGGTGAGCAGGTGCCGCTTGATAGCACTGTCGACGATACCTTTGCTGATGATTAAGAGTAGACTGATGGGGCGGTAATTGGCCGGATTGGATTTGTCCTGCTTTTTGTGGACAGGATATACTTGGGCAGTTTCCCACATTGTCGGGTAGATGCCAGTGTTGTAGCTGTACTGGAACAGCTTGGCGAGAGGCCCGGCTAGTTCTGGAGCACAATCTTCAGCACGACAGCCGGGATGTTGTCAGGGGCCCATAGCCTTTGCTGTATCCAGTGCGCTCAGCCATTTCTTGATATCACGTGGAGTGAATCGAATTGGTTGAAGACTGGCTTCTGTGATGGTGGGGACCTCAGGAGGAGGCCGATATGGATCATCCACTCAGCACTTCTGGCTGAAGATGATTACAAATGCTTCAGCCTTGTCTTTTGCACTCGCATGCTGGGCTCCGTCATCATTGAGGATGGGGATATTCCTGGAGCCTTCTCCTCCCGTTAGTTGTTTAATTGTCCACCACCATTCATGACTGGATGTGGCAGGACTGCAGAGCTTTGATAGGATTCATTGATTGTGGGATCGCTTAGCTCTGTCGATAGCATGTTGCTTCCGCTGTTTAGCATCCTGTGTTGCTGCTTCCCCAGGTTGGCACCTCATTTTTAGCTACGCCTGGTGCTGCTTCTGGCATGCTCTTCTGCACTCCTTATTGAACCAGGTCTGGTCCCCTGGCTTGATGGTAATGGTAGAGTGAGGGATATGTCGGGCCATGAGGTTACAGATTGTGGTGGAATTCTGCTGCTGCTGATGGCCCACAGCGCCTGATGGATGCCCAGTTTTGAGCTGCTAGATCTGTTTTGAATCTATCCCATTTAGCATGGTGGTAGTGCCACACAACACGAGGGAGTGTGTCTTCATCGTGAAGACAAGTTTTCGTCTCCACAAGGACGGTGGTCACTGCTACCAATGGACAGGTAGATTGGTGAGGACGAGGTCAAGTAGGTTTTTCCCCTCATGTTGGTTCTCTCACCACCTGCCGCAGTCCTAGACTGGCAGTTATGTCCTTCAGGACTTGGGCAGCTCAGTCAGTAGTGGTGCTACCGAGCCACTCTTGGTGATGGACATTGAAGTCCCCCACCCAGAGTACATTCTGTGCCTTTGCTACCCTCAGTGCTTCTTCCAAGTGGTATTCAACATGGAGGAGTACTGATTCATCAGCTGAGGGAGGGCAGTAGGTGGTAATCAGCAGGAGGGTTCCTTGCCCATGCTTGACCTGAAGCCATGAGACTTCATGGGGTCCAGAGTTAATGTTGAGGCCTCCCGGGGCCACTCCCTCCCGACTGTATACCACTGTGCTGCCCTATTGTGTGGGACAGGACATGGTGATGGAGGAATCTGGGGCAATGGCTGAAAGGTATGATTCTGTGAGTATCGCTTCACTAGTCTGTGGGACAGATAAGTCCCCAGATGTTAGTGAGGAGGACTTTGTAGGGTCGTTGTCGTGTCCAAAGCCAGTGCCGAGGTTGATGCCATTCGGTTTTATTCTTATTATTGTTTTCCGTAGCGGTTGTGTACAACTGAGTGGCTTGCTATTTCAGAGAGCAGTTAAGAGTCAACCACATTGCTGTGAGTCGGAAGTCACATATAGGCCAGACCAGATAAGGATGGCAGATTTCCCTTCATTAGTGAACCAGATGGGTTTTGTTCCCTGGTCACCATTACTGATACTAGCTTTTTAATTCCAAATTTATTTAATTAACTGAATTTAAATTCCCCAGCTGCTGTGGTGGGATTTGATCTCACAGTCTCTGGATCATTAGTCCAGGCCTCTGGACTACTAGTGCAGTAAGCTAACCACTATGCTACAGTTTCAATACTTCAGTAAATAACTCAAGGAAATGAATTGTTATATTGGAAAAGCACAGCAGAATCATTGGTATGTCTTATAAATAAATCATTGTGCCCAAGTCTCTTTCCAGATACTGCATGTATCTTTTATTTGTATAGTATTTAAGATTGGAAAATTGAGGTTTCTTTGTGTGGGGGAGGGAGCTATCTAAAAACACCTTTAGAAACCTTTTTTAAATCTAGATAAAATAATGTTAAACTCATGCACATGGAACTGATCATATCACATTAATTTGATAAAGTTATTAAATGCACTTATACGGTTTAAGTCATTTACCTGACAGTTTACATATTGAAGTTGTTATCCAATGAATTTGTTAGCAAATGTTACCGAGGGCCATATTTTGGGCTGTTGGTTTCTAACAACATTTGTGGGGGTATTGCATTGTATTGAGAGACCTAGGTGAAAGGCCAAGGCCCATAGAGTGTGACACCACCAAAGTTGAAAAGATAAGAGACAAATGACGATGTAGTGGTTAAGTTTGGCCCACTTTCAGATCCACTCAGTCTTAATTTACAGCTGATGGTACACTAACACTTCCAATTGGACATTCATGAAATTATTTTTTTTTAAATGAAAATAAGGTACCTGACCTAAACAAATTAAGTAATTTATTATGCTGGTGACAGTAAATGGCAACATAAATAAGACACAGATGATCATATTTCTCATTAGACTAAAGTTAATGCATTACTTAAAGGGTAGAAGAAAACTGAATGATTAATTTTTGGAAAGAAATCAATTTTCCCCCAACAGAGAGGTGTCAAAAGGACATTGAACTAAAGAGGAAATGCAAAGAAATGATAAATGGCTACTTGGGTGGGGGCTCCAAGTCCCTTGGAACTATACTCCAACGTGAGTCACAAATAAAATTCAACACAATGGGAAATGTACAGTAACTGGAGAGGAAAGATAACAGAGACCTAAATATATATGTTGAAACCTGAATTGTTTCACCTTCAGGTGAGAAAGATAGCAACTCATCCTCAAAGTCTGCTGTTGTTTCTGATAAGTGATCTACTCATAGGTTTTATCTGTTTCAGTTATAATAAACTATTAAAAATACACACAGGTAAATCACAACATTTGTTTTTTATTCATTCTCAGGTTATGTGCGTCGCTGGCAAGGCCAGCATTTATTGCCCATCTCTACAAAGTTACAAAGTATTACAAAGTATTTACAGCATAGAAGCAGGCCACACAAACACAAAAGCAAAATACTGCGGATGCTGGAAATCTGAAATAAAAACAGAAAATGCTGGAAATACTCAGCAGGTCAGGCAGCATCTGTGGAGAGAGAAACAGAGTTAACGTTTCAGGTCGATGACCCTTCGTCAGTTTGTGCTGGTGTTTATGCTATACGAGCCTCCACCCACCACTCTTTATCTAGCCCTGTCAACATATCCTTCTATTCCTTTCTCCCTCATGTTCTTATCTAGCTTCCCCTTAAATGCAACTATGCTAGTTGCCTCAACTACTCCTTGTAGTAGCGAGTTCCACATTTTAACCACTATCTGGATAAAAAAGTTTCTCCTGGATTTATTAGTGATTATCTTATATTTATGGCCCCTCGTTCCGGTCTCCCTCGCAAGTGGAAACATCCTCTCTACATCTACCCTATCAAACCCTTTCATAATCGTAAAGATCTCTATCAGGTTACCCCTCAGCCTTCTCTTTCCTAGAGAAAAGAATCCAGCCTTTTCAATCTTTCCTGATAGGTATAACCGTTCATTTCTGGTATCATTCTAGTAAATCTTTTTTGCACCTTCTCTAGTACTTCTATGTCCTTTTTATAATATGGAGAGACCACAGTACTCCAAGTGTGGTCTAACCAAGGTTCTATACAAGTTTGAAAGTCACACAACACCAGGTTATAGTCCAACAGTTTTATTTGAAATCACAAGCTTTCGGAGCTTACGTGGCCCCTTCCTCAGGTGAAGTAAAGAGATACAGAATCGCCAAAGCATATATAGATAGAGAACAATGCATGTGTTACTTACAAAAGCAGACGACTACATTTAAATCATCCTGACTGTTTATCTGCCGAGGTGTGACAAAAGGCAATCAGGTCAGCCAGGAAAGTACCACATCAAAGACATAGCAAGATACAACTGAGAAAATGAGGTGGAGCCACAGGGGGTCCAATGTGTCAAAAGCCGCAGTATGGGAAACGATAAACTTTAAAATTTTTACTTTTTTACTGGGAATCACATCTGTTAACAAGCCAACGACGACTCGAGTCTGGATCACGTCATGTATCGTGATATAAACCCAAGATCCCGGTTTATGTCACGATACATGACGTGATCCAGACTCGAGTCGTCGTTGGCTTGTTAACAGATGTGATTCCCAGTAAAAAAGTAAAAATTTTAAAGTTTATCGTTTCCCATACTGCGGCTTTTGACACATTGGACCCCCTGTGGCTCCACCTCATTTTCTCAGTTGTATCTTGCTATGTCTTTGATGTGGTACTTTCCTGGCTGACCTGATTGCCTTTTGTCACACCTCGGCAGATAAACAGTCAGGATGATTTAAATGTAGTCGTCTGCTTTTGTAAGTAACACATGCATTGTTCTCTATCTATATATGCTTTGGCGATTCTGTATCTCTTTACTTCACCTGAGGAAGGGGCCACGTAAGCTCCGAAAGCTTGTGATTTCAAATAAAACTGTTGGACTATAACCTGGTGTTGTGCGACTTCTCATTTTTGTCCACCCCAGTCCAACACCGGCATCTCCGCATCATGACCACTATACAAGTTTAACATAATTTCTCTGCTTTTCAATTCTATACCTCTAGAAATGAACCCCAGTGCTTTGTTTGCTTTTTTAAATGGCTTTATTAACCTGCGTCACTACTTTTAGTGATTTGTGTACATAAGAACATAAGAAATAGGAGCAGGAGCAGGGCATTCGGCCCCTCAAGCCTGCTCCGCCATTTAATGAGATCATGGCTGATCTGATTTTGGCCTCAACTCCACTTTCCTGCCCGTTCCCCATAACCCTTGACTCCACTGTTGCTCAAAAATCTGTCTATCTCGGCCTTGAATATATTCAATGATTCAGCTTCCACAGCTCTCTGGGGTAAAGAATTCCAAAGATTCACAACCCTCTCAGAGAAGGAATTGCTCCTCATCTCCGTCTTAAATGGGCGACCCCTTATTATGAGACTATGCCCCCTCGTTCTAGATTCCCTGATGAGGGGAAACATCCTCTCAGCATCTACCCTGTCCAAACCCCTCAGAATCTTATCTATTTCAATAAAATAATCGCTCATTCTTCTAAACTCCAGTGAGTATAGGCTCAACCTGCTCAACCTTTCCTCATAAGACAACCCTTCCATCCCAGGAATCAACCTAGTAGGAATCTCTGAACTGCCTCCAATGCAAGTATATCTCTCCTTAAATAAAGGGACCAAAACTGCACGCAGTACTCCAGGTGTGGTCTCACCAGCGCCCTATACAGTTGTAGCAAGACTTCCCTACTTTTATACTCTATCCCCCTTGAAATAATGGCCAACATTCCATTTGCCGTCCTAATTACTTGCTGCACTTGCATGTTAACTTTTTGTGTTTCATGTACGAGGACACCAAATCCCTCTGTACCGCCACAGTTCTCCATTTAAATAATATTTTTCTTTTCTATTCTTCCTACCAAATTGGATAACTTCACATTTACCCACATTATACTTCATCTGCCAAATTCTTGCCCACTCACTTAACCTATCTATATCCCTTTGCAGAGACTTTATGTCCTCCTCACAACTTGCTTTCCCACCTATCTTTGTATTGTCCGCAAATTTGGCTACAATACACTCACTTCCTTCATCCAAGTCATTAATATAGATTGAAAATAGTTGAGGCCCCAGCACTGATCCCTATGGCACCCCACTAGTTACAGATTGCCATCCTGAAAATGACCCATTTATCCCGACCCTCTGTTTTCTGTTAGTTAGCCAATCCTCTATCCAATCTAATATATTACCCCCAACACAATGAGCTCTTATCTTATCCAGTAACCTTTTATGTGGCACCTTATCGAATGCCTTTTGGAAATCCAAATACACTACATCTACTGGTTCCCCTTTATCCACCCTGCTCATTACCTCCTCAAAGAACTCTAATAGATTTGTCAAACATGATTTCCCTTTCAAAAAACCATGTTGAGTCTGTTTGACTGTATTATGATTTTCTAAATGCCCTGCTATTACTTTCTTAATAATTGATTCGAGCATTTTGCCAATGACGGCTGTTAGGCTAATTGGCTTATAGTTTCCTGCTTTCTGTCTCCCTCCTTTTTTGAATAAGGGCATTACATTTGTGGTTTTCCAATCCACAGGGACTTTTCCAGATTCAAAGGAATTTTGGAAGATTACAACCAATGCATCCACTATCTCCGCAGCCACTTCTTTTAAGACCCTAGGATGCAGGCCATCAGGTCCAGGGGACTTGTTAGCCTTTAGACCCATAAGTTTGCCTAGCACTTTTTCTCTAGTGATAGTTTTAAGTTCCTCCCTCCCTTTTGCCCCTTGATTTTCTACTATTACTGGGATGTTTTTAGTGTCCTCTACTGTGAAGACAGATACAAAATATTTATTCAATGCCTCTGCCATTTCCTTGTTTCCTATCATTATTTCCCCAGTCTCATCCTCTAATGGACCAACATTTATTTTAGCTACTCTCTTTCTTTTTATATACTTGTAGAAGCTCTTACTGTCAGTTTTTATATTTCTTGCTAATTTACTCTCATAAGCTATTTTCTCCCTCTTTGTTTTTTTTTAGTCATCCTTTGTTGGTTTCTAAAATTTTCCCAATTTTCTGGCCTACCACTAATCTTTGCAACATTGTATGCCTTTTTTTTCAATTTGATACCATCCTTAACTTCCTTGGTTAGCCATGGTTGGTTCATCCTTCTCTTCGAGTCTTTCTTTCTCACTGAAATATATCTTTGTTGAGAGTCATGAAATATATCTTTAAATGTCTGCCACTGCTTTTCTACCGTCTTACCTTCTAATCTATTTTCCCAGTCCACTTTAGCCAATTCTCTCCTCATACCTTTGTAATTACCTTTATTTAAATTTAATACTCTAGTTTCAGACCCAAGTTTCTCACCTTCAAACTGAATGTGGAATTCTATCATGTTGTGATCACTCTTCCCCAGAGGATCCTTTACTATGAGATCATTAATTAATCCTGTTTCATTACACATTACCAGATCTAAAATAGCCTGTTCCCTGGTCGGTTCCACAACGTATTGTTCCAAGAAACTGTCCCGAATACACTATGAACTCATCCTCAAGGCTGCTTTTGCCAATTTGATTTGTCCAATCTATATGAAGATTAAAATCACCCACAATTATTGCAGTACCTTTCTTACAAGCCCCCATTATTTCTTGATTTATACTCTGTCCTATAGTAGCTACTCTGTAGCTACTGTTAGGGGGCCTATAGACTACTCCCACCAGTACCTGTACCCCCAAATCTCTCTGTTCCTCTACCCCATTTAGACACTAATTTTCCAAGGGCTATGTGGCCTCCTTATTCTTCCTACCAAAATGTATTACCTCATAATTACCCGCCCATTCTGCAAGTGTATTAATGTCTTCCTGTATTCTAGCACAGTCCTCCTCTGTATTAACTACACCTCCCAATTTGGTGTCATCCACAAATTTTGAAATTGTACTTCCAATTCTGGAGTCCAAATTGTTTATGTAAATGGTGAACAACAGTGGTCCCAGCACCGATCCTTGTGGAATGCCATTTCTCACTATTTGCCAATATGAGTAACTACCTTTAAATCCTGCACTCTGTTTTCTGTTTTGTAGCCAGCTCGCTAGCCATTCTGCTACTTGTCCCTGGATTCACATGTCCTGAGCTTAGTCATGAATCTACTATGTGGTAACTTATCGAAGGCTTTTTGGAAATCCAAATATATTACGTCTACTACATTGCCCTTATCTACCCTTTCTGTTACTTCCTCAAAGAATTCAATGAGGTTAATCAAGCATGACCTTCCCTTTTGGAATCTGTGCTGACTACTCTTTATTATATTTTCAGTTTCTAGATGTTTTTCTATTACATCTTTGAGTACGGATTCCATTATCTTTCCTACCACTGACGTTAATCTAATTGGCCTATAGTTCCCTGAACTTGTTCTATCTCCCTTTTTATACATAGGAATCCCATTATCTGTCCACCAGTCCTCTGGCACCATTCCCTTTTCTAATGATTTTTTATAATAGTGCCTCTTCCTAACTTCTTTTAGTATGTGCGTATGCAAACCATCCGGACCAGAGGTTTTATCCTCTGTAGGTTTGATTAGTTTTTCAATTATCTCCTCCCTTTCTATCTTAAATGTATTTATATCTTTCAAGATCTCTTCTTCTAATGTCAGCTCCACCATGTTAGTCTCCCTGGTAAATACCGAGGCAAAATAATTATTTAATATTTCTGCCATTTCACTGTCATTACCTATGAGTTTATCATGTGTATCCCTTAGTGGCCCTATCCCTATCCTAATTTTTATTTTGTTATTTATGTGTCTGTAGAATACTTAACTATTTCTTCTTATATTCCCTGATGATTTAATTTTGTAGCTTCTCTTTGCCTTCCTCATTTTTTTGACTTATTTCCTAACCATTTCGTATTGCCTTTTGTCATCCTCTGCTTTGTTGTCTATATACTTAGTGTATGCATTTTTCCTTAGTTTCAATTTTGCGCTTATCTCTATTTGCCCTTAAGAAGGTAGTGGTGGGTCTTCTTCTTCAATCACTGTAGAAGGTACTCCCACAGTGCTGTAAGGTAGGGAGTTCCAGGATTTTAACCCAACGACAATGAAGGAATGGCAATATACGTCCAAGTCAGGATGGGGAGTGACTTGGAGCGGAGCTTGGAGGTGGTGGTGCTCCCATGCGCCTGCTGCCCTTCTAGGTGGTAAAGGTAGCGGGTTTTGGAGGTGCTGCCGAAGAAGCCTTGGCGAGTTGCTGCAGTACATCCTGTAGATAGTGCACACTGCAGCCATGGTATGCCATTAGTGAAGGGAGTGGATGATTAAGCTGGTGAATGTGGTGCTGATCCAGTGGACTGCTTTGTCCTGGATAGTGTCGGGCTTCTTGAATGTTATTGGAGCTGCACTCGTCCAGGCAAGTGGAGAATATTCCATCACACTCCTGTTTTGTGCCTTATAGGTTGTGGTGAGGCTTAGGGGAGTCAGGAGGTGAATCACTCGCTGCAGAATACCCAGCCTTTAATCTACTCTAGTAGCCACAGTATTTATGTGGCTGGTCCAGTTAAGTTTCTGGTCAATGGTGACCCACAGGATTTTGATGGTGGGGGATTCGGCGATGGTAATGCCGTTGAATGTCAAGGGGTGGTGGTTAGACTCTTGTTTGTTGGAGATAGTCATTGCCTGGCACTTGTGTGGCACAAATGTTACTTGCCACTTATCAGCCCAAGCCTGAATGTCATCCAGGACATGTTGCATGCGGGCATGGACTGCTTCATTATCTGAGGAGTAGCGAATGGAACTGAATATTGTGCAATCATCAGCGAACATCCCCACTTCTGACCTTATGATGGAGGGAAGGTCATTGATGAAGCAGCTGAAGATGGTTGGGCCCAGGACACTGCCCTGAGGAACTCCTGCAGTGATGTCCTGGGGCTGAGATGATTGTCCTCCAACAACTACAACCATCTTCCTTTGTGCTAGGTATGACTCCAGCCAGTGGAGAGTTTTCCCCCTGATTCCCATTGACTTCAATTTTACTAGGGCTCCTTGATGCCAGACTCGGTCAAATGCTGCCTTGATGTCAAGGGCAGTCACTCTCACCTCACCTCTGGGATTCAGCTCCTTTGTCCATGTTTGGACCAAGGCTGTAATGAGGAGAAGTTTCTTCACTCAAAGGGTTGTGAATCTTTGGAATTCTCTACCCCAGAGAGCTGTGGATGCTCAGTCGTTGAGTATATTCAAGACAGAGGTCAATAAATTTTTGGGAAGGAAGGAATTAAGGGATATGGGGATAGTGCGGGAAGGTGGAGTTCAGGTAGAAGATCAGGCTTGAAGGGTCAAATGGCCAACTCCATCTCCTATTTCTTATGTTCTTATGAGGTCTGGAGCCGAGTGGTCCTGGCAGAACCCAAACTGAGCATCGGTGAGCAGGTTATTGGTGAGTAAGTGCTGCTTGATAGCACTGTCGATGACACCTTCCACCACTTTGCTGATAATTGAGAGTAGACTGATGGGGCGGTAATTGGCCGGGTTGGATTTGTCCTGCTTTTTGCGGATAGGACATACCTGGGCAGTTTTCCACATTGTCGGATAGATGCCAGTGTTGTAGCTGTACTGGAACAGCTTGGCTAGAGGCGCAGCTAGTTCTGGAGCACAAGTCTTCAGCACAACAGCCAGGATGTTTTCAGGACCCATTGCCTTTGCTGTATCCAGTGCGCTCAGTCATTTCTTGATATCATGTGGAGTGAATTGAATTGGCTGAAGACTGGCTTCTGTGATGGTGGGGACCTCAGGAGGAGGCCAATATGGATCATCCACTCAGCACTTCTGGCTGAAGATGGTTGCAAACGCTTCAGCCTTGTCTTCTGCACTCGGGGTGAAGGGTGAGGCAGTGAAGGGATTTGAACATGAGAATGAAAATTTTAAATTGGAGGCATTGGGAGATGTAGATCAGCGAGCACAGGCATTTTGGGTGAAATTGATTTGGTGTGGGTTAGGCTGTGGCAGCAGAGTTTTGGCGAGCTCAAGTTTAAAGAGGGAGATGGATGGGAGGCTAGCCAGCAAAGCACTGAAATAGTCGAGTCTGGAGGTGACAAAGGCATTGATGAAGGTTTTGGCAGCAGGTAGGCTGATGCAGGGAAGGAGACGGGAATTATAGACCGGTAAGCCTGACATCGGTTGTGGGAAAAATGCTAGAGTCCATTATAAAAGATGTAATAGCAGAGCACTTGGAAAACAGTGATAGGATTGGACAAAGTCAACATGGATTTACAAAAGGTAAATCATGCTTGACTAATCTACTGGAATTTTTTGAGGATGTAACTGATAGAATAGATAAGGGAGAACCAGTGGATGTGGTGTATTTGGACTTTCAGAAAGCTTTCGATAAGGTCCCGCATAAGAGATTAGCGTGTAAAGTTAAGGCACATGGGATTGGGGGCAAGGTACTGACTTGGGTAGAGAACTGGTTGGCAGACAGGAAGCAAAGAGTTGGAATAAACGGGTCTTTGTCCAAGTGACAGGCAGTGACTAGTGTGGTTCCGCAGGGATCGGTCCTAGGACCCCAGCTATTCACTATATATATTAATGATCTAGACAAGGGAATTAGATGTAATATCTCCAAGTTTGCAGACGACACAAAGCTGGGTGGGCGTGTGTGCTGCGAGGAGGATGCAGAGAAACTCCAGTATGATTTGGACAGGTTGAGTGATTGGGCAGATGCATGGCAGATGCAGTATAATGTGGATAAATGCGACATTATCCACTTTGGTGGCAAAAACAGAAAGGCAGATTATTATCTGAATGGCAATAGATTGGGAGAAGGGGAAGTGCAACGAGACCTGGGTGTCCTTGTGCACCAGTCACTGAAGGTAAGCATGCAGGTGCAGCAGGCGGTTAAGAAGGCAAATGGTATGTTGGCCTTCATAGCGAGAGGATTCGAGTACAGGAGCAAGGATGTCTTGCTGCAGCTGTACAGGGCCTTGGTGAGACCACACCTTGAGTATTGTGTGCAGTTTTGGTCGCCTTATCTGAGGAAGGATGTTCTTGCCATGGAGGGTGTGCAGCGAAGATTTACCAGACTGATACCTGGGATGGCAGGAATGACGTATGAGGAGAGATTGGGTCGATTGGGCTTATACTCGCTGGAGTTTAGAAGAATGAGAGGAGATCTCATTGAAACTTATAAAATTCTAACAGGGCTAGACAGACTGGATGCAGAAAGGATGTTCCCAATGGCGGGTGAGTCCAGAACCAGGGGTCACAGTCTAAAGATAAGGGCTAAGCCATTTAGGACAGAGATGAGGAGGAATTTCTTCACCCAGAGTGGTGAACCTGTGGAATTCTCTACCACAGAAGGCAGTTGAGGCCAAGTCAGTAAATATATTCAAGAAGGAGTTAGATATATTTCTTAAGGCTAAAGGTATCAAGGGATATGAGGAGAATGCAGGGACAGGGTACTGAGTTTGGATGATCAGCCATGATCTCATCGAATGGCGGAGCAGGCTTGAGGGGGCCGAATGGCCTACTCCTGCTCCTATCTTCTATGTTTCTATGTTTCTATGTTACCGAGGTGGAAGTAGGTGAGCTTTGTGATGGAGAGGATATGGGATCGGAAGCTCATCTCAGGGTCAAATAGGATGCCGAGGTTGCAAACAATCTGTTTAACTTGAGACAGTGGCCAGGGAAGGGGATGGAATTGGTGGCGAGTGAACGGAATTTGTGGCGGGGACCGAAGACAATGACTTTGGTCTTCCCAATGTTTAACTGGAAGAAAGCTCAGCTCACCCAGAAATGGATGTCGTAAAAGTAGTCTGACACACAGAGGCAGTGGAAGGGTTGATGGAGAGGTAGAGCTGAGTGTCATCAGTGTACATATCTTCAGATGATGTTGCCAAAGGGCAGAAGGTAGATGAAGAACAAGATGGGAGCAAGGATAGATCTTTGTGGGACACCAGAGGTAATGGTACGGGTGCAGGAAGAGAAGTCTATGCTGGAATTGGATAGGATGCGGAGATGCCGGCGTTGGACTGGGGTGGACAAAAATGAGAAGTCGCACAACACCAGGTTATAGTCCAACAGATTTATTTAAAATTACAAGCTTTCGGAGCTGTCGCCCCTTCGTCAGGTAAAGTTACTGTGGATATTGGATAGGTAAGAGTGGAACCAAGCAAGGACAGTCCCACTCAGTTGGACAACAAAGGAGAGGCGTTGAAGTAGGATGATGTGGTTGACTGTGTCAAAAATCAAAGTCTCACCGTACTTTATAAATATATAATAGTCATGAATAAATTTAGCTTCAAGATTTTTCTTTGCACTATGCATGAATTACAAATGTTTTTTTATAATAAGACACCCAGAAAAAAAGGAAAACCGCTAATTAATTAACCTACAACAGCACTGAAAATAATTATGGAGATTGCAGGTTACACTTCTGAATTTACAAGACTGTGCCAACTATTATTTGAAGACATTTTCTCGAATAATCTTATGGAGATTATTGCGATACTTATTTCTTACCTTGATTCTGTTAAAACATTCTCAGAGCACTATGTTGCTCCATATAACATGGTGTTTATTGCAGAAATATTGTGATTTATCTGTGTGTATTTTTAATGGTTTATTATAACTAAAATTGACAAAACCATGCTTATAAAATGGTGGTGTTAAAAGCACATTGACACCACCATTTTCCTGTTTCCTGTTCTCATTTCCTACTCTGGTAAGTATAATCAAGCTCAATTTCAGTAGCCAGCAGTGTAAAGCAGACGGTCAGCTAAAACATTATAATGAAAGGGGTTAAGCATAAATATTGGTGTATGTACATTTTTCTATGCTGATTTTAAAGTTGGAACACAAAGAAAATGGTTGAAAGAACAGCAGTTCTGGAGGCAAAGCACAAACGATATTTTATGTGTATATATCTCCATGACTTTTTATCGTCAGAGTGTATTCTTTTAAATTTTAGTGAGGTGTT
Organism: Squalus acanthias; assembly: GCA_030390025.1. Classification (NCBI taxonomy): domain Eukaryota; kingdom Metazoa; phylum Chordata; class Chondrichthyes; order Squaliformes; family Squalidae; genus Squalus; species Squalus acanthias. The sequence goes on along the minus strand of CM059431.1, from coordinate 45,650,567 downwards.
GAGTGCATTAACACCCTGGGGACATAAAGATCGAGGACACAGCTAAGGTCAATCATTGCACAAAGCTTACATTGTTAGAGTAATGCTCGATTCACGACTGTAAGGTAGGCCTCCAGGGAGGTTGCCATGAAGAAAGAGGATTTGATTGTCATTTGACATTTACCTTAGGATAAAAAACATGCTGCCTCAGCAGTATTGTTCTAAACTACACCTACAAATAGTCCAAAAACAGCAGCTTAATGTCACTGAAAGCTATTAAAAAAATAATCGTTGTTAGCTAAGGAACATGAAAGTTCATCTGCAATAGAGAGGAAAGCTTTCTTTTGTGTGCTAATGAGTAACAAAGTTGAAAATGTATTCTTTACACTTTTGCTACACATATTGGAGAAGGTTGTTGCTAAAATAATCAAAAATGGGTTCAGTCAGCAATACCATTCTTACAAATTGGACTTTCTCCCCACTTCTGCCTTGTGCTCACAGCAAAAGTGCATACTATCTATAAGCAGTCTGAGGGATAGATTTTCCTGTTCCTGCACCTGGGCGAGTTGGATTGCCTGGGCACAGCACATAGAGGAAAATGCTGTAGGGATGCCCGGATAGAGCCTGATTTAAATTAAAGGACAGAAAAATCAGGCAGTCTCCCTTACGACAAGCAATCCTCACCCATCGAGTTTCTTCAATGGCCTGTGCCCACACAATCCAATGTGCAAGAACAGGAGAACCTGCCCTGAATCTTTTATGAGCTAAAGCCTGCAGCCTTGTAATGCAATGAGTCAGAGAGTGTGCAACAGCGCTAAAAATTCGCTATTAATTACAGTATATTGTACCAAAGACTATGATGTCTGCCAAAATCCTCTGTCTTCTCTGAGGGGCGATAGATACCACACGGTCAAACCATTATGTTCAGGCTAAAACTAATAGATTTATTTAGAAGTAACATGTTACACAGGAACAGAAAGACACGGAAAGAAACTAATAGTACAGCACTTGCCTTATACAACATATAGAAACTGTTGAAAATATGAAAACAGTCCCAAATACTTTGTTCTTTTCAGTAGCTTTTGATTGAGCATGGAGCTCCAGTTACCAACCTCATATGATATAGGCAGAGTGTAGCGAGGGACTGAAGACCAGAGGGTACTGGTGACCTTTCTTTGTTGTAAAGACAGACGCCCTCATTATCTGTTTGCTGCCGATACCTGTTGGTCATTAAACCTCCAGTTCTGCGATATTTGTCAATGCTTTTAAACAATGTCCAACATGAACTCCTCTTAGAACAATGGTTAAGCCATTCAAAATGTAATAAATGTGTCTGTATTCTCACATACTTTGAACGTACTTGTAGTAGCCCTATTTAAATCCCAATGGTATTTTTGCTGAAAATAAACCATATGTCTTTGTCCAACTCACAAATCCCAACATGCACCAAAGATGTTTGGGGCTTATTATAACCTACACCAGTGGGTATCTATATCTAACCCATGCATCAACTAGCACTACAGGTCAAAATGTCAAACACGCCCTCAAAGAAGGGAGTTGCATAAATTTAATTTTTGGAGGGATGAAATCACGCTGTGTGATATTATGCAACTTCTTTACCCACTATTTTAATATCAGAATTGCAGACAAAATAATGTCATACATTGTTACTAATATCACACAGTACAATTTGCGTTCCCAATTTGCATAAATGTATGAGGCTCCTGCCTGAGGCGGGTCGGTATAGCTTGAGTAGAGTGGACTCACTTGCAATTGTGAAACAATAGGAGCCATACTGATGGAGATAGATGAGTCGTGGCCATGTTAGGACTTGCTTCAACAATACTTAGCAGGCTAACTAATAGGCAGGTGGTAGTGCAGGATAATGGTCTCAAAAACAGGGAGAGATTTATAGTCGTTCCCTCAGAGTCAAATCGAAACAAATTTTTGAACTCTAGAGATACAGTCACACATTGAATTATACAGTTTATCCAGAAAATAAAATACCTTGCACTTGTACACATGGTCTAATAATAACAATATGTACTTCTACTGCTTTCACAGGTGATCAGGTATGATGAAACGATGATCAATGGTGGTAATCCAGAAGAATTAGACTAAAACTCAATCTGTGTCAAGACAGACTGCCCACAGTCCATCAGTCAACCAGGTAAGCATTTGGCTAAAGCCTTTGACAACACATTGTGAGGAATAATCTGCAACAGTTACTTTACTATCACAGTACCTCAGGGAAAATGTAAAAGAATGATTAGTGCACTTAAAAGTGCACACACTAAATCAAACACCCTTTTTGAACTAAAAATACACCCACCACAATTCTAAGTTACTGAGACAATTCAATCAATCATTATCCCATTTGTCACTTCACCTCTAAGCCAAGAGTCGAGGTAATATAGCTGTCATTACACTATGTACCCCTGCTGTGATGAATGGAGTAATGATTTATTGTGATAAATGTAAAATAATTAAACTAAAATTAAAGCTTTGTCAGAACTGACAGCACACAGTCGACCAGTCAAAGTTCTCAGCAACAATTTGTAGAATAGGTTCTGTAGTGGTTACATCTTTATTACAGATCACTGTGGGAGATGCAACAGAATTGTGCTATTAAAAGCAAATAATACTAGAATAATACACCTCAGAGCCCCCTGCATACACACCTAACCTGCAGACAATTTAAAATTGGCATCCTTAACTATATGGAAGCCATGGGGGTGTAGGCCCACAAGAGACGGAGGAGAAAGAGGAGGAGGTTGACATGGAGGGAACTGATTTACAAACAGGGAGGCTGGTGCATCACTCTGTGATTGAGAATTACTTCCAATAATTGACACATTCTGCCACTCAACAGTTTTGCCATTGTTCTGAAAACCAACACTTTATGGTTTCAAAAACATACCACGCATTACTTGTACTGAAGCTGAACTGCCGTTTTTCAGCCCCTCCCATCACTTGCTGCTTTTGCATGACCCTTCCCATCAAATACTGTAAGCACTAAGGAGTAATAAAAAGATCATGGGGTAACTTTCACATTCATCGACTTCCACAATGGGCGGACAATCCGCCCCGCCAGATTACTGCCCAGGCAATGGAATTGAAAATTAATTTATTCGGCGATATTTACAGAAATATCAGGCATCTAAATGCTACATCATTGTTCCCCATGATGACCCTATAAGGTGTCCCCTTCCTCTTAAGTCCTTGAACGTGTTGCCGCCTCCCAAATCCATGCCCACCTTTGCTGCAACTCTATGTTTGAATCACTCCAATTGGGTTTCCGCCCCGCCACAGTACTGAAACGACACTCATCAAAGTCACAAATGACATCCTATGTGACTGTGGTAAACTATCCTTCCTCATCCTTCTTGACCTGTCTGCAGCCTTTGAAATGGTTGACCACACCATCCTCCTCCAACGCCACTCCTCCATCGTCCAGCTGCTTGGGACTGCCTTCGTCTGGTTCCATTCTTATCTAGCCAGTTGCAGCCAGAGAATCCCTTGCAATGGCTTCTCCTCCTGCTTCCACACTGTTATCTCTGGAGTTCACCAAGGATCTATCCTTGGCCCCCTCCTATTTCTCATCTACATGCTGCCCCTCGGCGACATCATCCGTAAACACAATGTCAGATTTCACATGTGCGCTGACAACACCCAGCTCTACCTCAACACCACCTCTCTTGACCCCACCACTCTCTCTGATTTGTCTCCTTGTTTGACATCCAGTACTGGATGAGCAGAAATTTCCTCCAACTAAATATTAGGAAGATCGAAGCCATTGTCTTCGGTACCCGCCACAAACACCGTTCCCTAGCCATCGACTCCAGCCCTCTCCCTAGCAATTGCCTGAAGCTGAACCAAACCGTTCGCAACCTTGCTGTCTTATTTGAGCCTGAAATAAGCTTGCAATACCATATCCACTCCATCACCAAGACCGCCTACTTCCACCCCCATAACATCACCCGTCTCCACCCCACCTCAGCTCATCTGCTGCTGAAACCCTTATCCATACCTTTGTTGCCTCTAGACTCGACTATTCCAATACTCTCCTGGCTGGCCTCCCATCTTCCACTCTCCGTTAGGACAAGTGACCAAAAGTTTGGTGAAAGAGGTAGGTTTTAAAGAGCGTCTCAAAGGAGGAGAGAGAGGTAGAGAAACACAGAGGTTTAGTGAGGGAATTCTAGAGCTTAGGGCCGAGACAGCTGAAGGCATGGCTGACAATGCTGGGCCGAAGGAAATCGGGGATGCACAAGAAACCAGTAAAACATCCAGTGAAACGTCCTCAAATCGGGAAGAGTGACCATAATATGGTAGAATTTTATATTAAGTTTGAAACTGATTTAATTAAATCTGAAACTAGGGTCTTAAATCTAAACAAAGCAAACTACATAGGTATAAGGGGCGAGTTGGCTAAGGTAGATTGGGAAACTACATTAAAAGTTATGATGGTAGACAAGCAATGGCTAGCATTTAAAGAATTAATACATAATTTACAACAAATATACATTCCTTTAAGGATCAAAAACCCCAGGGGAAAAGTGGTCCAACCGTGGCTAACAAGAGAAGTTAAAGATAGTATTAGATCAAAGGAAGAGGCTTATAATGTTGCCAAAAAGAGCAGTAAGCCTGAGGATTGGGAGGATTTTAGAATTCAGCAAAGGAGGACCAAGAAATTGATAAAGAAAGGGAAAACAGAATATGAGAGTAAACTAGCGAGAGACATAAAAACAGACTGTAAAAGCTTCTATAGGTATGTAAAAAGGAAAAGATTAGCAAAAGTAAATCTGGGTCCCTTACAGGCTGAGACAGGAGAAATTATAATGGGGAATAAGGAAATGGCAGAGAAATTAAACAAATACTTTGGGCTGGATTTTACTCACCGAGACGAGTTGGGGGCGGGACTGCTGCCTTTCAGGTTCTAGTCCTGCCCCCAGCGACGTCCGACGCACAGACACTATTTTACCCTGATTGGCCTTGTTAAGCCTGCCCTGCAGGCTTGCTGGCCAATTAAGGGAAAGCCAGTGTCAGATGACGTCAGTTGATGACGCTTCATCTGCTGGTTTTCTTAAAGGCACATGTAGCATTTATTTTTGACAGATGATTTGACAGTGTTTGACAGCATTAAGGTGCTGTCAAACATTGACAATCACTGTACATAGGTGAGCCCTTGCACTCAGGCTCTCCAATGACTCTCTCCTTAGGATGAAACAGATGGCAGCTGCAGGTGAGGGTACAGAAGCGATCTGTCAGTTCTCCCATTGAGGTGAGGCCACACAAACACTTCAAACCTTGTCACCTACAGAAAAATCTAAACACATTAAAAATTACTTTCCCAACAATTCCTTACCTCTGATACTCACCAGTGTCCCATTGCATCCTTCACACCACTTCTGCAGCTGTCATCTGTACACCAACAGTACATCAGACACACAGCATGCCTCACTTACCCTGGCGGGGTTCCCCGACATCGAGAAGCCTGCAGCAGAAGTTGCAAAATGGGAAAAAGCCTCTTGACTGCCTGTTAACTACCTGTTAACAGGCAGTTAAGTGGCTATAATCCTCTTCCCGCTGCGAGGAGTCGGGTCCCTGCGCAAATCAGGGAGCCGACTCCCGAGAAGAATGTTTGGAGGCGGGTTGGGAGTGGGTTCGGGACTCGCTCCCATTCGTTTTGATTTTCCCAGCAGTCCCGCCTCCAAACCCGCCTCCTCAGGGCTGGTAAAATCCAGTCCTTTGTGTCTGTCTTCACAGAAGAAGATGCAAAAAACCTCCCGGAAATAGTGGAGAACCAAGGGTCTAGCGAGAATGAGGAACTGAAAGAAATTAGTATTAGTAAAAAAAAGTGCTGGAGAAATTAATGGCACTGAAAGCCGATAAATCCCCTGGACCTGATGGCCAACACCCTAGGGTTTTGAAAGAGTTGGCTATAGAGATGTGGATGCATTGGTTGTCATCTTCCAAAATGCCATTGATTCTGGAACTGTTCCCGCGGATTGAAAGGTGGCAAATGTAACTCTATTATTTAAGAAAGGAGGGAGAGAGAAAACGGAGAACAACAGACCAGTTAGCCTGACATCAGTCGTAGGGAAAATGCTAGAATCTATTATTAAGGACATGGTAACAGGGCACTTAGAAAATAAAAATAGGATTGGGCAGAGTCAACCCGGATTTATGAAAGGGAAATCATGTTTGACGAATCTGTTAGAGTTTTTTGAGGTTGTAACTAGCAGAATAGATAAGGGGGAACCAGTGGATGTGGTGTATTTGGATTTTCAGAAGGCATTCGATAAGGTGCCACACAAGAGATTATTAAACAAAATTAGAGCTCATGGGATTGGGGTTAATATACTAGCATGGATTGAGGATTGGTTAACAGACAGAAAACAGAGAGTAGGAATAAACGGTCATTTTCGTATTGGCAGGCTGTAACTAGTCGGGTACCGCAAGGATCAGTGCTTCGGCCTCAGATATTCACAATCAACATCAATGATTTGGATGAGGGGACCAAATGTAATATATCCAAGTTTGCTGATGATACAAAGCTAGTTGGGAATGTAAGTTGTGAGGAGGATGCAAGGAGCCATCAAGGGGATATAGACAGGCTAAGTGAGTGGGCAAGAACATGGCAAATGGAATATAATGTGGAGAAATGTGAAGTTATCCACTTTGGTAGGAAAAATAGAAAAGCAGAGTATTTTTTAATGGTAAGAGATTGGGAAATGTTGGTGTTCAGAGGGACCTGGGTGTCTTTGTACACGAATCACTGAGAATTAGCATGCAAGTACAGCAAGTAATTAGGAAAGCAAATGGTATGTTGGCCTTCATTACAAGAGGATTTGAGTACAAGAGTAAAGATGTCTTACTGCAATTATATAGGGCCCTGGTGAGACCACACCTGGAGTATTGTGTATAGTTTTGGTCTCCTTACCTAAGGAAGGATATACTTGCAACAAAGGTACACCAGACTGGTTCCTAGGATGGGGGGATTGTCCTATGAGGACAGATTGAGTAGACTAGGCCTATATTCTCTAGAGTTTAGAAGAATGAGAGGTGATCTCATTGAAACATACAAAATTCTTACATGACTTGACAGGGTAGATGCAGGGAGGATGTTTCCCCTGGCTGGGAAGTCTAGAACCAGCGGTCACAGACTCAGAATGAGGGGTCGGCCATTTAGGACTGAGATGAGGAGAATTGACTTCACTCAGAGGGTTGTGAATCTTTGGAATTCTCTACCCCAGAGGGCCGTGGAGGCTCAGTCGTTGAGTATATTCAAGACAGAGAACGATAGATTTTTGAATATTAAAGGAATCAAGCGATATGGGGATAGTTCAGGAAAGTGGAGATGAGGTAGAAGATTAGCCATTATCTTATTGAATGGCATTGCAGGCTCAAAGGGCCCAATGGCCTACTCCTGCTCCTATTTCTTATGGGGGAAAAATTCAGTTGGTTGCGCCTCCCGTTAGCGCCTTAAGAGGGCGCTAGTGGGGCGCAAAGCATCCAGCGCCCAGGCGCGGCGAAGTTTGCGCCGCTCGCAAAATTAACTAGACATTTTGCGGCGGCGCTAAACACTACCGCCACTATCTCCTGCGCCGGCAGATCGTGACGTCAGTCGAGTGCGCAACGCCCCGGTATCGCCCCGGAGCAGATATTGAGTGGCGCCCCCTGCCTTACCGCCTGACGCTAGCAACGACAGGATGAGGGGAGCGTTCTGCAGTCATGAAGGGAAAGGGGGAGCGCTATTTAAAGGTGACCGCTTCCTGCCTTTTATTGTTGGTGCCATTTTTGAACTACGCATTGTGAGAGAGAGAGAGAGACTTCTGGAGAGATTCAACGTTGTGTGAAGGAGTTTTGGGTACTGAGCAGCACTTTGCAGGTTCATTTTGATTTGCCATTCCTTGTATCGATTTAGAAGAGACTGTGGGGGCTGCACTCTGAGCTCTTTGCCTGGTACTCTCCATTGTTCTTTCCAGCAGATTTGATGTGCAGGTCTCTCCAGGCCGAGATTCAAGGCTGCAATTAGCAGGATGTGGATGGAAAGTGAGATTAACCATCCCCTTTAAGAACTGGCCCGTGCCATTGTGTGTATGTTCCATTGCTGACTGACATTACATGAGCTTCGCCAGCGCTCTGAGGTAGCGCCTCGCTCCTCGGCCTTTGCGCCTTAAGACAGGTGTGAAGCGCCTGATTTAGCACCCCAATCACCTCCAGCGGCGATAAAAGTCAAATTTGCAGTCGGTGGCGATAATTAGCGCCAGGCGCTAATCTTTGCGCCCGGCCGATAATTGCGCCCCAAATGGGGCGATACTGAATTTCTCCCCCTATGTTCTTATGTTCTTATGTTCAAATCCATTACTTATATTCTGTGCTAGATTTTGGGACAAATGGCCATGCATGACACAAACTGCTCTAATGTTACAAGGTCTGTAATAACACTTGCCATGCTCTCATCATATCAAAGACCCTATAGGAAGAGAAAATGATGTAAAATTGCATTTGTTTCCCAATACAATGCCTTGAAAAAGAAATGTGGCAAAATGAAGCATTTCTATCTATGTTTTAGTTTCATGTTGCCTTCTTTAATTCAGTCACGAGATGCCTAAAGGGATAAAAAAAAGCTTTAATCACGGAAATCATGTCTTAGTCTAACCTAATACAATATTTTGATGACAAGTAGGTTTGGTCTCCAGTTAGTTTCCTTGAGGGACGGATGCTATCATGTTTTGGGATTTTTTGACCATTTTCCCATCGAAATGATTTTAAAAAAAGGTGCATTTTACAGCATAGTGTATTCACGCTAGTTAAAAAAAGGCACTGGGATGAACGTTGGTTTAAACGCTTATGAGCTAAGCTTTGGCATTGTTTCCCCAAAGATTTTAAAAATAAGCAATTTGTTAGCCTATCTCAGAAATCAATACATATTGAAGTGGGTGTCTCAACTTGAGGAAATATTCCTTGACCTTTTTAGTAATGAAAGTGTGGGAATTACAGGTAAGAGCAAGTTTGGAGGCATGGGGCTGGCAGGGGGGGGGGGGGAATTTTAACCGCCAAAAACGGGTGGGTTGGGGTCGGGTGGGAGGTTAAAGAGTTAAAAAACTGAATCCCAACTCCAACCCGCCTCCAACCTGCCCACTTTGATTTTAACAGAGGCGGGATGGGGGCAGGCCCCCAACTCGCTCCTAGGAGGCGGGTCACATATTTAAATATTATAATGAGGCAGCTGTGCCTCATGGTGATCCACCATTTCAAATTTAACCCTGGCTGGCCGGGTTTCCCAGGCCTCAGGGAACCCCCCAGCTAAAGGGAGGCGAGGATCCAGGAGGTAAGTGTCTTTCCATTTACCTGTTGGATCCTGCATCCCTGCCTCAACCACCCCCTGCGATCGGACACCCCTCTGACCCTTCCGATCTCCCCACGACTTCCACCCCCCCACCCCGAGGCCTACGATCTCCCCCCACAAGGCGTCTGATCTCCCCCAACCTCCCCCCCCCCCCCAACCGAGGCCTCCGATTACCCCCACCGGCCTCTAACCTCCCCCCTCCAGCCCCTGATCACCTTCCCGGCCTTCCCTCTTCGGCCCCAATCCTCCTCTGGCCCCCAACCAGCTCACGATCCTCCTCCGGCCCCGATTTACCCACCCCCCCCCCCCCCCCCCCCGATCCTCCTCCGGCCCCGATTTAACCCCCCCCCCCGATCCTCCCCAGCCCTGATTCACCCCTCCGATCCCTCCCTCCCTCCTCTCTGCAGCCTCGTGCCGGAGGCCTATCTGCCCGACAGCCAGCTGACTGCAGGCGGGAAACAGAACTTTGAAATGTAAATCAGGCCCTGCCGTTAAATTTGGTGGGGCCTGCTGGAAACCCATTCTCCCAGGTTTCCCAACCACTTTCTAGCACTCCTGCTCCCAACCCGCCTCCAGATTAAAATTCCGGCCATGGTGTCACCATCAAGCACATATGCTGCATTTATTATTACCCTTCTGACACTAATTCGCTCTCAATTATCACAAGGCATGATGCTTTATGATCATACTATTATACTATAAGCTTATTTTATCCTTCTTACTCTGGATATCTCAGTCTTCTGTGTTTCAGACGACAGGTGTTAGGCCTATTGCAAGCCCAGCTGTGTTCAGGAAAACGTGGTCTACTTCAGGAAAACGTGGTCTACATGCGGCCTATCCAGTGGTCCCAAAAAGTTACTTTAAAAAAAAATACTTAATTGAATGTGGAGCAGGAGTGCTCCTCCTGGGTCCACTGTAGTGCCGAAGACCATTGCCGGTCCCTGCTCACCCCCCACTCCCTCCCGATCGCTTCCTCGCCCTCTCCCAGGATCTAGCTGAGTGCCGCTGCTGGCGAAGCAGCGGCTCAAAATTAAAATCATCTTCGCATTAAATGAGGCCCAAGGCCCAATATCAGGTGTACCGCAAGCCCACCCGCTCCGGCCCAAGGATCGTTCCCTGGGCCCTTTCAGGTCGGCGCGAACCAATTTCTAGGCAGCTGTCTTTAGCTATAGTTTCAATGGGGAACCATGGTCTACTAAAAGCCAGTGTTGCACTCAGTCATCCTACTCAAATGCCAGGGAGCCTATGGCCAGTGTATGAATTTGATGTTCACCAGGAGGATGTTTTGCACAGTACTGAAGACCTCTTGCATACTGAGAGAATAAAATCCCTTGCAGTTGATGCGCATCATTGGATTGACTGAGGGTGAAAAAGCCAGCCACAACATGATGCACTTGACTGCCCAACTGCTTCTCAGGATCCTTGGAAATATGGAAATATCCTTGGAAATATGCCATCTTTTACAACTGTGTATCAGTCAGCAGCTAAATATAGGTGGCCATGAAACTCTGACTAATGACAGCAATATCATCTCTATGGAACATACCAAAAAAGCTGAATGAGAAATCCCCGAACCTTGGTACTATCAGAAAGGAAAGGGCTGAGTGTGAAAATAAATCTTCAGTTAATCGTTTTATCATAAAGCTATCCTGTAGCCTCTCGAAAGATAGTTATCCCTCCTGCATTGCTGCTTTTCCAAAAGTCCATTAGTTCAGTCCCATGCTGATGGAGGGGATGCCTGGAAGTAAAATAGCCAAATCTTTTGCCGAGATCTCAGTGCTGAGAATGATAAGCTTTAACTGTTTTATTAAATTGAGAAACCAGGATGAAAGGCTACAACTCACAGTGCAGGAAACCACCACACTTGAAAAGAGTAAAAGGGAGGACAAGGATGGAGTCAATTATTAAGCAACACTAACCTGTTGTTTCAAAAGTCCGAAGATTTTTGAAGATCATAAAGACTGGGCGAGGTATGGAGTTTCATATTGAAGAATGAATTAAAGTAGAAGGGGTTATGTTGGCTAAAGGGTGAAAACAGGCATTAAATGGATGCTGTGCTAATAAGACAAACCTGTTTGAAAGTCTGGATATAGCACACAATTTTGGTCCTAATTGCTGATTGCCATAATTTGAACTTGCCTGGAGGTGCTAAACCAGACATCTACAGTTTAGCACTCAAGTGCTGATTAGACACAATTTTTGTGGAGCAGTATCTGTGGGCTCCTCGCACCCACTTCCACTGAAGATGTGGCGTGCTCTGGCTGGTACACAGTGGCATGTTGCAGGATGGCTCAGGGATCGAGGGAGAGGGTGCACAGGTTCTCGAACATGGCACTGGAGGTCCTGGTGAAGGAGGTCAAAAGGAGGAGGGATGCCCTGTACCTGCAGAAGGAAGGACACCACCTCGCCCTCCTCGCCCTCCTGTCCCTCTCTCCTGCAGCAACTGGTGCTGCTCTGCCTGGCCTCATGTACTCCTCCCCGTTCCTCATCCAGACCAAGAGGCATCTCCAGCGAGATGCCCATGACCAAGCACTCTCTTTCTCCTGGTGACTCCTATAAGGTGTCTAATAAGGTGGAGTAGCACAGCACTCACTCTTTTTAGGTGAAGTCCTCAGAGAATTTCCAGAATAAATGTTGCTAGCGTGTTGGTGAAGTCTTGACAAAGTGTCTCAGAAAGTCTCCCGATGTGTTTCAGAGGTCGTCTTCACAGCTCCAGCAGAAAGTGAACATCAAATGGTGAGTATCCCTTTAAGTAGTGCTTGAATTCGACAACAACGCATGTTTACTCCCAAACAGCTGGTCGTTGTTAGGAGAGGGCATCAGGACAAGCGCTAGCCACCAAAATGCTATGTAGACTCTTTAATGAGTGCTAACAGGCATTTTAAATGGCAATCAGCCCCTTAACGAGCCTCTGGGCTGCCGTTCCTAGCACAAGCTTCAACTCCTTTACCAAGATGTCTTGCGCTAAACAAGTGTTTCAGCTCAAGACCCAATCTTGGCTACCTCAGAGGATCGTTAGCACCTGAACGCGCTGCCGAAAAACACCCGCGAAGACTGCCCCACGAGTCTTAATTTCATCACAGTGAAGATGTAGAGAAAAGGAAGAGCATGTAGCATGGTATACTTGAAGCTTAGAAAGAACGATAGGAGAGCCCAGAGGAACAGTGACAACAATAGCATTGATAAAATAAAGAGAGAAAAGAAGCTTCTGCTAGAGAGAGAGAGATTAAAGTCTAGAGATAAGATGATGATTACTAGTAAATGAAAATCTTTTTCTTATTGCAATGGATCAATACGAATAGATATCAATGGCTCTATCAATATGTATGGCCACGATTTCGCCTACCAAGACGAGTCTGGTGCGGCCGGGTTCGGTGGTGGGGTGCGACCCCGCTACTGGCTCCAGCCCGCTCTGTAGAGTGATCTTACGTTGATTGGGCTTGTTAAGCCTGCCCAGCGCATTTGCCGGCCAATTGAAGGAAGCAGGTCTGATGACGTCATTTGATGATGCGTCATCAGCCGGTTTCCTTAAAGGGACCATGCGCAAATTGATTTTGACAGTTGTGCTATCAGTGTTCTACAGCATTGAGGTGCTGCAAACACTTACAAGCACAGCACAGAGGTGCACAGCTGCACCCAGGCTCTCTAATGACTCCCTCCATATGTTTATGGAGGGAGTCACAGCACGCAGGGAGGTTCTCTTCCCTTCCAATGGGCGGAAGAGACCTCCGCAGTAGAACAACGCAGCCTGGTTGCACATTGCACAGGAGAACACAAGCAGGGATGTCGTCAGGAGGATCAGGCTACAGTGGTGCAAACCTTTCAATGATCTCAGTAGATCACAAAACATTACTGCAAAGCCACACTCAACCTCATCCTGCTGTGCCACTCATCACATCCCCATCACTCTGCCTTCCCTACCCTACTCCTGCACATCCTTACACCAGCTTACCTTGCACCTCCACCCATCCCTCTCTATCTACATTATCATTTCCCCATCTCACTAGCCACCCCTCACACTCATCCACATCCTAGTGCAATCATACCAACTAACAACACACAAGGGTAGGCACTTGGGTGTTTTAGCCAATGTTCATGTGAAGTTTCTGTTAATGTGCTGTCAAACATTGAAATCTTTATTTTCAACACTTTGCATTCTTGGACAGATTTGTGTGCACCTTTGGAAGTGGCTTAGTGAGTTACAGTGAATAGTGAGACATAATGGTACCCCCTGCAATGGTTATGAGTGTGAAAGGAATGGCTTGGGAATTATAGGGATGCTTTTCTATAAATATATTCAAGAAGGAGTTAGATATATTTCTTAGGGCTAAAGGGATCAAGGGATATGGGGAGAAAGCAGGGACAGGGTACTGAATTTGGATGATCAGCCATGATCTCATTAAATGGCGGAGCAGGCTCGAGGGGCCGAATGGCCTACTCCTGCTCCTATCTTCTATGTTTACGGTGTTGGTGTGGGGTGATGCCAACCTGGCGCATCATGTGGCAGCCAGGGTGTACAGTGTCAAGTGAAGTAAATCTGGCTATGATGAGGCCATCCCTGGCGTCCCGGGCAGCAATGTGGGCGGGTGCTGATGCCCTATGTCCTGTGCAGCATCAGTTGATTATGGAGAAGGTTGGTGTTGTTCTTGGTGCTGCTGGTGTGCCTGGTGCTGCTGGTGTTGGGGCTGATCGTGGTGGGATTCTGAGGACCAAGGTGAGATAGTTTCAAGGGCACTGACGCTGATGTAATAGATGGCAGGTGAAGTTGAGATGACAGAAGCAAATCTGTCAATGGTCAGAGAGGTTGTTCCAATGAGGTGGCACAGGATAGAGAGTTGGCTCTAAACACTTGCAAGCTGCATAAAGCTCAATCTGTCTTCCAAATGCAGTAAGCAACAGTTTCTGAGCTTGGAAAGTGAACAGCTGTGAGATGGGAGCTTTTACACCACTATCAACTAATCAGATAATTCAATGCTGAATCCACTCATGACCTGCTGAGCTGATGTGATCCCTGAGCAGCGTATAACCAGTTGGGGAACTTTTAAAACTGAAAGATAAGCTTAAAATAGTATTTAAGTGCCTCTTAACAATCTCTTAATGATCTAAATTGCCTCCCCCGCCGCTTGGTGTCGGGTCTGTTCAACGCTGACAGACCCGACATCTGGGAGACTAGCATAGAGGCAGGTTGACAGCGGGTTCCCTACCTACTGTCAAAAAAAAAATTCCCGCCACCGATCGCACCCACTGATCCCTGAAAAATTCCCCCTAGGTGTTCCTCTGTGATCCATTAGCTGCACCTGTTTCTTGATCGATTGCAAATAAAATTAGGCACTTGCTGTGATGTCATGTGCAATCAGTCTGAGTGTGAATCACTAAAACCTGCAAACCTTGCATGGTGTCAGAAATTGGATATTACCTACTGAACACAAACAGAAGCTGTTAATTTAAGACGCTGAAATATTCTCGGTAGGCAAGAAAAGAGAAAACAAACATAAATTAGTATGAGCGTCAAGTCAGTACAAGTTGCAAATGAAACTTTGTGCTAAACTAGATATGCCGGATCTAATATTGTAGCAAAATGTAATTTTTCTAAGTTTGAGGAATGGTGAGCTGAAGACAGCATTGGGAATGCTCCTGTATTGTGCCAGGACTTGCAGATGAAGTGGAAATTAGACAAATAACTACACTGATTTATCACATGGGTGAGAAAGCAAAGGATATTCCTGTGTCATTCATCCTGACAGGTGATGGAAGTAAAAAGCATTACACAGTGATGGAAAAATTCCATCGACATTTCACCATCAAAGGAAGTGTGATTGATGAAAAAGCTAAATTAAAGCAACAAATATCATTGCTCAAAGCAGGTGATCTACCACAAGATACAGAATCCATCGATGCAATCAAGCACAAAGATGAGAAAGTATACAAGTTCAAGCACAAGAAAAATTGTAATAAGTCCAGCAGGCATAATAGAGGTGGATGACTTCAGAACTGTCCAGCCATAAATATTAAATTCACAAGTGTGGGAAAGATGGACATTTTACAGTTGTATGTTATTTAAGCAAGGGATACAACACTGAAAGAAAATGTTACAAGGCTTGGAACATGATTATAACCAAGAGGACTCCTAATAAGTTGTATATTCATTCGCCATTGGAAATAAGATGATTAGGTATAGACATCATGGTTGGCAACAGTAAAATTAACTTTAAGTTCAATATTGGTGCACACGCCAACGTCTTAACATGGGACAGTACAACTAAGTGTAATTCAAGGGCATCATTAAACCATCACTTACTAAATTGGTATCATTCACCAAACATAAAGTAAGGCCAGCTATCACCCACCAGGGAAAAGGATGGGGTGGATTTTCCTGGCCCCGTTTTGCCCATGCACCCACCTGGGATCAGGTGCACCTGAAATTCCAGTCCTGGGTCATTAACCAGTCCTTGGGATACCCCTGGCACATAGGTCTAGAAATTAACTGACACCGCACCCATTTTACTTGTGTTAAATGGGTGCTTAAGCATCCAGTATCAAGTGTGCCTCTGAGTTATCCATTTTGGTGCAGGAACCATTCCCTGCGCCCAATTTGCTCTGGCAGGTTGATACTGTCCAACTTTACCCCGATAGGCTCCAAATTTCCTCAGGTTGTGTGGAGATTTCTTTAGCTTGCAAGTGTTTAGAGTCAACTGTTTGTCCCGTGCCACCTCACTGGAACAACCGCTCTCACCATTGACAGATCACTTCTGTCATCTCACCTGCAGCTGACATCTATTGCAGCAACATCGGTGCCCTAGAAACTATCTCACCTTGCTCATCTGATTCCTTCCACGCTCCGCCCCAACACCAACATCACTAGGCACACCAGCAGCATCAACAACAAAACCAACCTTCTCCACCATCACCTGATGCTGCACAGGACACAGGGCATCATCCCCTGACAACATGGCTGCCCGGGAGGCCAGCGATGGCATCACCATGGCCAGATTTACTTCACTTGACGCTGTAAACCCTGGCTGCCACATGATGCACCAGGTTGACACCATCCCACACCAGCACTGTAAAGCATCCCTTTAATGTCCAAGCCATTCCATGCACACTCATCACTATAGTGGGTTGGGGGGGGGGGGGGGGGGGGGTGGCGGGGAGAAGTTATGTCTCAACATTCACTGGAACTCAGTAAGACACTTCTCAAGGTGCGCACAGATCTGTCCAATAAGGGGCAGTGTTGAAAATATAGATTTCACTGTATGACAACACATTACCAGAAACTTCACATGGACATTGGCTAAACCTCTCAAGTGCCTACCCTTGTATGTTGTTAGTTGGTATGCTTGCAGTAGGATGAGGGCGAGTGTGAGGGGTGGCTAGTGAGATGCGGAAGTGATAATGTAGATAGAGAGGGATGGGTGGAGGTGCAAGGTAAGTTGGTGTGAGTAAGGATGTGCAGGAGAAGGGTATGGAAGGCAGAGTGATGGGGATGTGTTGCGTGGCACGGCAGGGTGAGCTTGAGTATGGCTTTGCAGTAACGTTTCGTGATCCACTGAGATCATTGAAAGGTTGGTGCCACTGCAGCCAGGGACCCCTGACGACATCCTTGCTTTTGCCCTCCTGTGCAATGTACAATCAGGCTGCGTTGGTGTCCTGGGGAGGTCTCTTCCGCCCTTGGAAGGGAAGAGAACCTCCCTGCGTGCTGTGACACCCTTCATAAGCATATGGAGAGAGTCATTGGAGAGCCTGGGTGCAACCGTCCACCTTTGTGCAGTGCTTGTCAGTATTTGCAGCACCTCAATGCTGTCAAACACTGACAGAACAACTGTCAAACTCAATGTGGCTGTGGTCCCTTTAAGGAAACCGGCTGATGACGCGTCATCAAATGACGTCATCAGATCTGCTTCCTGTTAATTGGCCAGGAAGCCCACAGGGCGGGCTTAACAAGACCAATCAAGGTAAAATCCCTTTGACAGAGCGGCTGCAGCTGGTAGCGGGAACGGAACCCGGCAAACAGCTAACCCACCACCATCCCGACACCACTGGGAAAATCCAGCCCTTAAACTCTGACTTTGTCTTGGACTTGTTTCTAGTACATCTGATGTAGGATTTGCTACTGGTACTCTACTTGTAATAAGACTGTCTGACTCATCAGAATAAATTGAATCATCCTAGCTTTCAACTCCTTCTGCACCTGCAGGTAAGATATGATCAATGTGAACAAACCTAATCTTTCCATGATCAAACATCCTGACCAAATATGTGCGAGGGTCACATATCTTCACTACGCTTCCTGGTAACCACTTTAACTATTTAAGGTGATGGTTCTTCACTCTAACCTTCTGGTTCAACTTCACACTTCTCTCTCTAACTCTACCTTTATCATGACTCTCTTTCTACCTTGTTTGTTTCTCTTCTATGGACTGTGCCAAGATTTGGCTTTAACAACGAGAAGCTGGTTCGTGGCTGTCGTTTGAGAAACAACTCTGCTGGTTTTCTACCTGTAGTGGTATGAGGAGTATTCCGATAGGTAATCAGAAAATTTGCCAGTTTGTGGTCCAACAGCAACTGACGTTTCTTTGGATTTGGATCCAACATTGATGAGGGCACGTTTGACAATTTGTACTGTGCTGCACCATTTGAACCAGGGTGGCAAGGTGGAACTTTGGTATGTTTCACACCGTTTTTGCTCATGAACTGTGTGAACTCTTATAAACAAATTGCGGCCCATTATCAGACACAATTTCTTCTGGGAGGCCGTATGAAGAAAACAATCTTTGCGAATTGTCTAGTGTTTTGCTTGTTGTTATTATTATTTGAATATTAAGGGAATCAAGGGATATGGGGATAGTGCAGGAAAGTGGAGATGATGTAGAAGATCAGCAATGATCTTATTGAATGGCGGAGCAGGCTCGAAGGGCCAAATGGCCTACTCCTGCTTCTATTTCTTATGTTCTTATTATCCGCATCAGAAACACCTCTACCCACATCGAGTGACTATCTATCACTATGAACAATTGCTGTCTTTCTAGCTCAGCAAAATCTACATGTAACCTTTGCCACATTCTGGGAGGCCTTTTCCATGGCTGTAAGGTACTGATGATGATTTCTTGCTCACCGATTGACATGTTGTACACTGACTGACTATGTACTCTATCTCTTTATCTGAACCTGGCCACGATAAGTAACTGCGTGCAAAGCTCTTGGTCAAGCACATTCCCAAGTGCTGGTCATGAAGATCTCCAAACAATTTACACCTGAAGCTATTTGAGATAACCAGTCTTGCTCCCCACATGATACAATCTTTATCCACTGACAATTCATTCCTACGAACGAAGTATGGATGGATATCTTCCTCTGATACCTGGTTTGGCCATCCATTTGCTATGTAATCATTCACCTTTGACATAATTGGGTCACGTTTGGTTGCCCTACCAATCTCTTCAGCTGTGAATGGCAGCTCATCAATGTATGAGAAATAGAACACATCTTCCTTATTGGGTGTAACTTGTGATGGGGATGGCAACCTGGATATAGCATCAGCATTACTGTGATCAGCTGATCGTCTGTACTCAATGTTATACATATACGCTGACAAAATCAAAGCCCATCTCTGCATTCGGGCTGCAGCTAAGGTCGGAACTGGGGACTTTGGATGGAGGATTGCTGTCAGGGGCTTATGGTCAGTAACTATGGTAAACTTACGAACAAACAAGTATTTGTGAAGCTTCTTGACTCAAAAAATCAATGACAAAGCTTCTCTTTCGATCTGCGTACAATTCCGCATTCCGCTCACTGGCACTGAGAGTGCGTGAAGCAAAAGCAATTGGTCTCTCCTCCCCACTATCTAGTACATGAGAGATCACTGCCCCAACTCCGTACGGAGAGGCGTCACACGCTAGCTTGATTTCCTTAGATACATCATAGTGAATTAACATGGTACTCTCTACTAACTGGTTTATACACTCTTTGAATGCTGTGTCGCATTCTTTTGACCACTTCCAAGGGACCTGTTTTCTCAACAGCCCATTCAGTGGATGTAACAATGTAGCCAAGTTTGGGAGGAACTTTCCATAATAATTCAAAAGACCCCAAAATGATCGAACTTCAGAGACATTCTTCGGAGTGGGTGCATTTCTGATTGCATCCAGCTTTCCCTTGGTTGGATGTAAACCACCTTTGTCTACTCTGTGCCCTAAGTACTCCACTGAGTTTTGAAACAACTCACACTTGTCAGCTGTCACTCGTACTCTGTGCATCTCTAGCCAATTGAGCACTTCATTCAACACCTCATCATGGATTTGCCTGTTTGGTGCTGAAATGAGTATGCCATCCAAATAAAACACTACCTGACATGAATCTGTCATTCATGAAAGAAAGACAAAGAAAGACTTATGAAATAATACTGAGTGGCCTGCGGGTGGCGCTGTCCAGGGAGAGTATAAATACTCGGGCACGGGCCCAGCTTGCACAGGACATTCTTAACAGGAACTAGTGAAGGACACAACTAGACCTCCATGTTGTAAAACAGTTGATTAAAGCTTTGTTTAACACTTAGACCAAGTGCCTAGTAGTTTTCTTACGTCACTACCCCTTCAATCCCTTGCAAAATTTGATTCATCACCTCCTGTCGGAATATGTCAGGGGCAGAAGACACTCCAAATGGTAGCCTATTGAACTGATATAGGCCTCAATGAGTATTTATACTCAAGCATGACTTGGACTCTTCATCTATCTCAAGTTGTAGGTTGGCATTTGTTAGATCTAACTTCAAAAAGATCTGGCCACCTGTCAGCATTGTGAACAAATCTTCCACATTTGGCAATATTTTGGGTAGATTACACTCTAGAACCTGGTTTACGGTTACCTTATAATCACCACACAACCTTACCTTACCATCTGACTTAGGTACAACAACAATGGGTGTAGCCCAATTACTCAGATCTACCTTAGAGATAATGTTCTCAGTTTCTAGTCTTTTGAGTTCTTGCTCAACTTTCTCCTTGAGTGCGTATGGTATGGGACGTGGCTTGCAGTAAACTGGTCTTGCGTCCTTCTGCACTCTGACACTCGCCTTGAAGTCTTGGATCGGACTGCCCGTTTCTCTGAACACCTTTGGATACTGCTTGATGACATCATCTTTTGATGCAAATTTTGCTTCCACATGAAAAATCTCATTCCAATCCAACTTCAGTGGTCCCAACCAATTTCGACCTAACAAGGCAGGCTTGTCTCCTGCCATTACTATGAAAGGCAAGCTCTGACACTGATCCTTGTATTTCACTGGTATGGTGACACTTCCTACTACAGGGATTTGCTCTCCTGAGTAGCCTCGCAGCTCTACCTTCAATTTCTCTACTTGGTGATAATTACACAACTTGGTGCGATATAGTGATTCAGGTACTACGCTCATGAATGCACCAGTGTCCATGGGTATCCTGGTTCCTGTGACATCTACGATAGCAAAATACTGCAGATGCTGGAAATCCGAAATAACAACAGAAAACGCTGGAAAAACTCAGCAGGCCAGGCAGCATCCGTGGAGAGAGAAACAGAGGGGATGAGGAACAGCACCTCATCTTTCGTTTAGGCACACTACAGCCCTCTGGACTCAATATCGAGTTCAACAATTTTAGATCATAATCTCAGCCCCTATCACATTTATATTTTATTTTTTCATCCACCCTTTTATTCCTTTTTTTCCCCTCCTTCCTAGAAGCTGGCAGCTGTCCTTCATTCTGCCAGTGGATTTCACACTTCTTTCAGCCTTAACCTGTCACATTAACACCACCTCTTGCCTTGCATATCTCTTAATGTCTCTTAATGTCTCTTAATCTCCCCTTTTGTTCTTTCATCTTCTCCCCCTTTTCCCAGCCTCATCCTTGCCTTAAATCTATTTGATTTCCAGCTCTTTCCAGTTCTGACGAAAGGTCATCGACCTGAAACGTTAACTCTGTTTCTCTCTCCACGGATGCTGCCTCGCCTGCTGAGTTTTTCCAGCGTTTTCTGTTGTTATTTCCTGTGACATCTACTTGGATGACGATACCTTGCAAATCACTGTTAGATATCTTCATGCTCCTGATGATGTGAATCTCCAGAAACTCCTCATCCTGCTGCTTCTCTTCAACGGTATGTAGTGTCTGGCAATTTCTACTTCTAGCATTGCCAGTCAGTTTACTCTTCTGTCAGCACGCCTTCACAAGATGCCCAGTTTTCTTGCAGTAGAAACACTCTGCCTTCACATATGGAAAGCTTTGAGCGATGTGTTGTCCCAGGCACCGATAGCACGACTTCAATGCAATGTTACCTTGGCCAGTTGCTGAGGCCTTGGGGCCCAACTGCCTTTTAGTTTTAGCCTGCAGTCGATTCACCTCGGTCGTGTGATGACTGGAAATGGCGTGCAACTCTTGGGAGTATCGGTCGGCCATATCCATTGACATAGCTGTCTGACAAGCTAAGTCAAAAGTCAAGTTAGGGGTTGTCAACAATTTACTTCTGCAACGTTCATTTTTCAACCCACAAACAAAGTGGTCACACAAAGCTCGGTCCTGAAAGTTTCTGAAATGACAGTGAATAGATAGCTTTTTTAAAGCTACAATGTACTCACTGATACCCTCGTCATTTAATTGATCGCGTGTTCCAAAACGATAACTTTCAGCAATTTCCAGGGGCTCAGGACTGTAGTGCTGTTCTAACTTGGTTAGGATCTCCTTCAGTGTTGTGTCCTTTGGCTTGGCAGGAACAAGCACATTTTTCAGGGTTTCATACACTTCGGGGCCTACTTCAGTCAAAAAAAAGCCCGTTTCATTTCTAAAACCGCCCAGTTACGGTTTACATCATCGGGGACTTCGACAATACTATTCGCGGTGAAAAACATTTCTAGCTGCTCCCCATACGCTCCGAAAGTCTCTTGGTCACGATGGAACTCACCCAAGCACCCTATTATTCCCATAGGCGCGGCCATCTGGACTCTGGCAACGTCGACAGTTCAACCACATGTGCTCGAAATTTACCTCGGATTTTTAAGTTTCTCTAACAGTCCCTCCGTCGGTTGGTAGGATTATCCTCCAACAAAAATTTCAGCGAGGGAATCCGCAATCGCTTCCTCATCGCCAGTTCTGTGATATCTTGAGACACAGCATTTATATAAAACAGCACAGCCTGGCTTTATTATTATATACATCAGTATTGCACCAGGTGGCTCTATTACAGGTGATGCTGTGAGCTTAAAGTTATGTGACATGAGCATCAAAGCAAAAATATATATCCTACCTTTGGAACCCTCCCCTCCCCACCCCCAGGAAAAAAAAGTTTTAAAAGAACAAGTTCTCCTAAATAACCCAACTCAATCTCAAATATTCGGAAACATCGAACAATTTCACCTGGAAAATTAATGAAAAGGGTATTTAATAAAACAGCTGAAATCGCACTCATGGCCAGCTGCAGCTCACTGCGACTAGCGACAAGATGGTGCAGTGAGCTTCTCAGCTGCTGTATAGGGATAGCGAGACCCCCCTCGTCAATCCCACACACACATCAGAATAAATCACGAGCTCACGACCAGTCAGCCAAAATCACACTGTCGTGCAAAGTAGAAGCCAAAATATAGACGTCAGTGGAACTCCACCATCTATAACCAGCTCCGCTACTGAGGAAAGTCCAAAGCAAACCACCCCCTCCCCCCCCGCTCTGAGTTGAGAAATGCCCATCGCCATCCCCCAATCTCAGATGAGGCAGCAACTGCACACTCAGGTGCCCCATCTCACTCAAAAACTATGTGGCCTGCCTCCTCTGCTGAGGGTACGTCCTATCTCTGGCCCACCCCAACACACAAAACCCTGCTGCAGTAACCCTCAACGCCACTCCAGTAAGGTAACAGATGCATTCCAGTCCCCACACAATGAGGCAAAATTCACCGCCCCCCCCACACCCCACCACAAGTGAAGCAACATCACATAACAGTGTCCCTGCTAAACTGCAAACTTCCCACAACTGAGGCAGCATTCACAGACTGGCAGCCCCGCTCCGCCACCCCCCACCCCCCACGCTTACAACTTAAAAATCAAATTCTTCTACCCCCATGCTGAATGAAAAAAACTCAATTATCACCGCCCAACCTGTTAACTGAAACCTCCCTCTGAGACAAATGTTGACCCCCATCCCCCTCCCTATCTCTCTCCCTCTTCTCCCTTCTTTCACTCTCCTTCTCCTCTCCTCTCTATTTCCCTCTTCCACTCCCCTCCTCCTCTCCCCCTCCTCTCTCCCCTCCCCTCCCTCTCTCCCCTCACCTGCACAACCCTCTCCAACCCGCCTCTCTGTTCTCCCTCCTGTTCCCACTCTCCAGCTCTCCTCTCATAAGAACATAAGAAATAGGAGCAGGAATAGGCCACTTGGCCCCTCGAGCCTGCTCCGCCATTCAATAAGATCATGGCTAATCTTGGGCTCAAAGCCACTTCCCCGCCCGCTCCCCATAAGCCTTCACTCCCTTATCTTGCAAAAATCTGTCTATCTTCACCTTAAATGTATTTAATGACCCAGCCTCCACAGCTCTCTGGGGCAGAGAATTCCACAGATTTACGACCCTCTGAGAGAAGAAATTCCTCCTCATCTCAGTTCTAAAAGGGCGACCCTTTATTCTGAAGCTATGCCCTTGAGTTCTAGATTTCCCCACGAGGGGAAACATCCCCTCTGCATCTACCTTGTCGAGCCCCCTCAGAATCTTATATGTTTCAATAAGATCACCTCTCATTCTTCTAAATTCCAATGAGTATAGGCCCAACCTGGTCAACCTTTCCTCATAAGTCAACCCCCTCATCTCTGGAATTAACCTAGTGAATCGTCTCTGAACTGCCTCCAATGCAAGTATATCCTTCCTTAAATAAGGAGACCAAAACTGTACGCAGTACTCAAGGTGTGGTCTCACCAATACCCTGTACAGTTGTAGCAGGACTTCCCTGTTTTTATACTCCAACCCCTTTGAAATAAAGGCCAGCATCCCATTTGCCTTTTTGATTACTTGCTGTACCTACATGCTAACTTTTTGCGTTTCATGCACAAGGACCCCCAAGTCCCTCTGAACTGTAGCATTTTGTAATCTCTCTCCATTTAAATAATAATTTGCTTTTTTATTTTTCCTGCCAAAGTGTATAACCTCGCACTTTCCCACATTATACTCCATCTGCCAATGTTTGCCCACTCACCTAGCCTGTCTATATCCCTTTGCAGGTTCTTTGCGTCCTCTGCACAACTTGCTTTCCCACTCATCTTTGTATCATCCGCAAACTTGTCTACATTACACTCGGTCCCTTCATCCAAGTCATTAATGTAGATTGTAAATAGATGAGGCCCCAGCACCGATCCCTGTGGCACCCCACTAGTTACCGCTTGCCAACCGGAAAATGACTCATTTATCCTGACTCTCTGCTTTCTGTTAGTTAGCCAATTCTCTATCCATGCTAATACATTACCCCCAATTCCGTGAGCTCTTATCGTATGCAGTAACCTTTTATGTGGCACCTTATCGAATGCCTTCTGGAAATCCAAATACACCACATCCACTGGTTCACCTTTGTCCACTCTGCTCGCTACCTCCTCAAAGAACTCCAGCAAATTTGTTAAACATGATTTCCCTTTCATAAAACCATGCTGACTCTGCTTGACTGCATTATGCTTTTCCAAATGCCCTGCTACTGCTTCCTTAATGAAGGACTCCAGCATTTTCCCAACAACAGATGTTAGGCTAACTGGTCTATAGTTTCCTGCTTTCTGTCTCCCTCCTTTCTTAAATAGGAGTGTTACATTTGCGGTTTTCCAATCTCCTGGGACCTCTCCAGAGTCCAGGAAATTTTGGAATATTGCAACCAATGCATCCACTATCTCTGCAGCCACTTCTTTTAAGACCCTGGGATGCAGGCCATCTGGTCCAGGGGACTTGTCGTCTTTTAGTCCCATTATTTTACCAAGTACTATTTCCTTAGTGATAGTGATTGTCTTTGGTTCCCCCCTCCCTGTGGCCACTTGATTATCCATTATTGGGATGTTGTTAGTGTCTTCTACCGTGAAGACAGATACAAAATATCTGTTCAGAGTCTCTGCCATTTCCCCGTTCTCCATTATTAATTCCCCAGTCTCATCCTCTAAGGGACTAACGTTTACTTTAGCTACCCTCTTCCTTTTTATATACCTGTAGAAGCTCTTACTATCTGTTTTAATGTTTCTTTCCAGTTTACTCTCATAATTCATCTTCTCTCTCTTTATTTCTTTTTAGTCATCCTTTGCTGGTTTTTAAAAATTTCCCAATTTTCTGGTCTCCCAACAATCTTGGCAGCATTGTATGCCTTTGTTTTCAATTTGATACCATCCTTTACTTCCTTAGTTAGCCACAGATGGTGCTCCCTTCTCTTCAAATGTTTCTTTCTCACTGGAATAAATTTTTGTTGAGAGTTATGAAATATCTCCTTAAATGTCCGCCACTGCATTACCCTTTAATTTATTTTTCCAGTCCACTTTAGCCAATTCTGCCCTCATGCCATTGTAATTGCCTTTGTTTAAGATCAGGACACTGGTTTGAGATACAACTTTCTCACCCTCCAACTGAATTTGAAATTCAACCATGCTATGATCACTCTTCCCTAGAGGATCCTTTACAATGCGATCATTAATTAATCCTGTCTCATTACACAGTACCATATCCAAGATAGCCTGCTCCCTGGTTGGTTCCATTACACACTGTTCTAGGAAACCATCCCGGATGCACTCTATGAACTCCTCCTCAAGGCTACCATGGCCAATTTGATTTGTCCAATCAATATGGAGATTAAAATCACCCATGATTATTACCGTACCTTTTTTACAGGCCTCCATTATTTGTTGATTTATACTCTGTCCAACAGTATTGCTACTGTTCGGAGACCTGTAGACTACGCCCACCAGAGACTTTTTTCCTTTATTATTTTTTTTTATCTCCACCAAAACCGATTCTACATCTTGATCTTCTGAGCCAATATCACTTCTCACCACTGCACTGATCCCATCCTTTACCAACAAAGCCACCCCACCTCCTTTTCCTTTCTGTCTATCCTTCTGAATTGTCAAATACCCTGGAATATTCAGTTCCCAGCCCTGATCACCTTGCAACCACGTCTCTGTAATGGCGATCAGATCATACCCATTTGTATCTATTTGTGCCGTCAACTCATCTATCTTGTTACGAATGCTGCTTGCATTCAGATATAGAGCCTTTAACTTTGTCTTTTTACCATTTCTCCTTGTTTTGGCCCCATTTTCTGTTGCACTCTTATTTTTAAACATTCTGTCCCTTCCTGTCACACTCTGGTTACTATTTCCCCCATCTCTATCCTGCTCTATTGCTTTCTCATTTCTCATTGACTTTTTAAATTCCCGCTCACCTGAATCCTCTCCCCCACTATTTAGTTTAAAGCCCTCTCTACAGCCCTAGTTATTCGATTCACCAGGACTCTAGCCCCAGCATGGTTCAAGTGAAGCGCATCCAAACGGAACAGCTCCCTCTTATCCCAGTACTGGTGCCAGTGCCCCACAAATCGAAACCCATTTCTCCCACACCAGTCTTTGAGCCACTCGTTCATTTCTCTGATCTTATTTACCCTATGCAAATTCACTCGTGGCTCAGGTAGTAATCCAGAGATTATTACCTTTGTGCTTCTGCTTTTTAATTTAGCCCCTAGCTGCTCATACTCTCTCAGCAGAACCTCTTTCTTTGTCCTACCTATGTCATTGGTGCCTACGTGGACCATGACAACTGGATCCTCCCCCTCCCACTCCAAGTTTCTCTCCAGCCCAGAGGAGATGTCCTTAACCCTGGCACCCTCCCACCCTCTCCCCCTCCCACACGTGTCTTTTCTCTCCTCGTCTCCCTCTCCTCTTTCTTCCCCTCCTTAGCCATTCTTCCTCTCCTCCTCTCTCCTATTCTCCTCTAAGCCCTGAATTTCATTGAATTTACTGCCATTGCACTGCTGTAACTTTGTTGGAATGTGCTTTCTGCTGCAGTTACAGAGAGGTGACAGTAGCGCAGTGGCAGAAATTCTGAGTAGATTTGGGGCCATAATCAAAAATAGCAAATCAAGTTTCTGTAGATGGATGCACGCCTATTTCTTCAAAAAGAACCTTAAGCAATAAATTAGAAAGTTTCATAGGCATTGGCCCGGAATTTGTGGTTGTATTGACAGCGAAACTGTCAGCATTCACCATCATTACTGTATAAAACTGACAGCAACTTCTGGTGTCCACACATGCTCAGTTAAACACGGAAATCTGGAAGTTGCTGTCAGTCATACCCTGCTCCTCCACAGCGTGCACTGTTGTAGTCTTCCCAGATGCAATCATTTAGAAATCATTGATTTGACGTGAACTTCAACTTTTTATGCACTATTCTTGCTGTAAAAATTTTTTTAAATGTAAGCTTTGTTGAATGAGGCGTAACTAAGTTTTTAAGAGTGTACTAAGTAATAATTACTGCTGAACAACCTCTCTGGCCATGAAAATCTAATTTATTAAATGTGGAGTGTCATTCCCTCCATTCCATAATAAAAATTCCATAGACTTTTAAAGTAATAAAAAAAAAAATTAAGTTTGCTTATGATATTTCAGCTTCTACCTTAATCCTATGTGTATGGCCCAATCTTTATTTTGCTTTCTATAAAATGATTAAAAAGTGAATGATAAAACCTGCTTTTTATTTCCTGGTTTGATGTCTGTGAGAATTCTTCAATGTGATTAGCTGCTCAGCCTGCTTGAGAACAACACTGTTGCTGGACGCCACAGATCTCCTATAGATGGCACCAGATGGAAAGTCACATGGGAAAAGGGGAAATCTATACCACAGAGCCCACTAAAAATTTGTGGGCAGCTTTCTATGAGGTCAGCGCGAGCACTGTCACTTCACCGCTAACCGTAAAATCCAGGCCATTGATGGCCTCACACTAGACTATAAAATTCCATCCATCTCCCAGATTATTTTAGTCTATTTCCTAACAAAGCTAATTAGTTTGCGATGTCATATTTATTAGAAGTTGAGGGCTAACAGCTGTAAATTGCACTAATTTACAACAGTCAAAACGTAATGACCCTCAGTACTCAAGGACATTATCTAATATAGCTTTCATGGGCCTAAGTGCTGAAACTTACATCATCATCTTTCAAGCTGATAGATTACTTTAGCACATCTTTAACCTTCTCAACCTTTATGATAATCGATACCTTAAATACCCACCTTGGTATTCTACTATGCCTAGGTTATTCCTATATAATTAAAAATCAATATATAAATTTTACAAGTTCAAAATCAGACATTACTAAGAACTTTTTGACTATACTGCATGTATCTTCCTCTGGCATTTAATGATGACAATCCCTATCGAGTCCAATAACCTTTACAAAACATTTTGTTCTTATTTCATAACAGCCACACAGATTAGGAAGCAACATACAAACTCACAAAGGTTAGAAGGTTTGGCTGACCATCAAATCATTGACATTGAATTCTCTGCTGAACAGGTATGCATTTATGCATTACGCCAGCACTTTACATGTAATAGGCCTCAGTGTATTTTTTGCTTTTAATGAACACTGATGCTTGTATCGTGATAAATATATGTAATTATGACATAATGGCCTAGAAATTCAATAACTCTAGAAAAATGGGCGCGGGCACCACGATGCAAAATATGCCTGTGCCCATTCAAATAGCTGCCTGCTAATTATAATCATTTCAGCGCACAGCCTAGTGCTGAACACACTGCTGACTGGCTGTGGGCTCAGCAGGGGGCCGAAGTTCACATTGCTTGAGCGAGTTCCTCTTAAAGGCAATTGGCACCTCTTAAAGGTAAGCTGCCTTCTGCAGATGATTTTTTTTTTTAAATGCTTCAGCACCAGGCAATCTGCTTTTTAAACGTATTACACCAAGCAAATACTCCAATAAAATGTAAAGAAACCAGTATAAAAGCAAAAATCTAAACTTACCTGAAAGTTGCATGTGTCCCTTTAAGAAGCACTGGCAGCGGGTCCGTTATACTGCTGCACGCACGTTCTGCCTGCGTGCTTTGGAGAGGGCTTTAATAAAAGCGGTGACGTCCAAAATGCCAGATCGTGCATCAGTTCAGCGTTGCACGCCGATTAACGTCACAATCTGGCTCATCTAAATATCTGAAGCAAGAACAGGCAACGGCAGCGCTGCCGACCTGCCCAAAATGGCGGCCACCAGATTCCGTGCCAGAAGCGAGCAGAAGCGAGACAGCCTCCATTATTTCTTCTGAACCGGCCTTAATGGCCGGCTTACATGGGTTCAATTTCCAGCCAATGGGGGAAAAATTCAGTTGGTTGCGCCTCCTGTTAGCGCCTTAAGAGGGCGCTAATGGGGCGCAAAGCGTCTAGAGCCCGGGAGCGGCGATGTTTGCGCCGCTCGTGAAATTAACTAGACATTTTGCGGCGGCGCTAAACACTACCGCCACGATCTGCTGCGCCAGCAGATCGTGACGTCAGTCGAGTGCGCAACGCCCCGGTATCGCCCCGGAGCGGATATTGAGTGGCGCCCCCTGCCTTACCGCCTGACTCTAGCAATGACAGGTTGAGGGGAGCGTTTTGCAGTCAGGAAGGGACGGGGGGAGCGCTATTTAAAGGCGACCGCTTCCTGCCTTTTATTGTTGGTGACATTGTAGAACCACGCATTCTGAGAGAGAGAGAGAGAGAGACTTCTGGAGAGATTCAACGCGGTGTGAAGGAGTTTTGGGTACTGAGCAGCACTTTGCAGGTTCATTTTGATTTGCCCTTCCTTATAATGATTTAGAAGAGACTATGGGGGCTGCACTCTGAGCTCTTTCCCTGGTACTCTCCATTGTTCTTTCCAGCAGATTTGATGTGCAGGTCTCTCCAGGCCGAGATTCAAGGCTGCAATGAGCAGGATGTGGATGAAAAGCAAGATCAGCCCTCCCCTTTAAGAACTGGCCTACGGCATTGTGTCTGTGTTCCATTGCTGACTGACATCACATGAGCTTCGCCAGCACTCTGAGGTAGCGCCTCACTCCTCGGCCTTTGCACCTTAAGACAGGTGTGAAGCGCCTGATTTAGAGCTCCAATCACCTCCAGGGGCGATAAAAGTCAAGTTTGCAGTCGGTGGCGATAATTAGCGCCAGGCGCTAATCTTTGCGCCCGGCCGATAATTACGCCCCAAATGGGGCGATACTGAATTTCTCCCCCAATATCTCTAATAAATTAGGAATGTAATAGAGCTCACCGAGGTGACATTAGCAATATTTTGACTGTTTAAGCAGTCCACCAGTAGGATATATTTCCTTTCCTAAATTCCCGATATCTAATATAGCCATTTGAAATTTTATATAGAGATGGTTAGTGTCCAACAAACCTGTGTAACAGATGCATCAATCTCTATCTGATCAATATAACTGTTATACTTAGTTGAGGAATATATGTGTGTTACAAATCATGTAGTTTTAAAGCTATTTACAATGATTTTAGCACAACTGGTGTGGCATGGAAATTATCACATTTTTCAGGTTCTACTCTATGAATCAATCCGATTTGTGTAAGGGGGCGTGTCTCAGACGGTGCTGGTACGAGGTTAGGCCTTCGTTGCCTATACTATTGCTTGCTCTGGTCTCCGGCCAGCCTTTTTGCAATAAGCACCTGTGAGTGGTTCGACCCACTCGCCCTTACGATTCTAACACTGGACTTAGGTGCAGGGAGCAGTAATGCAGAGAAAAACTCAAATAGACCCGGGTGAATAGTACGAAATGGAAATCTTTATTGCATGGCGTCTAAAATCATGAAATACATGTCATAGGCGCAAATCAAAGATAGTACAAGTATACATACATTCATAAAGCTTGGTCTATGGAAATGGAGAACACACGGCACATCGTAGAAAGGGGAACACATTATATCTTAACCTTATTAAAACCACCCTCCCTTAATAATACCTACACTACGTCTAGATTTGTAGGATTGGAAAACATGCTCACCACTCGTGTTACTTCGGAGATTTTTAAAGTGAGGCACTCAGCTCGTTTCGCTGCAGCGCCTGACTGTCACGTGTTTGGAAGGGTTTCTGCGCCCTACTTGTTTACTTTCGCTGCTGCGAAAAGCAGGCCAGACTCCCTGTTGTCATGAAGAACTCGACGGACCTCGGACACAGTTCAAAGAAGAGTCTTCCTGTGTTCGACACAGGTTGTAGTCGGTAGAACTCAAAGAAGAGTCCTGTATTTATATTTTCGGGCGCGGCGGCATGTGGATTTTCTTCTCGTCTTCTTCTCGTCTTCTTCTCCTCGGGCCTCCGGGTCCAGACACCGTTTACCGACACTCGGGATGGTGTACCCTGTTACTTGCCCTTGTCGGGGCGGCTCGTACCGATTGAGCTCCACCCAACACTCGCATAACCGACCAGTACGGCTAAGAGTCAAGAGTCAACAAAGTCCAGAGAAACACCAAGTCCAGCCCCAAGGAAAAGGCTTCAGCAAGGGTCCGCCGAGAGACAAGAGACCGATGGACACCTGCTCTCCACAACTACAGCGATGTGTCCGCCCATCTCCCGCTCAAATCTCAATGCTCGTCCCCCGTGCAACACCGGCGCTCAAAACTCCCAGCATGGGGCGACCATCTTCTCCAACGGGCCTCGGCAGCACCTGAAACTGGCCAACCATCCGTTAATGTTTTCCCCATTGTTGAACCCAGCCAGGATGTGTATGAATCGTCTCCTCGACTGGTTTTGGGGCCCCCCGAATATCGACTTAATCACCCGTCAATGTCTCTCTCATTGTAGAGCCGGGGGGGTATTTGTGCATTGATGTGTCTGGATGGGCCTTCGATTGCTCAGTACAATGATCCTCACTGTGCATAGGAAAACGATTCCAGCACTTATATCTTTGCTATTGTTTCAAATGCAAACGGGTTGCATCCTGTCCCCATCAGCGTTTACCGAGTACGATCCAATCCCACACTGAATGCACACCCGACGCCATCCCGTCTGCCCACTGTGTCTCCGGAAGCCTCCGCCACGATGCGCAGCGGCCACCCCACAGGCCTCTGCGTCCCCCATCACCAGGACAGCACCCCGTCCAACAAAACCGATCAACCGAATCTGCTTCTCTCACGTTATTTTGAATCGCGATAATTGCGAACTCTACATTTGGCAGATTTGCCTTTAATGGAAGAAAACAAACTATCAATTCATTGGTAAATTAGCGAACACAAACTGACTGACTAGCAAACTAACAATCCTGAATGAATCCTGCATCCTATCAATGTAAATTTTATCAATTTAACTGTATGTTTATATAATGACTGCACACCACACCGTTCAAACACATGAAAATGACAGACAGGACATCTGCTGTAAATTTATAATACCTATTGAAGGCTGTAACAATCTGCCTTCTATGTGTACTCTCAAGAGTCTGTCCTCTGCTTTGAGCTCTGACGCATTAGTAAATGGTTGAGACCAAACTCTCTGAAAGCAGAAAACTGCCTCAATAAATATTGGGGTCCAGTGTTTAAGAAAATAACCCATAGAATGCATCAGCTGCATAACTCACAAGTGTTGCAACGAGCACTTTACTTCCCATATACTGCGCCTGTTGATCTCTAGTCCAGATTCCCCATATGTGATCCTGGTGCAGGAAGCTCAGCGCCGAGGTGCAAAATTTGTAAAATCCACTTTTATCCGCCCCTGACACGTGCTTTAATTATAGGACAGATTTTACAAAGTCATACTGCAGGCATGGAGCTTCACGCACTGCGAGCACCTCTCAGGAATTCCAGTTGTAAGGGTCAAGAGATTCCTCGGAGTTTTCCACCCATTAAAATGAATGGGCTTCAAATCCTGCAGAGCCCACTGACTTCCACACCCGACTTCCCAATCTGTGCTGCCTGCACACACAGCTCCGCAGGGGAAGCCCAAATTCATCAAATCTACCTTAATATGACTGGAGTGTTTTATATCTTTTCTAAGTGCCTTAAAGTTGTGAAACTATGGTGAAGTCAGCTGCTGTAGCTTTGTGTATCTTTTCAGGCTGTAAAAAGGAGGGTGAGAGCAGCAAAAAAGGAACTTTGGAACAGCAGTAGGCCATTCAGCCCCTTGAGCCTGTTCCGCCATTCAATTAGATCATGGCTGATCTGTATCTTAACTCCAGCTACCCGTCTTGGTTCCATAACCTTTAATACACTTACCTATCATAAACCTATCAATCTCAGTTTTTAAATTTTCAATTTAAACAGCTTTTTGGGGGAGAGAGTTCCAGATTTCAACTACCCTTTGTGTGAAGAAGTGCTTCCTGACATCACCCCTGAACGGCCTAGCTCTAATTTTAAGGTTATGCCCCCTTGTTCTGGACTCCCCCACCAGAGGAAATAGTTTCTCTCCATCTACCCTATCAACTCAGGAGAGCACAGGGCCTTGACTGGTTTGCTGTTGGACTAGTTGAAATGCAAACACATTTTGTGCTTTCAGATTGGGGTAGGTTTCATCATTACAATATATTTGGGTGCTGTGTGGATCTTTATGGGGTGTTAATGTCACCGCAAGTTCCAGCTGATGAGATGAAAGTCTTCTCTGCCTGTTCTTCTATGGAAAATTAGTTTATGTTGTACTTAATCCAAGTTAAAAAAGCAAAGATGTTCCAGGATGCTGCTCTCAATGCTTTCAGATTTCCAGCATCCGCAGTATTTTGGCCTTCCCACAGCACCTTCCCATGCACATGCAGGAGATGCAACACCTGCCCTTTCACCTCCTCTGTTCCCACCATTCAAGACCCCAAACACTCCTTCCAGGTAAAACAGCGATTTACTTATACTTCTTTCAATTTAGTATACTGTATTCGATGCTCACAATGCAGTCTCCTCTACATTGGGGAGATCAAACGCAGATTGGGTGATCGCTTTGCTGAACAGCTCCGTTCAGTCTGCAAGCGTGACTCTGAGCTTCCAGTCGCTTGCCATTTTAATTCTCCGTCCCACTCCCACTCTGTCCTCGGCCTCCTACACTGTTCCAGTGAAGCTCAACGGAAGCTCAAGGAACAGCACCTCGTCTTTCGATTAGGCACTTCACAACCTTCCAGACTCAACATCGAGTTCAACAATTTCAGATCATAATCACGGCTCCCATTTTTTCGGACAGCAGGTGCTGGTAATGATTCTGCTGTTCATTTAATCTTTCCTGCCTTCCACCCTATCACAGACCTTCCCTTTTGTTCTTTCCTCCCCTCCCCCCTTTCCCTGCCTCTGTGCTTGCTTCAAACCTGTTAAATCTGTAA
Source organism: Squalus acanthias (assembly GCA_030390025.1). Classification (NCBI taxonomy): domain Eukaryota; kingdom Metazoa; phylum Chordata; class Chondrichthyes; order Squaliformes; family Squalidae; genus Squalus; species Squalus acanthias. The sequence continues at coordinate 45,615,941 of CM059431.1, read as the reverse complement.
CATTTTCCAGTTCTGACGAAATGTCACCGGCCTGAAACATTAACTCTGTCTCTCTAGCCACAGATGCTGCCTGACCTGTTGAGTATTTCCAGCATTTTCTGTTTGGATTTCAGATCTAGGAGCCATCATTTTTGACTGGTCGGGATTATTCAGTGTGATGTAGAATTGGGAGTGAGAAAGGGTTAAAAGCACTAGGCTATAAACTTATGAGGGCCAAATCCCCAATGTCACGGTCAAGGGGTAGCTCCTCACCAGCAGCGCACAGGGTCTGCAGAATTGGGCTGCGAGGCCTCAGTGCACCTGGTGCTGAACTTCCTGTTCCACATGAGCAGACGTGTTTATAGTTTATGTGCATACACTGCCCTTGGTGGTTTCAATAACAAATTACTTACAATGGGCCCCATGACTAATCCCCCTGGTCTTTTGAAATGCAGCTCGTGATTGGGTGAGCACCCGTACGAAACCAGTGCTGGGAGGCCTGCAAGCTGTTCATTTCTGAGCTCCGTTGCTTAAAGCTAGGTTGCCATATTATTGAGACTTGCATTTTTCTTGCTGCTTTAGACTTGCTGAAATTGTACTGTGTAAAATAGAGCTAATGCATTTTCTCCCCGCTGCTGTTTTTCAGCAGTTTAGTACTCCTTTGGCGCAAACCTCCAACAGCAGCGTTCGAACTGCCAATCACAGCTGTAAGCTCAGCACAGGCGTCCCACTGAGTCTGTCAACTGCTGTCCTGTATTTGGAGGAGGAAGAGGGATTCCTGTGGATGGAGGAAGGACAGGTGCGTTGCACTTCAGGCTTCTGGCACCCACCCATAGGTGACCAAGAATTATGCAATCTGACGCAGACACAACTACTGAGCATGCCTGAAGAGACTTGTCTTGACCACGTACGATTCAGTAGGGAGATTGTCACTGAGTTATGTTGTTTACTAGAACCTGACCTGCAGTCTACATTCCGCACAGGTACAGCTCTGCTCATTGCCATCAAAGTCACCACTGCCTTGAACGTTTATACCACTAGCTTAAGCCATCATTGGTGATATTTGCTTGATCAGTCAGCTGTCCGTACAGCACTGTATCAAGCATTGTCCGATAATTCCCTTTCCCCATGGCTAAGGGGGAACAACTCCAGAACGCACAACACTTCTACTTACAGGCTGGGTTCCCATGACAGCATCAGGGCTCCCAACAACGATTCTGTGGCTTATACAAATTGCAAATGATTTCATTCCACCACAGCAGAGTGACTTGCAAGGTACCCCCCATAGCAGCCATTGTTTTCACCTTGCGATAGTCCACACAACCACAACCATTTGAAGGAATAGGCAGAATGGATAGATGGCTGCTGGGTAACTGGGGCTTCCCGTTGTTGCCTCAGTCAGAGTGTAAATACAGCGAGGCTCATGCCTTCACTGAAATTCTAGAGGAACGTATGGTCAGTATGTCCAAAATAAACTGCTTCCAATATCTGGACCGATCAGTTGGGGTCCTACTCTACAGCTTAAAGGATCCAGAAAGTTCTGTGTCTGCTGTGCACTTCACAATGTTGCCATTCATTATGCAGACAGATGGTTGGAAGGTGAACCTGCTGCAGAGGAGGAGAAATGGCTGAGGATGATGCACGACCAGGCAGAATGCTGCATCAGTGTGTGATTGACAGGACTTCATTTAAAAGCAACCATTGAGCCCCAACATGAACAGTTCCTATGGTCTGGTTCCATTGGCCCTATACTGACACGATGAAGCAAATCCCCCAACCTTCATTACAATCGCAATACATCAATATCAATATCGCCCTTCTGTCCAAATCATCCTCCTCAAACATTTCAATGAAAGTGCATTCAGTTTATTTCTTTACTCCACATGTTTCCTTTTCATCGCTATTTGCTTCGCCAGTGCTTACCTCGGTGGTAATGTAGGGTGTGTGTTGTCTACTTCCTAATCACAATGGGAGGAGGAAGTGTGGTGGCATGCTGCTGCTCTTCCATTGCAACTTCATGGCAAATGAATGTTTCTGCTGCGTCATGAAATGGTGCTGTCACTGTGGGCAGCACCTCAGCAGCTGCATTGGCTGACTGCCCCTTTCCCCTACCTGCCTTTTCTACAGCTCTGAGGGAGCTGGCTAGAAAGGGCAGATGGGTCATCACCTTGAGAGTCAAGATCTCATCTGTATCTCTTCCTGCCATAATCAGGCTGCTGGGCATCTCTTGCAGATAACCAGAGATCTGTGTGGCTACAGATACAGCTAAAGAGCGTGAAGCCTGTTATCAAGATCATCTCAAGCCGAGCCCCTAGCGTCTATAGTCAACAAGCGAGAGCCTCGTGTAAATTGAATTCCAAAATCTCAATAGCAGCAGGTGTAGTGTTGGGCAGCAGAACTGTATCAGCACTTGGGCTCACTATCCTTGGAAGCTCCCTCATAGGACCCCGGGAATTGACACTCACTGCCTGGTGCTCTGTAGCTTCCTTACATGCCTACACAGATGTTGGAGCAGCACTGCTGTACATTCGGTATTCATCTAAGGACTTCTGTTGATTAACTGGTCCGCAGTCCCAATAAGGTATAAATTCATCAGTCCTGTGGTAGCTGTCTGTCTTGCCCTAAACCATTCCTTCCTCCTATTGCTGTTTATCATCTCCACTTGGTCCTCCTCAGCTGTGTTTGGTGCTTCCCCAGGTTCTCCCCTTGACTTCCCCTATCTGATTCCCACAGAGTGCTGCTGGCAAGATTCCCTGATAATCCTTTTGGTCAGGGAATGGTTTGTGTTGCTAGAGTACCTGGTTGCCGGACAAATTACCTGTTAAATAAAACGAAAATCACTTTCAAACATTTTAATGGTAATATCCCAACACAGGCCACTACTGATTTGTTTATTCAAAACAAAACCAATATTTAATTTGAATTTTCTCCTCAGACATTTATGTTGTCAGACTCAGCCTGAGCAAATTGATTAGCAGTCTCTCAGTGGCAGCAATGTAGATTATTCACCTTCACTGTAAGTCTGGTTTTCTGATAGTTTTCAAATTGAAGAACTTCATGCCACTTCATAAGATAACCTATAAGCTTGGTTTAACTTTGTATACTGTACAGTACATACATTTTGTAAGTATGACCCAGCCATGCAACATAAGATGATTGACTCACTTCCAACTGGAACCTTAATTTCAAATTCAGTTCGTGTCAATTTCAATCACCATTTTAATTTAGGTTGTGGCCCTTGGCTATCTGTAATTGAGATTTGAGGCCACCGTATCAATAGCTGGAGGTGCTCTGTTATCTCATCTGTTCACTGTATGAATTGTAACTGATTTATTTGTGTCAGGGGCCCATGTTTGCTGCTATCATGTTTGTACAAACTAACTATATCCCTGGGTTTATGTGTTCTCCTTTTGTTTGTCTTCCAAAAAAAATCAAAATCAAAGTGTAACATCACAGGAAAGCAGGTAAGTAATTGGTTGGTGAGCGCTTCTCTCTTTTTTTCCAAACTAGGGCATTGGTTTAAATTAAGATTAAAAAATATATATAGATAATTAAGTGATATTCCGAACTATAAAACCTAATTAGTTAAATAAAATACAATAGAGATGGCAGGGCAGGTGATGTGTTGCAGCTGTAGCATGTGGGAGCTGGTGGACCCCAGTGTGATCCACAGTGACCACATCTGCAGTAAGTGTCTGCAGCTCGAGGAACTTCGGCTCAGAGCTGATGAACTGGAGTCCGAGATTCGGACACTGCGATGCATCAGGGAGGGGAAGAGTTACCTGGACACTTTGATCCAGGAGGCAGTCACACCCCTTAGGATAAATACTTCAAATTTGGTCCACGGTCAGGGACAGGAGGGTGTGACTATGAGCGAGGCAGGTATGGGGATCCAGAAGGTAGCATTGGAGGAGCCTCAGCCCTTGCACTTGGCAAAACAGGTACGAGGTTCTTGCAGCCTGTGTGGACGACAGCAGGGACTGCAGGGAGGATGAGCAAACTGACCACAGCACCGTGGTACAGGGGGCCATTCAAGTTGGGGGAGCAAAAAGAAATGTAGTAGTGGTAGGGGACAGTATAGTTAGGAGGATAGATACTGTTCTCTGCAGCCAAGAGCGTGAGTCCGACGGCTGTGTTGCCTGCCCGGTGCCAAGGTTAAGGATATCTTCTCAAGGCTGGAGAGGAACTTGAAGTGGGAGGGGGGGTATCCAGTTGTCGTGGTCCATGTAGGAACCAACAACATAGGTAGGACTAAGAAAGAGGTTCTGCTGAGTGAGTTTGAGAAGCTAGGATCCAAATTAAAAAGCAGAACCACAAAGGTAATAATCTCTGGAGTACTACCTGAGCCACGAGCAAATTAGCATAGGGTCAATAAGATCAGAGAGTTGAATGCGTGGCTCAAGGATTGGTGTGGGAGAAATGGGTTTCGATTCATGGGGCACTGGCACCAGTACTGGGAAAAGAGGGAGCTGTTCCATTGGGACGGGCTTCACTTGAACCATGCTGGGACCAGTGTCCTGGTGAATTAAATAACTAGGGCGGTAGACAGGGCTTTAAACTAAATAGTGGGGGGGGAGGGTTCAGGTGAAGGGGAATTTAGAAAGTCAAAGAGAAAGGAGAAGACAATAGTGCAGGGTAGCGATAGAGGTAATGAGAACCAGAGTGTGACAGGAAGAGACAGAGCGTACAAACTTAAAAGTGCACCAGCAAATAGAGTCAGAGTAGAGAAAAATGGTAAAAAGACAAAATTAAAGGCTCTTTATCTGAATGCACGCAGCATTTGTAACAAGATAGATGAGTTGACGGCACAAATAGAAATCAATGGGTATGATCAGATAGCCATTACAGAGACGTGGTTGCAAGGTGACCAAGGCTGGGAACTGAATATTCAGGGTTATTTGACATTTTGGAAGGATAGGCAGAAAGGAAAAGGAGGTGGTGTAGCTCTGTTAATAAAGGATGAGATCAGTGCAGTGGTGAGAAATTATATTGGCTCAGAAGATCAAGATGTAGAATCAGTTTGGGTGGAGATAAGAAATAGTATGGGAAAGAAGTCACTGGTGGGAGTAGTCTATAGACCGACCCCCTAACAGTAGCTACACTGTAGGACAGAGTATAAATCAAGAAATAATGGGGGCTTGTAAGAAAGGTACTACAATAATCATGGGCGATTTTAATCTTCATATAGATTGGACAAATCAAATTGGCAAGGTTAGCCTTGAGGGCGAGTTCATAGAATGTATTTGGGATGGTTTCTTAGAACAATACATTGTGGAACCAACCAGGGAGCAGGCTATTTTAGATCTGGTAATGTGTAATGAGACAGGATTAATTAATGATCTCATTGTAAAGGATCCTCTAGGGAAGAGTGATCATAGCATGATTGAATTTCAAATTCAGTTTGAGGGTGAGAAACTTGTGTCTGAAACTAGTGTCCTAAACTTAAACAAAGGCAATTACAAAGGTATGAAGACAGAGTTGGCTAGAGTGGACTGGGAAAATAGATTAAAAAAGGTAAGACAGTAGATAAGCAGTGGCAGATATTTAAGCAGATATTTCATAACTCTCAGCAAAGGTTTATTCCAGTGAGAAAGAAAGACTCTATGAGAAGGATGAACCATCCGTGGCTAACTAAGGAAGTTAAGGATGGTATCAAATTGAAGGAAAAGGCATACAATGTTGCAAAGATTAGTGGTAGGCCAGAGGATTGGGAAATTTTTAGAAACCAGCAAAGGATGACTAAAAAAATAATAAAGAGGGAGAAGATAGATTATGAGAGTAAACTAGCAAGAAATATAAAAACAGACAGTAAGAGCTTCTACAAGTATATAAAAAGAAAGAGAGTAGCTAAAGTAAACATTGGTCCCTTAGAGGATGAGACTGGGGAATTAATAATGGGAAACAGGGAAATGGCAGAGACTTTGAACAAATATTTTGTATCGGTCTTTATGGTAGAAGACACTAAAAGCATCCCAATAATAATTGATAATCAAGGGGCTATAGGGAGGAACTTAAAACAATCACTATCACTAGAGAAAAAGTACTAGGCAAACTAATGGGACTAAAGGCTGACAAGTCCCCTGGACCTGATGGCCTGCATCCCAGGGTCTTAAAAGAAGTAGCTGCAGAGATAGTGGATGCGTTGGTTGTAATCTACCAAAATTCCCTGGATTCTGGAGAGGTCCCAGCGGATTGGAAAACCGCAAATGTAACTCCCCTGTTTAAGAAAGGTGGGAGACAGAAAGCAGGAAACTACAGGCCAGTTAGCCTAACATCTGTCATTGGGAAAATGCTGGAATCCATTATTAAGGAAGCAATAGCAGGACATTTAGAAAATCATAACACAATCAAACAGAGTCAGCATGGTTTTATGAAAGGGAAATCATGTTTGACAAATTTACTAGTGTTCTTTGAGGATGTAACAAGCAGGGTGGATAAAGGGGAACCAGTAGATGTAGTGTATTTGGATTTCCAGAAGGCATTCGATAAGGTGCCGCATAAAAGGTTATTGCACAAGATAAGAGCTCACGGTGTTGGGGGTAATATATTAAATTGGATAGAGGATTGGCTAACTAACAGAAAACAGAGAGTCAGAATAAATGGGTCATTTTTAGGTTGGCAAACTGTAACTAGTGGGGTACCACAGGGATCAGTGCTGGTGCCTCAACTATTTACAATCTATATTAATGGCTTGGATGAAGGGACCGAGTGTACTGTTGCCAAATTTGCTGACGATACAAAGATAGGTGGAAAAGCAAGTTGTGAGGAGTACAGAGTCTGCAACGGGATATAGATAGGTTAAGTGAATGGGCAAAAATTTGGCAGATGGAATATAATGTGGGAAAATGTGAGGTTATCCACTTTGGTAGGAAGAATAGAAAAGCAAAATATTATTTAAATGGAGAGAGACTACAGAATGCTGTGGTACAGAGGGATCTGGATGTCCCCATACATGAAACACAAAATGTTAGCATGCAGGTACAGCAAGTAATTAGGAAGGCAAATGGAATGTTGGCCTTTATTGCAAGGGGGATGGAGTATAAAAGTAGGGAAGTCTTGCTACAACTGTACAGGACATTGGTGAGACCACACCTAGAGTATTGCATACAGCTTTGGTCTCCTTATTTAAGGAAGGATATACTTCCATTGGAGGCAGTTCAGAGAAGGTTCACTAGGTTGTTTCCTGAGTTGAAGGGGTTGTCTTATGAGGAAAGGTTGAGCAGGTTGGGCCTATACTCATTGGAGTTTAAAAGAATGAGAGGTGATCTTATTGAAACATATAAGATTCTGAGGGGGCTTGACAGGGTCGATGCTGGAGGATGTTTCCCCTCGTGGAGGAATCTAGAACTAGGGGGCATAGTTTCAGAATAAGGGGTCGCCCATTTAAGACGGAGATGAGGAGGAATTTCTTCTCTGAGGGTCGTAAATCTTTGGAATTCTCTACCCCAGAGAGCTGTGGAGGCTGAGTCATTGAATATATTCAAGGCGGAGATAGATAGATTTTTGAAAAACAGGGGATTCAAGGGTTATGGGGAGTGGGCAGAAAAGTGGAGTTGAGGCCAAAATTGGATCAGCCATAATCTCATTGAATGGCGGAGCAGGCTCGAGGGGCCGAATGGCCTGCTCCTGCTCCTATTTCTTATGTTCCTCTTATGAACCCCACAACAGCTAGTAATTAATTTCAGCATTCCCATGTATGGTTTCCCTTCTATCCACTACAATTACAGGTAGATAGTCAGAATTTTTTGTAAGTAATGAAAATCTAATTGAATTTGATGCAAGCAGTTGTGATTGCAATTATTTATTGATCATTCACTCAGAACAAACTGTCACAGGACGGAGAGTGAAGAGACTCAGAACAAACTGTCACAGGACGGAGAGTGAAGAGACTCAGAACAAACTGTCACAGGACGGAGAGTGAAGAGACTCAGAACAAACTGCCACAGGACGGAGAGTGAGGAGACTCAGAACAAACTGCCACAGGACGGAGAGTGAAGAGACTCAGATCAAACTGCCACAGGACGGAGAGTGAAGAGACTCAGAACAAACTGTCACAGAAGTGTATTGTTTTAATTTAAATTAATTAAAGGGTAAATAATAAATTTAATTAATTACATAGAATGGGAGAGCAGCTGATGTGTTACTGCTGCAATATGTGGGAGCTGGAGGACACCATTGATGTTCACGGTGATCACATTTGCAGTAAGTGTTGGCTGCTCGAGGAACTCCGGCTCCGTGTTGATGAGCTGGAGTCCGAGCTTCAAACACTGCGACACATCAGGGAGGGGGAGAGTTACCTGGACTCTGTGTTCCAGGAGGTAGTCACACCAATTAGATTAACTAATTCAGATGTAGCCCATGATCAGGGACAGGAGGGTGTGACTACGAGTGGGGATCCAGGAGTTAGTGTTGGAGGAGCCGCAGCCCTTGCTCTTGTCCAACAGGTTCGAGGCTCTTACTCCCTGTGAGGACGGGAGCAGGAACTGCAGGGAGGATGAGCAACCTGGCCACAGCACTGTGGTACGGGGAGCCATTCAAGTGGGGGGAGTAAAAAGAAATGTTGTAGTGGTAGGGGATAGTATCATTAAGGGGATAGATAGGGTTCTTTGCAGCCGAGAGCGAGAGTCCCGAAGGCTATGTTGCCTGCCCGGTGCCAGGGTTAAGGACATCTCCTCTGGGCTGGAGAGAAACTTGGAGTGGGAGGGGGAAGATCCAGTTGTTGTGGTCCATGTTGGTACCAATGACATAGATAGGACAAGGAATGAGGTTCTGCTGAGGGAGTATGAGCAGCTAGGGGCCAAATTAAAAAACAGAACCTCTAGGGTAGTAATCTCTGGATTACTACCTGAGCCACGAGCAAATTTGGCTAGGGTAAATAAAATCAGAGGGTTAAATGCGTGGCTCAAAGACTGGTGTGGGAGAAATGGGTTTTCCTACCTGGGACACTGGCACCAGTATTGGGACAGGAGAGAGCTGTTCCGTTGGGACGGACTTCACTTGGCCAGTGCTGGGACTAGAGTCCTGGCGAATCGAATAACTAGGGCTGTAGAGAGGGCTTTAAACTAATTAGTGGGGGGGAGGTTTCAAGAGAGCAAAAAATAAAAATGTCAGCGGAGAAGGCAACAGAACAAAGTAGCAGTGGGGTAATTAAAAACCAGAGCATGTCAGGAAGGGACAGAATATATAAAGATAAAGGTAAAGTAGTAAAGGGGGTAAAAGCAGGAATAAATTGTCACAAAACATATTTAAAAGTTCTTTATCTGAATGCACGCAGCATTCGTAACAAAATAGACGAATTGACGGTACAAATAACTACGTATGGTTATGATCTTGTGGCCATTACAGAAACATGGCTGCAGGGTGACAACGACTGGGAATTAAATATGCCAGGGTATTTAACAATCAGGAAGGACAGACAGGAAGGAAGAGGAGGTGGGGTAGCTATGTTAATAAAGGAAGGAATCACTGTATTACAGAGAAATGATATTGGGTCAAAGGATCAGGATAATGAAACAGTTTGGGTGGAGATAAGGAATAATAAAGGGAAAAAAACACTAGTGGGAGTAGTATATAGGCCTCCTAATAGTTGCAACTCTGCTGGAAGAAGTATTAATCAGGAAATAGTTGGGGCATGTAATAAGGGAACAGCTATAATTATGGGGGATTTTAACTATCATATTAACTGGACAAATCAAATTGGGCAGGGCAGCCTTGAGGAAGAATTTATTGAGTGTATTAGGGATGGATTTCTTGAGCAGTATGTAACTGATCCTACAAGGGGGCAAGTAACCTTGGACCTGGTCCTGTGTAATGAGTCAGGATTAATTAATAATGTCCTAGTTAAGGATCCCCTTGGAATGAGTGACCATAACATGGTTGAATTCCATATCCAATTAGAGGGTGAGAAGGTTGGTTCTCAGACAAGCGTACTGAGCTTGAATAAAGGAGACTATGATGGTATGAGAGCGGAATTGATTAAAGTGGACTGGGAAAATAGATTAAAGGTAAGACGGTACATGAGCAGTGGTGTTCATTTAAGGAGTTATTTTACAACTTTCAAAAAATATATATTCCACTGAGGAAAAAAGGGTGTAAAAGAAATGACAGCCATCCGTGGCTAAGTAAAGAAATTAAGGATAGTATCCAACTAAAAACAAGGACATATAAGGTAGCCAAACTTAGTGGGAGGATAGAAGATTGGGAAGTCTTCAAAAGACAGCAAAAAGTAACTAAAGGATTGATTAAGAAAGGGAAGATAGATTATGAAAATAAATTAGCAAAAAATATAAAAACAGATAGCAAGAGTTTCTATAATTATATAAAAAGAAAAAGGGTGGCTAAGGCAAACGTAGGTCCCTTAGAGGATGAGACCGGGAAATTAATGGTGGGAAACATGGAGATGGCAAAAATGCTGAACAAATATTTTGTTTCAGTCTTTACGGTAGAGGACACTAAGAATATCCCAACACTGGACAAACAGGGGGCTCTAGGGGGGAGGAGCTAAATACGATTAAAATCACTAAGGAATTGGTACTCAGTAAAATAATGGGACTCAAGGCGGATAAATCCCCTGGACCTGATGGCTTACATCCTAGGGTCTTGAGGGAAGTAGCAGTAGGGATTGTGGATGCTTTGGTAATAATTTTCCAAAATTCCCTGGACTCAGCAAAGGTCCCGGCAGATTGGAAAACTGCTAATGTAACACCCTTATTTAAAAAGGGTAGTAGGCAGAAAGCTGGAAATTATAGACCAGTTAGTCTAACATCTGTGGTGGGTAAAATTTTGGAGTCTATTATTAAGGAGACAGTAACGGAACATTTAGATAAACATAATTTGATAGGACAAAGTCAGCATGGCTTTATGAAGGGGAAGTCATGTCTGACAAATTTGCTTGAGTTCTTTGAGGACATAATGTACAGGGTGGATAAAGCGGAACCAATGGACGTAGTGTATTTAGACTTCCAGAAGGCATTCGACAAGGTGCCACATAAAAGATTATTGCTCAAGATAAAAAATCACTGGATTGGGGGGAATATTCTGGCATGGGTGGAGGATTGGTTATCTAACAGGAAGCAGAGAGTTGGGATAAATGGTTCATTCTCGGACTGGCAACCAGTAGCCAGTGGTGTTCCGCAGGGGTCGGTGCTGGGTCCCCAACTCTTTACAATCTATATTAACGATTTGGAGGAGGGGACCGAGTGTAACATATCAAAGCTTGCAGATGATACAAAGATGGGAGGGAAAGTAGAAAGTGAGGAGCACATAAAAAACCTACAAGGGGATATAGACAAGCTGGGTGAGTGGGCGGAGATTTGGCAGATGCAATTCAATATTGGAAAATGTGAGGTTATGCACTTTGGCAGGAAAAATCAGAGAGCAAGTTATTATCTTAATGGCGAGAAACTGGAAAGTACTGCAGTACAAAGGGATCGGGGGTCCTAGTGCAAGAAAGTCAAAAAGTTAGTATGCAGGTGCAGCAGGTGATCAAGAAGGCCAACGGAATGTTGGCTTTTATTGCTAGGGGGATAGATTATAAAAACAGGGAGGTATTGCTGCAGTTATATAAGGTATTGGTGAGACCGCATCTGGAATACTGCATACAGTTTTGGTGTCCATACTTAAGTAAAGACATACTTGCTCTCGAGGCAGTACAAAGAAGGTTCACTCAGTTAATTCCGGGGATGAGGGGGTGGACATACGAGGAGAGGTTGAGTAGATTGGGACTCTACTCATTGGAGTTCAGAAGAATGAGAGGCGATCTTATTGAAACATATAAGATTGTGAAGGGGCTTGATCGGGTGGATGCGGTAAGGATGTTCCCAAGGATGGGTGAAACTAGAACTAGGGGGCATAATCTTAGAATAAGGGGCTGCTCTTTCAAAACTGAGATGAGGAGAAACTTCTTCACTCAGAGGGTAGTAGGTCTGTGGAATTTGCTGCCCCAGGAAGCTGTGGAAGCTACATCATTAAATAAATTTAAAACAGAAATAGACAGTTTCCTAGAAGTAAAGGGAATTAGGGGTTACGGGGAGCGGGCAGGAAATTGGACATGAGGCTGAGTTCGGATCGGTCGAGGCCCTGTGGGTGGCGTAGCGGGCCCAGGGGCTGAGTGGCCGGGTCCTGCTCCTACTTCTTGTGTTCTTTAGATTTGAGGTGATGATCAGATCAGCCATGATCTTATTGAATGGCGGAGCAGGCTCGAAGGGCCGATTGGCCTACTCCTGCTTCTATTTCTTATGTTCTTATGTTCTTATGTTCTTATTCCATTATCTCATTTTCTGTTAATTAAACATAATGAAATAAGGAAAAGTCCCGCTAAGAACAAGTGCACCAGATTCAATCTTTTTCTAGCCACCCTACCATGGACAGTATGAGGAACTCAATACATCAAATACCAATATACATCTTTAGTTAGTACTTTCGGCGCTATATCATTCCGAAAAATTAGCTGCTGTTCCAGATTTGTACGGTGATTGATGCCATAGATGTGGGATTTCTTATAAAGGGACGCATCCTTTCATGTTCCCTGATTGTTTCATGAACAAATTCACATTCAACATCTGTGATGAAGACAACAGCAGCAGCTTACATTTCTATCATTTTCCTCAAGTGAAGTAAACAACTCAAAGCATTTTAATTCCCCAAAGGCTCTTATCATTGTTGATACTCAATCAAAGTTTTGTCAGTAATGGCGTAAGCCTACTCAGTAATGTGATGGCTTTTTATTATTGTAGGAAAAAATACATGATATTCCAGTTTTTAGTTTATTCCGAAAGTTGCATTGTCAGTAAAAAAAAATGTACATGCCAGGGATAATTTTACAAAATCACACTCTCAACGCAGAGCCTCATCTGCCGGGAGCACAAATCCTGAGTTCAGGCACCAATCCCCCATGATTTTTTTGTTTGTTTATTCATTTAACGGACAGAAACTCTTGGGGAGCGCATGCTCAAAATCCTGATATGCATTCCTGAATGTGACGAGGCTCTGTGCCAGGACTGCGATTGTGTATAGTTTCCCAATTGTGTACTGCTTTTACTCTGGCTCACAGTATTAGCACAATATTTCTCCAGGGGTTCCATGGCAAGAGTTTGGTAGAACCCCCCCAGAGAAACAACTAAAAATACAGCCATTTACTCCATTTCTACAGGGTTTCTGCTGGTCTGATGGTGAGAGATCTGGTGAACCCTGTGGAAATTCCCTCCCCCAAATGTTTTGCTATGATATTTATTCTGAGAGGTAGTGAACATTTGTGTAGCTGTTAAAACCTTAGGTTTACTTATATTTGCTTATGGTTCATAATTTTACTGCCCAGTTACAGTCGTGATCGTACGGCTATAATGCTACAATCATGATATCCAAAACAACAACTTGCATTTATATAGGACCTATAACATGAAAAAACATCCCAAGCTGCTTCACAGAGGCGTAATGAAAAATGGATGGCAAGCAAAAACAGGAGATATTTTTTGCCATTTGTACTGACCAGTAAATAGCAGCTATACTGATAAGTCTAGTGCTGCTTCATCAATTGTTCAGTCACCAGAAACATTTTCACAACTCCTTTGCATGTCATTATCTGCTGGTCAGCGACTCATTTAGTTTAATAAAAACAGAAAATGCTGGAAATATTCAGCAGATCAGGCAGCATCTGTGGAGCGAGAAACAGAGTTCACGTTTCAGGTCAATCATCGACCGGTCATCGACCTGAAACGTTAACCCTGTTTCTCTCTCCACAGATGCTGCCTGGCCTGCTGAGTATTTCCAGCGTTTTCTGTTTTTATTTCAGATTTCCAGCATGCGCAGTATTTTGCTTTTTTCCTCATTTAGTTTAGTTGTGAATACAGTTTTCAATCCAGCTTTTGTCCCCTGACAATTCCTGCTCATCTGTAGTACGTCTCTTCCATTCCATTGATGTGTTGGTTCAGAGCTTTTCTTGTGCACCCACCCGACCCATTACAGATCAGAGAAGGATTATTTTAACAAAACGGTTGCCTAGACTTCCGTCGGGATTCTCCCGATGTCCCACTATAACTTGAAGGGACGATCAGCAGAATCCCTGGAGAAATGGCTTAAACAGCTAAAAATGGTTATTTTCTGTGGGCATTCCATCGATCTTCTGCCAAAGTTACGATGGGAGATCGGGAGACCCTGTGTAAATTCTACCCCTATATGTTTTGGTTCAGATTTCCATGGGCTGCCCAGCTACAGTAATGAGCCAGTGTGCACTCACCTCCAGTGATCCAGTTGGCAGCTCCATAGGGATCCTGTGGTAATGTAATTGAGACAAATCTCCATTAATGACCCATCTCTGGTCTGTGGTGGGTACTTGGGAGAAGCTTGGAATCAGTGTATCAGCTAATGACTTAGCTGTGCAGCATAGCCGATCTTGCTAACCGGTCTCTTGCTAAAGTGATCAGTCACTTATAGAACTCAAATTGGAACATGTCTACATTAATCACTATTATGAGCTACTGTACCGCTAAGTGAAAGATTACAATTGTGGTGGTAAAGTACTGCTAGTTGTTTTCATATCATTCCGCAGATACTGATGTGGGTTCAACATTCAAGTGCACAAGAAGGCAACTTGAAAACATCAAATGACCCAAACATTGAGAAGCCAATCTGATATTTTAAATAGTCATCCATATTCCAATATTTTAAATCCTTTACACATCACATTTAAATCATGTTTTATTACTGGCAACAGACATTTTACATTGTAACTTCTTTTAATAGACAGCAGAATATGCAATATAAGTTATGTTTGAATCTTCTTCATAAAATCATCGTGCAACAATTTTGCAACACTGTTGCTTACCTCACTTCAATTAGGCACAGCAAATCCATTAGCCTTACATTGCATTAATTTACCATTGCGAATGGACATTTGGGAGAAGTTTGCAAACTAATAATAATTTAACGGGGCAAAATTCGGCTCCTTTGCGCCTGCCATTAGCACCTCTGGGGGTGCTAACAGGGCACAAAAGGGTTACTGCCCGGGGGGGGGTGAAAAAAGTGTGTCCCGCAAAATTCGGTGGGGTGTTGCTGAGGTGCTACTCGATAGCACCGCGTCCCTGCCGGTAGCGCCACGGGCCATCCTCCGCTCGTGGGGCGGTAGTTAAACGGGAGGTACGGCCGCAACCCGTGCTGCCATTTTATTTTTTTTGGCCGACCTCCAGGCCGGCCCTCCGTGGTGTGCCATGGTGAGGTCCTGGCCGCCATCGCACAGCCCAGCACCGTGTATCAGCACCGGGCTGCTTCCATGGTACCACGCTACCCTGGTGGCCTAGTTGGGGCCATCGGTGGCCCTGCAGAGTGCGCAGCAGCTCTCCCCTTTAACTGAAGGGGAGGGGCGTTGAAACGCGGTAGCGCTCCGCGGTAGCGCTCCGCAGTGCCCGCGCGGAACGCTGCCGATCGCACCCCGACATCACCTCAGTTAACGCCCCACCAGGAAGTGGAGCGCCCAACATTGCGCTCTACTTCCTGGGCGGGGCGGTAAGGCAAATTTTGCAGCCGGGGCGGGACTTCCTCGCCAGCGTTACCACCCTGAAACGGGGCGCTACCGAATTTCGCGCTCTATATATTTTAAGTCACATAAACCACTTTTTACAAGAATGGCAGAACCAGAGCTAAAAGATCAGTATGTGACAGAAAATTCCAGAATCTGTAAGAACTGCCCCACAAAATGATAAAGGACAGTGGACATGTAAAAGAAAAAAACACCAAACAGAAAGTTTTGCAGCAGATCTGCTTCTGTCAAATTATGTTTAACAGTTGTTTTCTTTATTAACTGCTAATAATTGGACAATTTTGGTAACATTCTAATTGAATTGAATTGAATTTATTTGTACTGCCATCTGGAGTGCAGTTTAGGACATGCTGATGCTGCAACTTTAGTGGAAACTGCTTTGCAGCAACACTAAACTTGCATTGGGCGGTCACTGCATGCAAGTCAGCCATGTCGGATACTGACTGGTTCTGTAGCCCCCATTCTAGATCCACAAATCTTATATTATATAATATATATATTATGGCCAATATTTAATTCATTATTGTTTGAACAAAGGGATAAAAATTGAGATTCACCTTAAGATTGATTTACTCTGTATATTACAGTTAGTATACAAGCTAATTGTGTATTAAGCACAGTATTAGTTTGGCATGTCAGCATTGACAGAACATTAGTTCATGTTCGTAAACTTGCCCAAGTTTGATACAACATAATGCAGTTCCCTGAAGGACATTAGTGAACCAGTTGGATATTTACAACCAATTGTTTCTGTTAGCTATTATACACAGGTGGAATAGAGTTGTTGGAGCAATTGTCTAATTCTTGTTAGGCAAGGGTATTAAGGGTTACGGAACCAAGGCGGTTAGATGGAGCTAAGATACAGATCAGCCAGGCTCAAGGGGCTGAATGGCCCACTCCTGTTCCTATGTTCCTATGAATATTTTTTATTCTGCATTTGGTGTTGCTGTTAACATTTATAGTGAACTCAGAGCAAGACCCATAAGGCTGGACTGCAGGAAGACAATCAGATGGTGGTATTAATGACGGCAGTGATGAGGATTGCGGGACTGTTGGTGTATTGGGAATGTGAGAGATGGTTCACGTGAAACGTCTTGGATGAGTTGTTCTCTAAGGACTTTGGCAGCTAGGGACACTGGTGGGCGATGCAACTCCTGCCCTTCGTCTTCTTCATGCTACTCTTCCTCCTCTTCCACCACTTGCTGCCCAGGTGGTGGTAAGGGCAGAACAAAACAGTCCAAGCAGCCGAAATATTGCTTGAGCACGCCATCCATCTGCTTGATGATATTTCTGGTGATGGTATGGCTTCGCCAACTCTCAAACCTGTAATACTTTTGTTACCTGCATTATAAAGTAGGCTTCCCAACCCATACAGTCACGCTGGAGTTTTCATGAGTAGCAGCACCTTTCCAAATAAGGGTTGCTTTGTGGAAAATTCTGTGGTAAATGTAGAAGGATCCCTACTTTTTGTCCATACTCAGTTGTGCCCATTAATCCTTTTTTACAGAAACTACTGAGTGAAAATGAAACCTATTTAATATTCCTTTGAGTCCCTCATCTCAGACCCCATGGGCTTTAATTTCTACTGGGAGTGCACTGATTTTTGCACAAAATTCCTTTCTGCATTACCTTAGCACGGATGTTAACCAATTTATTTTTAAGAGGTTAAATGAGTTTGTTAAAACAGTGCACAAAGGAGCACTACATGACTGCATTAAACCAATGTAATATCAGAGGGCATTAAGCTCCCAAGTTTTCAACTCATGCTGTGCCGGATACATCCTCCATCTACTCCAGAAAATTCTGACATCTGGAGGTAACTCAGGGTAACAGCCCCAGCTGGGGCAAATGTTTGCCAGGAAATTGGGAGGGGGATCAATTCACTGGATTCCTGCTTAACTCTTCCGGAACAGCAATTTCCAGCTGGACCTTTTGCTTTCAGAACACCATTTTAGTATTAAATTTGGCATAAGTCAGATGGAGATGAAGTTGGGTGCAAAATCTTGATCTTGCTGTGCACATAGCCCACCCCTAAATAGCAGGTGGAAGAGGAGGATGAAAGAAGGGATGTGAGAGCAGCACGCTTCGACAATGCACTCACTACCCACACAGCCATGTTTACAGACCCAGGCACACCTATTTAAAAATACCTTCTCAGGCTGAGTTTCAACAAGGAGACAGTAATGTCACTGTGCCATCTGCTGCAAACTGACCTGTAGACACCTCCATCGCAGGGACAGCAGGTGTTTTTGAGACAGCAGCAGAATGAGTAGGGCATTGCAATTCTTTTGCATGCCTTGATTCCCCAATTTCCACAGCGGTATTGATGGAATTCATGAAGTCATGCTGGCCTCTAGACACAATGCCATGGTGGTCATGAACATCAATGTCCATCAATGTCCAGGTGGACAGTAACCAGCAACCAAGAATCATGCACATTTATGTTTGCTTTTCCAGGCAGTATTCAGGATTCTCTTATTTTGAGGCATGTTCTGTTCCTAAATTATTTGAAAAAACACAATTGAAGGACAGCTCCTAAGAGACAAAGGCTGCCTTCAGCAGCTCTAGCTAATAACATCCTTAAGACAACTACATATAGAAGCTGAACGCAGATACAAGGCTCAAGTCAGGAGATCCCAAAGGCGACACCCCCGCGAGAGGCCCCCGGAACTTGATCCCGCCACTTACCTTGCGTCGGTGGGTGACCTCCATGCCGCGCGATTACCCACTTCTGCTGACTTCCCACCTGGTAAGATTTAAATAAGTCTCGGTCGTTAAAATCACAGGCGGGCGCAAAATTAACTCACCGACGCAGTTTCCCACCGGAAACCTGCTGGCAGGTATAATCCAGGCCTATGTCAACGTTCAAGATAAGATTGGATCGATGGATGAAGGAAAAGGGGTTGAAGGAATATGGGAGCAGGGTGGGTAAATGTGATTTGTACTATTTAGCCATGTGGAGGGTAAACTTCAACATGGACTGCTTGGGCCGAATAGCCTTTAACCTGTGTTTTTTTTTAATAACTTCTATGTGTTTCTATAACAGCTGCAGTATTTAAGAGCTTTAGCTATATGCCATTTCCCAACTTGTGCTGACAGTGGGCTCCTACTGGCAGATCCAGTCCTGGCCAGGAGCTCGCTATACATACATAATGAGGGTGATGATGTCAAATCTAGCTAGGTCAGCCCATTGTGACTTCAGCAAGCACAAAGCACCTTGCACCTGGTCCCAGTGCTTCACAATGAGCTTGAATGGAATTTTGTAATACTGCAAACTCTGTTTTGTCTTTGTTGAGTTGAATTTCCTCACCCTGTCAGGCTTAACAGTCAGTTTTCTCCCATTGTTGTCATACCTACTCATGTCTAAATGAAAATATTACAAAAATAAATCTCAATGACAGTGAAAAACCAATAGTATATGAGGGTAATCAAAGTTCAGTGCAATAAAAATGGGTCTTTTTTGAATTTGTTCTGGGAATGTGGGCAATGTTGGTAAGGCCGCATTTGTTGCCCATTCTGAGAAAGTCAACCAAGGATGGGCATTAAATGCAGCCTTGCCAACGTCACCTGTATCCCGAGAGCAAATAAAAAGAAGTGCTAGGCTTTAAGGAATCTGTCTAGGTGCGAGTCTAGGTGGGGTAGAGGAACAAAGGGATCTAGGAGTACAAATACACAAATCACTAAACGTTGCGCCACAGGTTAGCAAGGCCATAAAAAAAGCAAACCAAGCACTAGGGTTTATTTCTAGAGGGATAGAATTGAAAAGTAGGGAAGTTATGCTAAACCTGTATCGAACCTTGGTTAGACCACACTTAGAGTACTGCGTACAGTTCTCGTTGCCATATGCTTACGTCTGCACACACTCTGAGGTCGAAACCAAACCATCGTCAACACCTTCACCGAAGCGTACGGGAGCATGGGCCTTACACTAAAGATCCGTAAGACAAAGGTCCTCTACCAACCTGCCCCTTCCGCACAGTACTGCTCCCCGATTATCAAAATCCATGATGAGGCCTTGGACAACGTGGACCATTTTCCATACCTCGGGAGCCTACTGTCAGCAAGGGCAGACGTCGATGATGAAGTTAAACACCTGCCTTCAGTGTGCCAGTGCAGTCTTCAGTCGCCTGAGGAAGAGAGTGTTTGAAGACCAGGACCTTAAACCCAGCACCAAGCTCATGGTCTACAGAGCAGTAGTGATACCCGCCCTCCTGTATGCTTCAGAGACATGGACCATGTACAGCAGGCACCTCAAAGCACTGGAGAGGTACCACCAACGCTACCTCTGCAAGATCCTGCAAATCCATTGGCAGGATAGGCGCACCAACGTCAGTGTTCTCGCTCAGGCCAACATCCCCAGCATCGAAGCTTTGACAACGCTCGATCAGCTCCGATGTACGGGTCACATCGTCCGCATGCCCGATATGAGACTCCCAAAACAAGCGCTCTACTCGGAGCTCCGACACAGGCAAGAGAGCCCCAGGTGGGCAGAGGAAACGCTTCAAAGACACCCTCAAAGCCTCCTTGAAAAAGTCCAACATCCCCACCAACACCTGGGAATCCCTGGCCTAAGACCGCACAAAGTGGAGGAGAAGCATCCGGGAAGGCGCCAAACACCTCGAGTCTCTTCGCCGGGAGCAAGCGGAAGCCAAGCGCAAACAGCGGAAGGAGCGCACGTCAACCCAAGCACCCCACCCACCCGCCCCTTCAACCACCGTCTGCCCCACTTGTGACAGAGACTGTAGGTCCCGCATTGGACTCATCAGTCACCTGAGAACTCATTTTTAGTGTGGAAGCAAGTCATCCTCGGTTCCGAGGGACTGCCTAAGAAGAAGAGAATTATAAAAAGGATATAGAGGCACTGGAGAGGGTGCAGAGAAGATTTACAAGGATGATACCAGAAATGCGAGGGTATACATATCAGGAAAGGATGAACAGGCTGGGTCTCTTTTCTGTGCCGTATATCCTATGTAATCCTATGTAATGTATCTGTGTATGTACTTTAAATTAAACTAATTGCACAATACAAGTGACTGAAACTTGGTGATTGTGCAGAAGAACTAATTAGCGAAAGACTTTGCAGCAGCAGTGTGATAAACAGAGTTTTGTCATTGTCAAAGCTGTAAATCAGCACAGTTCACAGGTGAGGAAAAGAAGTGTAATTAGCAAATAGTCTTTTCTGCAAGTCAAAAACCATAAGCCATCTCATTGAGAGACATTCCTGTATTCTTCGATGAAAGGTCATCGATCTGAAACATTGGGCAAAATTTTCATTGAGCTATGGAGGCGGGTTTGGAGGCAGGACTGGATTGAAAATAGCTGAATCAGGGGTCCCGACCCCATCCCGCCCCCAACCTGCCTCCATGCCAGTTTCGCTGGAGGCGGGTACCCGACCTGTGTTGGGACCCGCCTCCCCGAGGCGGGAAGGGGATTAGTGGCAGTTTTTTGCCTAATCCCTATTTTTATGCCTGAAATGTGGGCTCTCCGACAGGTCCCAACCACGCCATTTCAGCGAGGCGGACCGTGGGTCTGCAGGGGTTGGAGGGGTCGATATGTCCGGTGGGCAGGTGAGTGATGGGTGCATGTGTGCAGAGGTAAGTGTGTAAGGTAAGTGTAAAGTGTGGAAAAAAGTTTTACTTACCTTAACCTCCTCCTGCAGGTGTCAGCCCTTCAGGTCTCGGGAGTCAAAAATCTCACCGGCACAGAAAGCAGAATGGCTGTTGAGCTGTCAAAAGCTGCAGCCTCTGCTTTTTGTTCTGCAGAGATCTCTAAGTCAGCCTGAGAGGAAGGAATTAACTTAGAGTACAGATTGTCAGTGTTTGACAGCTTCACAGAGCTGTCAAACGCTGATATTTCATCTGTCAAAAGCTCTTGACAGGTGAAATGTCAATCTGTGATGTCACCTGTTGCCGGGTGGCCCTTAATTGGCCTGCTGAGCTCACTGGGCGGGCTCAACAAGGTCAATCAAGTGAAAATACAGTGGGTTGGCCACAAGTCGATGGAGGCGGGACTACAACCCAAAAAGTGGGAGTCCCGCCTCCATCACGTCCCCAGTATCAAAATCCAGCCCAAAAACTCTGTTTCTCTCTCCACAGAAGCTGCCTGATCTGCTGAGTGTTTCCAGCATTTTCTGTTTTTATTTCACATTTCTAGCATCTGTACAATTTTGCTTTTGTTCTTGTGTTCTTCAATCTTTAAACAGACATGAGTAAAAGAGGTGTAATTTCAGGAGAGAGCAACAAAGGGTGATTTGTCCTTGTTGAGTGCAACTTTGTGCTTCAAAAAGGATCAGAAACTGTTAGTGTAAAGTGACAAAAAGGCCCAGCTTTTACTGATGACCTTGTTAAAGATCTCTTATGCACTATTCCACAACTACAGAGTTAAATCACAACGCACACATTTTAATTCATTTCAGACCTAAAGGAACAATTATGAAGCATCTTCACAGCAGTGAAAGAAGTGAATTAGTACAGAGGAATTCTGCCTGAAAGCTCGAGTGTTGTGGCCATTGGAAGGTACATCGCAATGAAGCAAAAGGAAAGGGCACTCGGGACATAGGAGTCATTCAACTAATAGCAGCTGCTGCCCCAGGCAGTGGATGTACCACAAGAGTCAGCTACCTGGGAATGGCAGAGGAACAGTGCAGGAGAAGACTCAGGTTACCCATGTTAGTCTGTGAACGAGGTACAGGATAAACTGCAGGAACAGCAAACCATCTGCAATATACTACCTAGGTTGTAAACCACATTTTATGCCATTGAGAGCTTCCAGTTTATTCGGCTTTGGGACCATTGAGGCTTTTTTATTCTACACTATGAAACAATGACAGATTGTAAATATATTAGAGGTGAATTGATTGTATTATGTTCTGCAATATATTGGGCCAGAAATTCGGCTCTCCGGCTTCCCGCGGGTGCAAGAATCGCGCGTATTTACCTACCGCGCCTGCCGTTGTGCTTCGGGCCCGCGTGGAATTCGGCTCCTGGGCCTCCTGCAGCTGCCGGCGCGCAGTGCTTGCATATCCCAGGGGCGCAGTTAGTTCGAAGCGTCCCCTGGGATCACGTGGGCCATGGAGAGCCAATCGGAGCAGGGAATCTTCATTCATAGATTTTGACAGGAAGACCTGTCAAATCTATGAATAGAGATCGGCCCCAAAACCTCACTAAAACTTCAAATAAATTTTTTTTAAATCACATTTTTAAAAATAACTATAAATTACATAAATTAACTACTTTAAACAAAAATTTAAATTTTTGAAAAAATTAATTACACTTTTTAACGGTGCTAAAAATAAACTTACCTTTCTTTAAAGTATGTAAAAAAGATAAACCTGTTGAAAAATGTTTAAATTGTACTTAATTCACCACTTACCTTGTTAAAAGCAGGCCTTGCGCCTCCTTTTACCCCGCGCAGCTTCTCCGTACTTACCCTCACGGAGAAACCTGAAAAAAAAAATGAAGTTCACTGCGTGCGCGCTGCCTCTCCGGCGCACGTGTTCGACCTCTGAACCCCTTCCTTCAGGGGAACGAAAGTTCCAGTTTCCAGCGCATGCGCAGTGCATGCGCGAAACCGGCACTTTCGTTGGGTCTACGGGTGAGTACACAGCGCGTACTCACCCGTGGAGACCCGAATTTCTGGCCCATATGTTTTTATTTTCTTTGAACATTATCATTTATAAGTTGTAAAAGTATTAGAGATGGGGGAAAAAGGCTGTTTGACTGACAGTCAAGATTAATCCAATCGGGTAACAAAGAACTTAAGAACATAAGAATTAGGAGCAGGAGTAGGCCATATGGCCCTTCGAGTCTGCTCTGCCATTCAAAAAGATCATGGCTGATCTTCGACCTCAACTCCACTTTCCTGACCGAATCCCCATATCTCTTGATTCCCCTTGAGTCCTAAACTCTATCTATCTCAGCCTTGTATATACTCAACGACTGAGCATCCATAGCCCTTTGGGGTAAATAATTCCAAAGATTCACAACCCTCTGAGTGAAGAAATTCCTCCTCATTTCAGTCTTAAAAGGCCGACCCCTTATCCTGAGACTATGCCCTCTAGTTCGAGACGCTCCAGCCAGTGGAAAGAACCCCTCAGCATCCACCCTGTCAATCCCCTCAGAATCTTATATGTTTCAATGAGATCACCTCTCATTCTTCTAAACTCCAGAGAGTATAGGCCCATTCTACACAATCTCTCCTCATAGGACAACCCTCTCATCCCAGGAATCAATCTAGAGAGTCTGTTCGCTTTCCAATTGGCGTGGGAAGGCAGTGCTTCCTGAGGATGGACCAATAAAAAAGAAAGACTTGCATTTCTATAGCGCCTTTCACAACCTCAGGATGTCCCAAAGCACTTTACAGCCAATGAAGTACTTTTGAACTGTAGTCACTGTTGTCATATAAGAAACACAACGGAGCAAGCTCCCACAAATAGCTATGTGATAATGAACAAATACATAGTTATTAGTGATGTTGATTGAGAGATAAATATTGTCCAGCAGTGGGGATAACTCCTTTGTTCTTCTTCAAAATAGTGGCATGGGATCTTTTACATCCACCTGAGAGAGCAGACGGGGCCTCAGTTCAGCGTTGCATCCGAAAGACGGCACCTCTGACAGTGCAGCACTCCCTCAGTACTGCCCCGAAGTGTCAGCCTAGATTTTTGTGCTCAAGTCTCTGGAGTGGGACTTGAACCCACAACCTTCTGACTCAGGAGGCAAGAGTGCTACCAACTGAGCCATGGCTGACACTGATAAAGGCAGGGGTGTGGGTGTGGGACGGTGTGAGGCGGGGATCATGTGACGACACCTTCAGGAACACACCCCACCAGAGTTGGCACCCCAGTGCTCGTGGTTTAGATGCTTGATGTGTAGAGCTTTGTTTGCCCCTGTGTGTTGTGACCTTCTAAGTGTTGGTTGGGAATGTGTCCTATTACTATATGCTTCCCCAAATGAAGGAGTAGCGCCAATGAGTGGCTGCGTAGCCAACTGGAAAGCAGCAAGGAATACAGAAAGCCTGTTAACTATGTTAGTGACCAACCCTGATGGTTCTGCATCAATGCCAGGGGTCTCTCCTGCTGTACTTGCTGTGGTCTCAGTGCTTTGGGGAGTGGTGCCTCCAATCACTCGATGATGTCACAGTGCTGTCACTAACATAGGTGCCTACAGTAATGTTCTGCTTTTTAACTTGTTTCAGGGGTTTTGCAATCCATAATTTATGAAAATGAATAACTTTATAAGCATTTTAAACAATGTAATGACAGAAGCATTCAGCAGTTTTCAGCCTCTGCTTACAAACTCCATTTTGCAATCTCTGTATCTGGAACAGACTGCTTCAAACCAGTTGCTACTTGCAACATTGTCAGACACCGATTGTTAAGAGAAGGTCTTTGATTTAAATATGGGAGGGGCAGTTGTTTTCCACAGAATCCAAAACAATGACCAATTTATTTGCAATGTCTTGCTATTCAGGAAAACATACCGGGGAGCAATTGGGCTCTGTAGTGCCCTTTTTTAGGCGCTGTGTGGCCTCCTATTGCTCGAAAATGGCGTCCCGAGATGCATGCGCATCCAACAGGAAGTGCGCCGGACGCCATCTTGGGTAAAGAGTTTGCTCGCGGCACCTAATGACCGCCGGCAGCATGCAGAGCAGACAGATTATGACGTCAGTCAGTGTGCAACGCTGATTTCATGCCAGCGTTGCCATTTTCGAACGCCACGCTCCAGCCTACACCCTATCTTAACCCCGCACAGCTGAACACAACATTAAACAGCATGAAGGTCCGCTCACCAGTGCTATTTAAAGGGATCGTGAACTACTTACAGGTTACTTGCTATATTATTTCTTCTGGCTGCTGATGCAATTGTACACGTCTACAGGGAGTGGTCTGGCTGGTGCTGACGTACTTTAAAATCTTGTGCTCAAACAAGTTGCTTCCAGACATGGGTGGCCTGGTAGGGCTTCCTCTTGGAATTGAGCATGACTGGGAGAATGAAGAGAGGTCACGCAGAGCAGGACAAGCTGCTAGAAGAGGGAGGAGGAGGAGGGCCGAGGGTATTTTTTTTTATTTGTTCCTGGGATGTGGGTGTCACTGGCAAGGTCAACATGTATTGCCCATCTCTAATTGCCCTTGGTGTTGGTGAGCCGCCTTCTTGAACCGCTGCAGTCCGTGTGGTGAAGGTACTCCCACAGTGCTGTTAGGGAGGGAGCTCCAGAATTTTGACCCAGCGACGATGAAGGAACGGCGATATACTTCTAAGTTAGGATGGTGTGTGACTTGGAGGGAACTTTCAGGTGATTGTGTTTCCAAGCGCCTGCTGCTCTTGTCCTTCTAGGTGGTAGAGGTCGCAGGTTTGGGAGGTGCTTTGGCGAGTTGCTGCAGTGCATCCTGTAGATGGTACACACTGCAGCCACGGTACGCCGGTGGTGGAGGGAGTGAATGTTTAAGGTGGTGGATGGGGTGCCAATCAAGCGGCCTGCTTTCTCCTGCATGGTGTCGAGCTTCTTGAGTGTTGTTGGAGCTGCACTCATCCAGGCAAGTGGAGAGTATTCCATCACACTCCTGACTTGTGTCTTGTAGATGGTGGAAAGGCTTTGGGGAGTCAGGAGTTGAGATACTCGCCACAGAATACCCAGCCTCTGACCTGCTATTGTTGCCACAGTGTTTATGTGGCTGGTCCAGTTAAGTTTCTGGTCAACGGTGACCCCCAGAATGTTGATGGTGGGGGATTCGATGATGCTAATGCTGTTGAATGTCACGGGGCGGTGGTTAGACTCTCGCTTGTTGGAGATAGTCATTGCCTGGCACTTGTGTGCAGCAAATGTTACTTTCCACTTATCAGCCCAGGACTGAATGTCATCCAGGTCTTGTTGCATGCGGGCATGGTCTTCTTCATTATCTGAGGAGTTGCAAATGGAACTGAACACTGTGCAATCATCAGTGAACATCCCCACTTCTGACCTTATGATGGAGGGAACGTCATTGATGAAGCAGCTGAAGATGGTTGGGCCTAGGACACTGCCCTGAAGAGGATTTAGGGAGCAATTCTCTTACCTCAACTTCAGTAAGGACCAATGCTTGAGATGTTTTCGCTTCATAAAAGAAGTTGTGACTGAAATCTGCCAACTGCTGCAGCCACAACTGCAACCGCAAAGTAGGGTAAGGACAGCCTTACCAAAGGCTGTCAAGGTAACCGTGGCTCTTAACCTTTATGCGTTTGGCTCCTTCCAGATGCTGCTGGAGATACAAGTAACATCTTGCCCTTTGGCGAGCTGGCACCTGCACTATCCATTCCCCCCACCCTGGCTCCTGCACACTTGTGCCTGGTGTCTCACCGCATGCAGATCCCTCCTCTATCCTAGCCTCTAAAATACACGCAGTGTCAGTCTCTGAGCTGGTGACAGCGAGTGTAAGATCGAGTGAGGGTATCTCTTCATCTTCACTGTCTTCTTCCTCTTCCTCCACTGACTGGGAAGGTTCCAGTTTTTGGGTATCTGAAAAGAAAAAGGGACAAGGGTTGGATTGTGGTGAGGGTAGCGGAGGAAATAAGAAATGCGTGCTTACACCATCTGCAGCTTGTGAATCTGAAGAGATTGTGGGATGAGGGAGAGTTGGGATAAGAGAAGGAGAATTAGGTATGCAGGTACCCTCATCATCGATCCCTCAAGTGGCCATGGCCGCTGTGATGCCCCTTCCCATGATGGCCAGCACTGTCTCCTCCATGGGGGTTAAAACATGCAGGCGGGCTTGTCCTCCTCCAGTTCATTCTGAAAGGATATTTACTAGTCCTAGTCCCTTTGGGGCTATCCCAGATCAGGTGTATTTCTCAGATGTTCACTTTCAACTAAAGTTTGAGGTAGCCGAATCCTAAAGACGCTTAACTGGGTCTAAAGGTCCGGGCTATCTCTCCCTAAAGGAAAGGAACAACCCGAGAATGTTACCATCCTCCAGATAGCACTTTTAATAAGTTTAGCTAGACTGTAACGTCCCGGATATTATGAGGGTCTGGAGATCTCCCCTCAGAAATGTAACTCTTCACCAAAGAGTGTACAGAGATTGAGTTCGCGAGTTATTGATACAGCAGATTTATGTGAGACAATTCTAAAAATATATAGAGATTTATTAAAAGAACCGACATGCAATTTACAGTTGGTGAATCAGTCAATTGCAACGTTAACAGTTCTAAAAAGTGAAAAAATACGATCTTTTTAGCAGAGAATCTTACTTTTAAATCTTAACTTTGCTACAGTATTACAGTTCTTAAAATTTTCTATACAGGATATCCATCAATATCAAAATACCTTTGATCCCCAAGGTACCAAGAGTGGAAGGCCACAGAGCCGCCTTTGTAATCGAGAATCGCTTTGCCCGATTAAAGCGATGTTGATATCCCATTTGAGACTTCAATATTTATACCCTTTTTCAGTTGTATTCCTTAAGGTTTCTGCTGATGCAAGTTAATTATCAATATTCATCTTTCTGCTGACCTCTGCAATTCTTTAATGCCACATCAGCTTGTAATATTCCAGAATCTGCCGCATCTCCAGGTGTTCTGGGTTCAACATATAAAAGGTGTGAAGGGCAGATGTCCCCTATTTTATGTGTCATCTTTACAAGGACAGATGTTCCTTATCTTATGTGCCATCTTTACGAAGTTTAATTTATATCACTTATCCAGGGTTGACCATTGTTTTGTTCCCAAAAGGTTTGCCACTCGGAGCCATCCATTCTTCTGTTTCAATAAGGTTATTTATTCAGGGTCAACAACTTGTCCTGTTTCAATAGCCAGAATTCTTTCATAGCTATTTCATAGTTAGGCTTCTAAATTTCCAAACCCAGTTTGTCATGTTTTAAAGAATTTATAAGGTAGAATTCCTTATGAGGTACTCTTCAGGGTCAATCTCTGTCTTATCTCAACAAGGCCAGAATTCTTTCATAAGATAGTGTATTTTTCTAAAAAGGCTATATAGTATATTTTTCTAAAAAGGTTATATAGTATATTCCTTCACAATTCCTGCTGCCTGCTGTTATGTGCCACCTTCTCCCTGAAACAAAGCAGGAAATGTGTCAGTGAGTGTCCTGCAATATGTTTGGGTGATGTGGCTGTCATGGTTGAATAGCTGCCAGTGCATGTGAGCTGTGAGTTGTGGGTGTGAGGCTTGCAACAGTGCTAAGTGTGTGAGGGTAAGGTAAAACATATCAATTGAAGGGCTGACAATTGATTGATAGAGCATGTTGGCATATGGGTGATGAGGGTGTAGTGAATTGAGCAATGGATGAGGCTGGTGGTGCAGTTGGTAGGATATGGCATTTGAAGATGAACTCACTCACCTTGATAACTCATGTCAGATCATTAAACTTCTTCCTGCACAGAATCCCTGTTCTTAGAGCAACACTCCTGGCATTGATCTCTGCTGCTATTTGTTCCCACTGCCTCCTGAGCATCTATTTGGAAGGCCTCCTACCCCCCTGCAATTACAGGATGTCTCTCCTTCTTTCCACCTCTTCCACCAAGACCTGCAGCGCATTGCCAAAAAACCTTGGTGCTCGCTCTCTCGCATGTTCAGCCATTTCTTAAAGTATCAAAGCCCAGATTCAGTTTTCAAATGACACTCACCACTTCTTGCAGCCACAATGCACCTCACCTTTAAGAGGTGCAGGCTGCCTTTAAGTAGCACCAGCCACTCACGATATCGGGCCCCCTGCTGATGCATGCAGCCAATGAACGGCACAGGGGGCGCTGGCTGCATACAGCAATCATTTAAAGAGCAGGCAGCACCAATTTAACACGCTGCCAGCAATGCAAGGAGCAGGGCGCGAGTTAATCACGCACCGCAATCCCCATGCCCGTTTTTGGGGTTAGCCAATTTCTCCCCACCTAATTTACCAGAAATGATGTTGTTCCCATGTGGGGATTATCATGGGAAATCATTGGAAGCATGCCACCAATCCACTACTAGGTGGTTCATAGCACAGAGAAAACCTCACCATGCATATGCTTGCCTTGCCTCTTCTGGTGAATTCATTGAATTTATTCCAACATTGCAGTCATGTCCTTTGCACTGTGCCACTGACATTATATGATCTGCTACCAAACTCTTCCTGCTGCAGCCTTTGCCACCTTACCAGCATGGGTCCAAATTAGGACCGCCTCCTTTGCCTCCACTTTCTGCAGCAACGTTCCCAGCATCTTGTCATTGAAACAGGGGCTCTGTTTTTACTGTAAGCGCTCTCAGACTCCAAGCTACTTCAGCTATCCAATACTCAGTAACAAAGGCAAACAGAGATCAAAACACTAGAAATAATGCAAACTTACAATGCAAAAATTATACGAGCCAAGTTAGCCAAGCTAATGAAAGCAAGGTAAAAGGTCAGCTCCAGAAGAACAATTCCCTCTCTCCTTCAGCAGACCTCAGCACTTCAGTGCTTCAAGCTCCCACAGCAGGTGGGCATGCACCCAATGGTCGAACATAACATGCACCTGGCACATGCCCACTCCATTCTAAATCACTCAACTGCAAATATGGGCTGGCTGACCTACTTCTGGGTGCACCGTACTTCTCACCACTGGCAGTAAGTTCAGCTGCTCCTGACCAGATGCTGTGTTATTCCCACATGGGGGGTTAACATTTGAAATGATTGGAAACATTCTTCCAGAGCTTAACACTGAAAGTTAGAAACTTCCATCATTGCAGTGATGCAGTAATTGGAAGTGCCGTAGAGAGAATAGCGTGTCAGTTGTGTTGTGGTCAGCTATGTGCAATCTCGCTGTATTGCTGAGGCAGAAACCTGACTCAGGACTCATTTATCTTGTTTAGCCACATTTCAGAATACACGATGACTAGTACCTAATAGATTTCAGTGCAGGGAGTTGGCACAGGACAATTGGAATTTGAATTGCCTGTAAGCCTAAATTTAAAATTGCAGTATTGAATTTCCTGAATACATTTTAGACCTGTGTGGTGATAAAATGTACATTTTGACTTTGTCTAATGTAGGGTGACCATATTTTCTAAACCAAATCCAGGGACACACAGGGTGGGAGCACAGCAAAGTAGCCAGGACGGAAAATGTAGGTTGCGTAGCGAGGCAAAAGGTTTCAGCAGCCTATATTTTCACAGTTGCTCACATACGCTACAAATGCAAAACAAATGTGCATATAATTATCACGATGTGACATCACACTACTAAAGCGCATTCAGACACCGTTTATAAATAATACAGTAACACTGTTCAGGAACATCAGTTTTTCGTACCCACTGTCTATGCGGCTTATTCAGAAAATCTTTCTTCATATCACTGCTGATGTCATTTATTTTTCACAGATTTATTAATGATTGCTGTGCTATCTCCGCGTTTAAAGAAAACCGGCATGATGACTTTGTTGCTTCTGCTAGTGGAATATGCGCAGAGATTAACCTCCATCAACCCTCACTAGTCTCTGACGGTTTGCTCATGTTCCTATCTTTAGTTTGCACACTAATGACCACAAAAAACAACCAAGCAGCATCCACCCGTTAGTTCCAAGCTTCCTGTACACTGACTGACACCCACCTCTACCTCTCCACTGCCTCTCTCAACACTTCCACTGCCATTGCGTTGTCAGATTGCTCGTCAGACATCCAATCCTGGATCAGCCAAAAATTCCTCCAGTTAAACATTGGAAGCACCTAAGCCGTTCCTTGGCCATCAATTCCTTCTCCGTCCCCTGGCCACTATCTCAGGTTGAACCAAATGGTTTGCCACCGCAGCATCCCTGAACTGAACGTCCAACTCCGTAATCCTCTCCATCACAAAGACCGCTCACTTCCATCTCCGTAACATTGCCCATCTCTGCTCCTGCTTCAGCCCACCTTCCCTCCTATAGCTGAGGGTTTCAGCTTTCAGCGTTTTCTCCAGTGTATGTATGATGGAAATTCCAATGTTCTCATCAACAACATGTGGAAGGAACTCACAGACTTTTTGTCACAAAGATTAAGACCATCTGTTCACCTGCCTCTGCCACCCCCCCAATCCCCTTGTCCACCAAGCCAAGCATCTCCTAAGGCTCCCCTGCGCCCTAGCAACCATCTTCAGCCAGAAGTGCCGAGTGGATGATCCATATCGGCCTACTCCTGAGGTCGCCACCATCACAGAAGCCAGTCTTCAGCCAATTCGATTCACTCCATGTGAATCAAGAAAAGGCTGAGCGCACTGGATGCAGCAAAGGCTATGGGCCCCGACAACATCCCGGCTGTCATGCTGAAGACTTGTGCTCCAGAATTAGCCGCGCCCCTAGCCAAGCTGTTCCAGTACAGCTAAAACACTGGCATCTATCCGACAATGTGGAAAACTGCCCAGGTATGTCCTGTCCACAAAAAGCAGGACAAATCCAACCAGGCCAATTACCGCCCCATCAGTCTACTCTCAATCATCAGCAAAATGATGGAAGGTGTCATCGACAGTGCTATCAAGCGGCACTTACTCACCAATAACCTGTTCACTAAGGCTCAGTTTGGGTTCTGCCAAAACCACTCGGCTCCCGACCTCATTACAGCCTTGGTCCAAACATGGACAAAGGAGCTGAATTCCAGAAGTGAGGTGAAAGTGACTGCCCTTGACATCAAGGCAGCATTTGACCGAGTGTGGCATCAAGGAACCCTAGTAAAACTGAAGTCAATGGGAATCGGGAGGGAAAACGCTCCACTGGCTGGAGCCATACCTAGCACAAAGGAAGATGGTTGTGGTGGTTGAAGGTCAATCATCACAGCCCCAGGACATCGCTGCAGGAGTTCCTCAGGGCAGTGTCCTGGGCCCAACCATCTTCAGCTGCTTCATCAATGACCTTCCCTCCATCATAAGGTCAGAAATGGGGATGTTCGCTGATGACTGCACAGTGTTCAGCGCCATTCACAACTCCTCAGATAATGAAGCAGTCCATGCCCGCATGCAACAAGATCTGGACGACGTTCAGGCTTGGGCTGATAGGTGGCAGGTAACATTCGCGCCACAGAAGTGCCAGGCAATGACTATCTTCAACAAGCGAGAGGCTAACCACCTCCCCTTGACAGTCAACGGCATTACTATCGCCGAATCCCCCACCATCAACATCCTGGGGGTCACCATTGACCAGAAACTTAACTGGACCAGCCACATAAATACTGTGGCAACAAGAGCAGGTCAGAAGCTGGATATTCTGCAGTGAGTGTCTCACTTCCTGACTCCCCAAAGTCTTTCCACCATCTACAAGGCAGAAGTAAGGAGTGTGATGGAATACTCTCCACTTGCCTGGATGAGTACAGCTCCAACAACACTCAAGAAGCTTGACACCATCCAGGACAAAGCAGCCTGCTTGATTGGCACCCCATTCACCACCTTAAACATTCACTCCCTTCACCACCGGTGTACCGTGGCTGCAGTGTGTACCATCTACAAGATGCACTGCAGCAAATCGCCAAGGCTTCTTCGGCAGCACCTCCCAAACCCGCGACCTCTTCCACCTAGAAGGACAAGGGCAGCAGGCACAAGGGAACACCACCACATCCAAGTTCCCCTCCAAGTCACATACCATCCTGACTTGGAAGTATATCGCCAATCCTTCATCGTCGCTGGGTCAAAATCCTGGAACTCCCTACCTAACAGCTCTGTGGGAGTACCTTCACCACATGGACTGCAGCGGTTCAAGAAGGCGGCTCACCACCACCTTCTCAAGGGCAATTAGGGATGGGCAATAAATGCTGGCCTTGCCAGCGACGCCCACATCCTATAAAAATGAATTTTAAAAAGCCCTGAACCCATGTCTTTCTCTAGTTTCTCCCTTACCTCCTGCTCTTTCTATGTTCATGAGACCCACTTCCTGGCTCGCTTGACCCCATTCCCACTAAACTGTTGGCCACTAATGTACTACTAGTGTTTATTTCAGTATCACAATGGCTAAAAACAAAGATGAAGGGGCCTAAAAAGTGATTCTGTGGGCTGTAAAGATTGATTAGATAAGATAAAGAAACTACATATGCTAGAAATTTGAAACAAAAACAAACAGCTCAATCAGCATCTATGAAAATAAATACATTTTTTGGAACTACAGTTCTTTAGAATTAGGGGTTGAATAAAGCACCTCAATTAGTAAGAATATCCCCATTTGGTTGTTCAGTCTTCTGTGCCTCGGGAGAAATATTAAAAGTGCAGTGAGATAGGTACCTAGTGGGAATCCCAGGTGGAAATCCAGCGACAATAAATATTGTTCACCAAGGACATGCTCCCATATTACAAGGCCTCGCTTCAGCTGATAGGGAGTGTGATCTTGCCTTTGGCAGCTGGCTTTTGTATTGGGCCTGAGAAAATGCGACTGAAGAAGCCCGAGTCATAATAGTGATTAGCAACTAGTTGTCTCACCCAAACTTTCACTCCAGCCAGGTGAGGCAGCTAGATGTTAAGTAGTTATACACACCAGCCATACCAGAACTCAGTGTTGTTACATCAAATGGTTTCAAATTTCATCATGCTCTCCCTCTCTCCCCGTCCCCCACACCCGGGCTGCACACTGGATCAGCTGATATTTAGGGAATGTGGTGATAGTGAGTGCGGATAGGGAAAGGAAGTGAGATGCGGCCGCCCAGCCTGGGGTGAGAAAGAAAAAATGAAAGAAAGACATACATTTATATAGCGCCTTTCATGACCACCAGACGTCTCAAAGCACATTACAGCCAATGAAGTACTTTTGAAGTGTAGTCACTGTTGTAATGTTGGAAATGCGGCAGCCAATTTGCGCACAGCAAGCTCCCACAAACAGCAATGTGATAATGACCAGATAATCTGTTTTAGTGATGTTGATTGAGGGATAAATATTGGCCAGGACACTGGGGATTACTCCCCTGTACTTCTTTGAAATAGTGCCATGGGATCTTTTACGTCCACCTGAGAGAGCAGACAGGACCTCGGTTTAACATCTCATCCGAAAGACGGCACCTCCAACAGTGCAGCACTCCCTCAGCACTGCACTGGAGTTTCAGCCTAGATTTTTGTGCTCAAGTCTCTGGAGCGGGACTTGAACCCACAACCTTCTGACTCAGAGGTGAGGATGCTACCACTGAGCCACGGCTGACACTCAACAAGAATTGATATTGACTCTTCACTGAGATATAATTGTTCTTCCTTCCAAGGCCTACTAATTGAAGCCAGAATGTTACAGCACTGTCGGCAGTGCTTGCCATAGTGCACTAAAGATGATTTGGATTTGTCTCTTCTGCACTTTACATAGCATTAAACAATTACACTACTGTTAATGGGTGTGTTAGTGGATTCTGTGAAGTAGCATTGTGGTGACAGCGCTACTTAACACAAAAAAAATGGATAAAATTCTTCCAAATGTTTTTAATAATATTTGGATACCTGTCCAAAATTCTTATCAAACGTATATATTAATTTACTGAAAATTTCTAATACTGGTCATTTCTCTTACTTATTTCACATTTATTTTACAAAATAATGCCCAACAGTAGAAATGTACAGAAAATATTTTTGCTGACGTTGCATTAAACGAGAAAAATGATGCGTATTTTGAAATATCTAAAGCACACAGATTACTATGTTGGGTATGGTAGGGCAGTAGTTATGTTACTGCACTAGTAATCCAGAATTCAAATCCCACCATGGCAATTTGAGAATTTGAATTCAATTTTTTAAAAAGCTGGAAATAACAAGCTACCCAGTGAGCCACAGCTGACTACACTGAGAGGCCGCTCCCGGGCCTGGTTTATAGCCGGGGAATGGAAGCTTGTGGCGCCAGGTGAGACGGTTAGGAATCCGGGGAGGGAACAAAACTAAAATTAAATGTGAAGTGTGAGGTAACGTGCCGGCCACATCCAGGCTGCTTTAGATCTCGGAGCCGAGAGACTGCGGGCTACCCGGAGCAGGATATATAGCCAGGCAATGATTGTTGGTCCTTATCTTCCTGGCATCGTTTGCCGAACTCCTGCCGGGTGCAACTGCACCTGAGGGGTTTCCACAGAGCAAATGCAACTTGTGCAAGACGCTCGGATTCTGTTCATTTGCGAGTGCTTAAAAAGATACTTCAAAGATATTGGTTAAATAAACTTACTTTCTTAAAGTTGGCGCACTGTCTTTGCTCCATCCCGCCTCTGCCAGCACTTTATTCGCCTCGTTTATTTATGATGCAGCTGCAGCTCAATTTCTCCCTGCTTTGATTGGTCAGTTCCGCCATCAATCATCAGTCACCCCGGTTTGACGACATGGTGAGCGGTGCCTCCAGCACGTCACGACCAATGTTGGTGAGCCATCAGCCGCACCTGCGATAACGGGGACTAGTTTCCAGAACCCGGGGACTCTTCCGGGGACACCGGGTGACTGTCCCTGGAAAACGGGGACGTATGGTCACCCTCGTCTAATCATTCAGCCCAGATTAGTTTTCTTTTTAAAGTTGCTTATGCGTTGTTGCAGCCATGCATTTACTGACTGTCCCATTTCTAAACCAGCTCGCGTAAACAGAGATCACCGCTGGTTAGTTGACCCGAAATTAACAAATAGGTCACTGGAAAATGGATATTGCAGCCCTGCTGTGAACAGTGCTGTGTCATCAGTTTAATTTAGATGTTTAGCATTTAACAACCTCAGGAGGTATTGGAGGTGTCACTTGTCCAACGCCAGACTTTTTTAGGGTGTCAATTGTGATGCCAGTTTGCATAATAAAGCATGTACGTGCAACGGTTCCTTGTCATAATTCAATTTCAGATTAATTTGGATACGGTCTCCCTGGTGTAAACACTGCATTGCTACTGTGCATATTAAGAAGCAAAATGGAGTGTGTTTAAATCAGATCTAGTTGAGTTAAATATGAATGGAAGCAGCTTTTTTAAAATCGTTCCAATGAAAGAGATAATGGACTTGAACAAGGAGGCATGACAAAGGAGCAAGCTGAGCGCCTCAATCACTAATGTCGTCTGTAAATCAAACATGTTTTACTACACATTTTTAATCAGGATTGCGTAGCTTCTTTAAAGCTGTCCATGCAGACCAGCAGGAATTGTAAGAAGAAAGAAAGACTTGCATTTATATCGCACCTTGCACAACCTTAGGACATTCCAGAGCGCTTTACAGCCAATGAAGTACTTTTGCAGTGTAGTTACCGTTGTATTGTAGGAAACGCAGCAGCCAATTTGCTCTCAGCAAGCTCCCACAAACAGCAATGTGATAGTGACCAGATAATCTGTTTTAGTGATGTTGGTTGAGGGATAAATATTGGCCAGGACACCGGGGATAACTCCCCTGCTCTTCTTTGAAATAGTGCCTCGGTTTAACATCTCATCCGAAAGACGGCACCTTTGACAATGCAGCACTCCCTCAGAACTGTACTGGAGTGTCAGCCTAGATTTTTGTGCTCAAGTTGCTGGAGTGGGACTTGAACCCACAACCTTCTGACTCAGAGGTGAGAGTGCTACCAACTGATCTCATTGAAAATATATGAAGCTCATACCTAGGATGATCTGAGTGGATGCATGATTATTGAAGTAGACTTGATGGGATGTGGTTCTTACCAATCTTAGAATTGCATCTTACATAAATAGCAATTATGTTCAAGCTGTAATGCCTATCAATAAAAATAAAGACTCTACTTAATAATGAGTCTTAATGGTTGACTGCTGGTGCTGATCTACGCTACTGCTGAAATGCCATAAATAACATATCTGTAATTACTCAACATTTGTGATAAAAACAACTTAAATGTGATGGAGATCATTGGACCGGAAATTCCTGAAACTGCATAACTGGCAAGTTGTGCTGCAATTATCCTGCAATTTCCCATCCAGTAAAAAATACTTGCTTCCTGCTGTGTGTAGTTAGAATGTCACTAGTGCAGCATTGATGTGGTATAGACTACTTCTTCAAGATAGGCTCCTGCCAATTCTAATCAATCAATTCATATTGAGATCACTACAGTTATAAATGCCGAATCAGTTTGTCATGGTTTCATACTGATTCAACATATCACAACACAGCTGGTCCATAAAAGAGATTGGTATTACTTAGAAGGGGACAGTTTACATTAGGCAGTATTTGTCATACATTTTTCACGTACTTATTAACATAACACATATGGCCCTGCATTTCCTCATTGTCCAGCACTTACACCATTGCTACGCTGTTATTGCGCTGAAAAGATCAAGAAAATTTATGTTTTAGTGGATTCATTTGCACCATTACTGTGCTAAATGCACATTTCCTCAATCTTCTAACACTCATTGAAGCCCCTCAGGGGTTATTTGTACAGAAGCCCTATTCAAGGACACCGAGCTTTGCTGGGTTTACACCGCTCCTGCAATTTGTGTAATTTTACACCCCAAATAAAATGGTTTAACAGCTTCCCCAGCACGTCAGACACGTGTAAGTGAGGAGTTGGTGATCTGAAGAGGGTAGCAACTTCATTTACTGAGTATAGGCTTCTGAGGAACTTTATTTTAACCCCTTCCTTCTCATTTCTTAATCACTGACACCTGCACTTTATTCTACCACAGTGCTTTCCTCTCTTCCCAGAAAACTATTGTGGGATCCCCGACTTCCTCCACCCCCAAACTCACACTCAGATTGACATCAGGCAAGGGATTGCTTTCCCCATGGACATCTCACTCTATGCCACCACAATGGAGGAGGAGTTGCAGCAGCAACGTGTCCAGGCCAGGAGAATCAGGCAGCAGCCCGCCAGGCACTATCCTCCCCAATGTGTGTACAGCCCACACCAGTCATAAGAGGACCTCTCCGAGGAGCTGTGCATCCTCTCCAAGGATGCCATTGGGCATCTCTGCCAACTTCTTCATGAAAATTTGCAGACTCATTCCACTACCACAATTACTCTATCCATGGCAATTAAAGTGACAGCCGTCCTCAACTTTTACTGCTCCACATCCTTCCAGGCTGCCATGGGACATCTGTGCAACATTAATTGGGGAACTGTCAGGGCGTGTATTGTACAGGCGATAAATACCCTCTTTCATAGAGCAACAGAAAGCCTCTGCTTTGGCATCACTCATTTATAGCAGAGGCACAAGGCCAGGGACTTCTACAGGATAACAACAGAAAACGCTGGAAAAACTCAGCAGGCCAGGCAGCATCCGTGGAGAGAGAAATAGAGTTAACGTTTCAGAATGTCTTCGACCTGAAACGTTAACTCTGTTTCTCTCTCCATGGATGCTGCCTGGCCTGCTGAGTTTTTCCAGCGTTTTCTGTTGTTATTTCAGATTTCCAGCATCCGCAGTATTTTGCTATTGTACTTCTACAGGATAGTTGGACTCCCCAGGGTGCCACGATGACACGCATGTGGGACTGAAGGTGCCAACTGAGCAGCCGCTGACATATGTGAGTAGGAAGGGGTGCTGTTCGCAGGACGTCCAGCTCACCTGTAATGCAAACAAGTCTGTGTCCTCACTTGCTGCTGGAAGCCCATCAGAGGGCAAATTCAGCAGGACATCGTCATTAACTGATCGACTGCCCTGGCAGCACCTCGGCTTTACCTTCTTCTATGCATCCTAGCAGATGACACCAAAGCAGATCTCTTTGGCCCAGCAGAACCTTGCCAAGAAACCTTACCTGTGTGACAAAGTCCGAATCTACTGAATGATCTATTTCCTGACTTACTGTAATGTTCCTAAATAACAATTCACGAGACAAGTGCCCAGTGTATTTCTGGCACCATGGTGGTGCCAATATGGACTGATGCTGTGGTGAGAGATGCCATCAAGTGATATGGTGGAAATTGCCAGTGAAACTACTTGTCATCTGTAGAATATTTTTGAGGAGTTACGCCATTGTTGCATGGAAGATTTTGGGGGTGGGGGGAGGGCAGGTGTCAGC
Source organism: Squalus acanthias (assembly GCA_030390025.1). Classification (NCBI taxonomy): domain Eukaryota; kingdom Metazoa; phylum Chordata; class Chondrichthyes; order Squaliformes; family Squalidae; genus Squalus; species Squalus acanthias. The sequence continues at coordinate 45,576,588 of CM059431.1, read as the reverse complement.
AACTTACATGGTTTCTACACTCAAGTTACACTAGAGTTGCACCAGGAATATTTAAATTAATTTACCCCAGGAAACTTTACATGTAACTCCCTCTGCTGGGAAGCGGTGTAACTTTCAGACACAACAGCAGCGAAACTGACATTGAGGAAATATTGGGCCGGATATTCCGATCCCTACGGGTGTGTACGTGCTGTGTACTCACCCGTAGGGACATCGGAAATGCCGATTTTAGGCATGCACAGTGCATGCGCTGGAAACCGGCATTTCAGATCTATCAAGGAAGCTCTTGACAGATCCTCCAGCTGCCCGGAAGAAGGGCCTCTGCGGGCGGATAGTTCCGCTTTTTGGAGACCCTCTGCCCGCAGAAAACACTTACAATTCTTGCACCTGGTAAAAGCAGGAGTAAGGCCTGCTTTTACCAGGATAAGAGTTGAAAAAAGTAATATCGGAATATCTGGGCCATTATTGATGCAAATCATATTGATGCACATCATCATCTTACTTGCGCACGATTTGCTTCAACACCAAAATAGTTCATCAACCATATTTCCCTGAAAGCAGTGTCTGTTTAAGGTACATGAAGTACAAATGATTTTCTTTTGCCCTGCAGTAGTTCACCAATCCCAATATAGTCTGAAACCTGCCTCTGTGCAGTGCAGCTATGATTCATTTTTTATAATTCTTTTCTAACCACAGGTATTATTTCTAATTATGAAATTGTCAAGTAATAAGAGAAAGTCCACATATCTAATATCTTTCAGTAATTGTACAGAATGAGTTCTCACCAATGTAGTATACAACATTGCTTTCAGTGCTAATTTCTATTTAATCAATATGAAAGCATCATTGTTGAATGACATTTCCATACTAGATATCTCCGTAAACATTTATCAGTGTTCTAAAATGACAGTTTAACACTCCTACTAAGTTGTCGTAAACTCATGTTGAAGTCACCCTTAAATGATTCAAAAGAAAGGGCCCCATAACAATTCCACAGTGACTTATTATTGCTCACATTCTCTTTCAGTCTGCCTTTTAGTCTAATTCATTACCCGAGAACAATTACATCAGTACTAGATCTGGCACAGCTGGATAATGGTACCAGCTGATAATATTTTCTTCAGGAAAGCCTTAAAGGAGCTCAAAACAGCAATATCCTCAATTGTTCCCTACATTGGTGCTGCCCTAATGTGAGCAAAAAATTAATGATTTTACTATTGAGTTTCTGTCCGAGTGTCATATGTGTAAAAAGGATTCTGGACAGCCTCACAATAGAAAAAGCCCAATGCCGTGGTTATTGAATGAGGAGGCTGAATTGTGAAAGTGGCCTCTAATATTACAATGGCACCAGCAATAGATCTGTAATTGGCTTTGTAGCTTTTTTGTTTGCTGTGGGGTTCCAGTATTGACTGGTACCCTGATTTATGAGCTATTTAATGCCTTATTCTGTGATTTTTCTCCTCCAAATAGGGTTATTTGCACTATTAGAAGCATCCCTCAGGAAAGTCATTTCCCAGAGATTGTTGAATATTTTGCTACAATTTTGAAATCCTCTAGTTTGTTACAGACATTTTCCCAAAGCTTGACCTTTCCTTTGTTTCTAAAGAATTACATTGGTGAAAGCAATGGGGGCGAAATTCAGCTCCTTTGTGCCTGCCGTTAGCGCCTCCGGGGGGCGCTAACGGGGTGCAATGGGGTTATTGCCCGGGGGGGGGCGAAAAAAGAACCTCCGGCGAAATTCGGCGGGGCGTTGCTGAGGCACTACCCAATAGCAGCGCGCCCCCGTCGGTAGAACCCCAGGCCACTGCGCCACCAGCAATGACGTCATCAACATGTGTGGTGACCCCTTAGCACCCCGCCGTGGCCCCTTACCACCCCATGGCAGAAATTTGGCTGCACCCCGCGAGGCTGCCGGGGCGATGTCAGTGCCAGCCTCGCGGGGCGCGAAACAGGCCGACCTCCGCTCACGAGGCGATATTTAAAGGGGAGGTGGGGCTGCAACTCGCATCGCCATTCTCTTCTTTTGGCCGACCACCAGGTTGGCCCTTCGTGGCGACCCTTGGCGTGGTCCGTGGCCGCCATCGCGCAGCCCGTCACTGCATCTCGGTGCCGGGCTGTGGCCACGGCACCCTGGTGGCCTAGTGTGGGCCATCGAAGGCCCTGCAGAGCTCACAGCATCCCTCCCCTTTAACAGAAGGGGAGGGGCGCTGAAACGCGGCAGTGCTTCGGGGAGCGGCCGCGTAGCGCTCCGGCGTTCAAGCGCTTTGCACCCCCGACACAGCCCTGAAAGGAAGTGGAGCATCCGAGATTGCGCTCCAGTTCCTCTCTGGGGCAGTAAGCTGAATTTAGCGGCCGGGGCGGTACTTCCGCGCCGGGCGCTAAATGTCCGCGCTAATTAGGTTACCGCCCCCAAACAGGGCGTAACCGAATATCACTCCCATTTTCGCAAAACAATCAACAGCTAGATGTAAATCCTCAGGCACTGAAAGTGAACAAGATGCTAGCATAGAGAACTCATTTGAATTCTAGTGTTCTTTGTGCCAGTTGAAACTTTAGAAAGTTACAGCATCTGCAAGTTTGGTATGCAACAAGCCAGGGACTTTGTTTAAAGATCCTCAGGTATGTTTTGCACTGCTAGTGCCCCTGGAGCTTGGCGATAAAAAGGGTGGAGAATTTGGGAAAATGCACTAGCAATGTAACCATCATTCCAGGTTTTCCACCCTGTAAGAAATCATTTATTAGCACTGCGTATCAGCTGTGGCTCAGTTGACAGCCCCCTCGCCTCTCAGTCATGATGGTTGTGGGTTCACAGTCCCACTCTAGAGACTTAAGCACAAAAATCTAAGCTGACACGCCAGTGTAGCACTGAGGGAGTGCTGCACTGTCAGAGGTGCCGTCTTTCAGATGAGATATTAAACCGCGGCCCTGTCTGCTCTCTCAGGTGAACATAAATGATCCCATGGCACTATTTCAAAGAAGAGTAAGGGAGTTATCCCCGGTGTCCTGGCCAATATTTATCCCTCAATCAACATCACTGAAACAGATTATCTGGTCATTATCACATTGCTGTTTGTGGGAGTTTGCAAATTGGCTGCTGTGTTTCATACATTACAACAGTGACTACACTTCAAAAAGTACTTCATTGGTTATAAAGCGCTTTGGGATGACTGGTGGTTGAGAAAGGCGCTATGTAATTGCAAGTCTTTCTTTCTTTTAACATTCTGGTATTATTTTAATGGCCACTCCTCAATAATGCTGACTATAACTTATTAATAGATTTGAATGCCAATTGGTGCTGTTTTGCATTGGGTACAGTAAACTTTTCACTGGTGCCCATTGCTCCTGATTCGAGTTTTTGAGTTATTGGGGTAGATTCTCATTTTGCTGCCCAGGTGTAAAGCTGCCATTACGGATTGTCTTCCCATTATAAAAACCACCATTGTATGTTGTTAGGGCCAGACGGGCGTCTACTGTGGGACCCATGGACTTGTATCATACGGAGCTGCAATCATTAATCAGCAGAACCTCTTCATGCAGTATCCCTTTGTATTTCTTCATAGATCCCGGCATAGAATAGCAGAAAACATCTGTGTGGGCTTGTATGAAGATTTGAGAAACCTGCTGTACAACATAAAGTGAGTGGCAATTCGCAGGTGTCCTGGTGCAAACCGGGCAGGTGGACAGTTGAAATCGCCATGGGACGGGCCCGCACCTCTGCTGTCTTCCCGCAGGCTCCGATTTTAACCTGCTCTTCTGAGCATGTGAGAGGGACACCCGCCGGAAGCCAGTGGGGTTCTTCTTTAAATATGCAGATTGGACTGCAATAACATTATCGGGGCATCAGGCCTGCTTTTCACTACAAGTGGTCGATCAGTCCGAATAAGCTGCGTTGGATGTTGTCTGAAGGTCAGGCTCCAGTCTACAGCGTAACTCAGTGGCCCCCTCCCTGCTGAATCATAGATATCAAAGGCAGGTCTCTTTTGACAAGCCCAAGCAGTTGCACCTGAGTCATCTGATTGAATACTGGGCTGCTCGCAGGTTCCTGCCAGGTGTCAGCGCACCTGCCGCCTCCCGCCTCAGAAATTCTTTATCCTCCTCCAGAACTAAAGCAGCCATTGGTCAGCACTGCTTGCAGCTGCAGGGGTGAACTGGTGGCAGCAGGAATGCTGCTGTGGGAGTTGTACATCAAAGGAGTGCTGCATTGGAGTTAGGCAACAGCAAGCAGCAGGACAAAAAATACACGGGGGTGGAATTTCCTGTGGGGAGTACAATAGGGAAGTTACATCCAAAATTACACCCCTTCATCTGTCCATTTTGCCGAAATCAATTTACTCTTAAATTTCCTGCCAATCTCATGAGCATACAGCAGAACGTAAAAAATCGCCGTTAAACAAGGGCAAATCAGAGTAAACAATCGGGGCCCGAGGAAAGTGCGGAACTCACACCATATAGTCCTTCTTTAAGTATGACAATTAAAGTTTCAAGCCATCTAACCATCATTCATGCACATTAGGCACAGCATGCTTAACAACGTGCAATGATGGAAGCTTTACAATTTTTAATCTGACTCATACTGCAGCCATTAACATGCATTCAAAGAAACGAAGAATACAGTACAGGTCTTAGTGAGGATACATTTTTTTAAAATCACTTAAAATGAAGCACCAGAGAAATGATTTAGTTTCCTGCTGCACCTAAAGTTCTGGCCTTAATTTTGCACCTGTTTTGAACCAGCGGAATTGAAGGAAATTCTCATGTTCTTTAGCCTGGGGCTGGAGCCATCATAATGAGCTGTAACATGCTTGGGCGCAGTGACCAATAGACGGGCGTAGAAGATCAAGGAAATTCGGGCATAACAAAATCACATGCATAACACACTTGTGCCCAAGTTTGCTCGATCTTTTACACCGGGTATTTATTTTACCCGTGTCTCTGGGCGAAAGGACATAGAAAATTCCCCCCAAGAGCTCTAATGCACAAAGTTTACTTGGTCAAGTCAAAAACAACAGTTAGGCCGCAAGGATCAGTAACCTAGGTTTAAGTGGGGAAGTTTTTCACGCAACAGCTTGCAGGCTTCCCATTTTATAGAGGAGCTCAGCTCAGCAAATCAAGAGTGGCATTGCAAAGTAGAACCAGAAGTTCTAAGCCTAGTGTGTGATGCCTACCTTCCTGATTCAGTGGGTCGTGCGTGTTTCTGGTGAAGGGCACACCACTGCAGAATTAGCCATAAGATTCAGGCATCCCGTACCAATCCATCATTACCAAGCTCTTCCAAGAGCTGGAAAGGCTGGCTGCTGAAAGATATGTTTCAACTGCTTCCACACAAGCCACACTCCAGAGCTGACCTATGGCGCAATGAGGTCCATGCCTGAACCTGGGAATGCTGATCACCAATTGTGGGATAAAAGGAGGGAGAGGCACAGAAGGTTCAGCCGATGAGCACGGAAGGGGATGTAAGGCTGGAGGAGGTTCCAGAGGGAGAGTGGGGCAAGGCCATGGAGGGAGTTTAAGAAGAGGATGAGGATTTTAAATTCAATGTATTGGGGTATCGGGAGGAAATGTGGATGAGCAAGGAGCACGGTGATGGGGAAGGGGGAATAGTGTGGGTCAGGATACGAGTAGCTGAATTTGGAACAAGTTGGAGTTTATGAAGAGCGGTGGGTGGGAAGCCTGCAAGGAGAACTTTGGAGAAATTGGACCTGAAATTTCACAGGCTGCGATCCCAGTGGTTGCCCTCCAACACTGACCCCTGCCAGAGTTTGTGGAGTCACTGCCTCATTTCTTTGGGGCAAGTGGGCACAAGCATCATTTGAGGTACATTTAGGCACCCACCTGCCACATGCTAGTGGAAATCAGTTCACCTGTGGTGGGAGGGGCAATTTCCCAGAACCCCCCCCCCCCCCGAACCTGATGATTGTCCAATCAGCCCCTAAACAAGGTGTCGATTCAGGATAAATTTATTTTTTAATTGTTTTTCTTCCTCGGGGGTGTTGGGGGTTGGGGGGGGGGGTCGGTGGGTGAGGGTGTGGTCCAGGCTGCTTGTTGGTCCTGGAGCCTACTGGAGGGTTGCACATGCGCCCTTGTGCAGGTCGGTACACCTTTTCTTTCTTGTCATACCAGCCACCATTACCATGCCGGGTCTCCAGTGAGTCTCAGGAGCAGTCTAGTGGGTCCCTGCCTCCACCCTCCCGGCCCATCTTTTGTTCTTGGGTTTTTATAATAGATAGATCCCTTGGGCTCAGTGTCACTGACCCCTCCCATTCCCTGTGAAACCAAGTGTGTCTCTACCTGTCAAATATCAAAGTACATACAGTGAGACAACGGAGTTGAACAGAGAATCCTTATCGATGTACTCTGGCTTATGGGGTTATATCATGTGCTGTTGTGAGATCTCCTCAACTTCAGGTGAAAGAATAAACATTCTTGCCAGGAATTTCCTCTGGGTTTCTCCCAATCGGCTACCATAACATCTGTGGACGATCGTAGGAAACCCCGTTTACGCGTCTATCCAGGGTTTGCAAATTTATGGCGGCGGAGAGAAACTCCAAGGTCCATCAGACCATAGCTCACTGCATAAATGTATTAAATATTAAACAGGTCAACAAACATTACTCAGTACAGTCTGGGCTGTGGGTGTGTGATCTGGCAGTTATGCTAGGATCACACGCACCATGAAATTTCTAATCCTATATTTGTGAGGTCAGGGGAAGTGTCTTCCATGACTGCCTTCAGCAATTCAGAGAGCATTTGCAGACTGACCCCACCAAGAGTTTGGAAATACCACCATAAACTGGCTGGCCAGGGTGGCAAGGCCCCCCCTCCACCCCCCCCCCCCCCCCCCCCCCCCGAGAAGGAATTTGGTTTCTCCCTTGAACCCTCACCACTGTCAGAGGTCTGGGAATAAAATCCAATCCTTGGTGGTCCAAGCCCCGACATTGGTCTAGACCCTCAGGTGGGCCCCATTCCCTCTGCGATTAGCCGATTCAGACCAGCATATCTGCACCAATGGAATGTCAGGCCCTGATTAAGGACCTAGAAGCAAGAGCTCTCAACAGGGATTCCCCACTTCAGCCCCATCTCTCCTTATGTCAATTGATTGTGGGGGTGGGTGGAAGGCAGAAATGTTGTCAAAAGGCTGAGATCTGGTGTATCCAGTCCCGACCGAGTTTGCAGCTGTTCCTGCCAGACGTATGATAAAAGTCAACCAGAATGGCCACACAATTTACAACCTTTCTATTCTCCTCAAAATGTCAAAAACAACAAAGACATTTCTCCTGTGTTAATCATAAGAACATAAGAACATAAGAAATAGGAACAGGAATAGGCCACTTAGCCCCTCGAGCCTGCTCCGCCATTCAATAAGATCATGGCTGATCTTGGGCTCAAAGCCACTTCCCCGCCCGCTCCCCATAACCCTTCACTCCCTTATCTTGCAAAAATCTGTCTATCTCCACCTTAAATGTATTTAATGACCCAGCCTCCACAGCTCGCTGAGGCAGAGAATTCCACAGATTTACGACCCTCTGAGAGAAGAAATTCCTCCTCATCTCAGTTCTAAAAGGGTGACCCTTTATTCTAAAACTGTGCCCCCGAGTTCTAGATTTCCCCACGAGGGGAAACATCCCCTCTGCATCTACCTTGTCGAGCCCTCTCAGTATCTTATATGTTTCAATAAGATCACCTCTCATTCTTCTAAATTCCAATGAGTATAGGCCCAACCTGCTCAACCTTTCCTCATAAGTCAACCCCCTCATCTCTGGAATTAACCGAGTGAATCGTCTCTGAACTGCCTCCAATGCCAGTATATCCTTCCTTAAATAAGGAGACCAAAACTGTACTCAGTACTCAAGATGTGGTCTCACCAATATCCTATACAGCTGTAGCAGGACTTCCCTGTTTTTATACTCCAACCCCCTTGAAATAAAGGCCAACATTCCATTTGCCTTTTTGATTACTTGCTGTACCTGCATGCTAACTTTTTGTGTTTCATGCACAAGGACCCCCAGGTCCCTCTGAACTGTAGCATTTTGTAATCTCTCTCCATTTAAATAATCATTTGCTTTTTTATTTTTCCTGCCAAAGTGTATAACCTTGCACTTCCCCACATTATACTCCATCTGCCAAATGTTTGCCCACTCACTTAGCCTGACTATATCCCTTTGCAGATTCTTTGAGTCCTCTGCACAACTTGCTTTCCCACCCATCTTTGTATCATCCGCAAACTTGGCTACATTACACTCGGTCCCTTCATCCAAGTTATTAATGTAGATTGTAAATAGTTGAGGCCCCAGCACCGATCCCTGTGGCACCCCACTAGTTATCGTTTGCCAACCGGAAAATGACCCATTTATCCCGACTCTCTGCTTTCTGTTAGTTAGCCAATTCTCTATCCATGCTAATATATTACCCCCAATTCTGTGAGCTCTTATTTTATGCAGTAACCTTTTATGTGGCACCTTATCGAATGCCTTCTGGAAATCCAAATACACCACATCCACTGGTTCACCTTTGTCCACCCTGCTCGTTACATCCTCAAAGAACTCCAGCAAATTTGTTAAACATGATTTTCCTTTCATAAAACCATGCTGACTCTGCCTGACTGCATTATGATTTTCCAAATGCCCTGCTACTGCTTCCTTAATGAAGGACTCCAGCATTTTCCCAATGACAGATGTTAGGCTAACTGGTCTATAGTTTCCTGCTTTCTGTCTGCCTCCTTTCTTAAATAGGGGTGTTATATTTGCGGTTTTCCAATCTCCTGGGACCTCTCCAGAGTCCAGGGAATTTTGGTATATTGCAACCAATGCACCCACTATCTCTGCAGCCACTTCTTTTAAGACCCTGGGATGCAGGCCATCTTTTCCAGGGGACTTGTTGTCTTTTAGTCCCATTATTTTACCAAGTACTATTTCCTTAGTGACAGTGATTGTCTTTAGTTCCCCCCTCCCTGTGGCCCCTTGATTATCCATTTTTGGAATGTTGTTCGTGTCTTCTACCGTGAAGACAGATACAAAATATTTGTTCAGAGTCTCTGCCATTTCCCCGTTCCCCATTATTAATTCCCCAGTCTCATCCTCTAAGGGACCAACTTTTACTTGAGCTCCCTTTTCCTTTTCATATACCTGTAGAAGCTCTTACTATCTGTTTTAATGTTTCTTGCCAGTTTTCTCTCATAATTCATCTTCTCTCTCTTTATTTTTTTTAGTCATCCTTTGCAGGTTTTTAAAAATTTCCCAATCCTCTGGTCTCCCACCAATCTTGGCAACATTGTATGCCTTCGTTTTCAATTTAATACCATCCTTTACTTCCTTAGTTAGCCACGGATGGTGCTCCCTTCTCTTAAAATCTTTCTTTCTCACTGGAATATATTTTTGTTGAGAGTTATGAAATATCTCCTTAAATGTCCGCCACTGCATTTCAACTGTCTTACCCTTTAATTTATGTTTCCAGTCCACTTTAGCTAGTTCTGCCCTCATGCCATTGTAATTGCCTTTGTTTAAGATCATGGCACTGGTTTGAGATACAACTTTCTCACCCTTCAACTGAATTTAAAATTCAACCATGCTATGATCACTCTTTCCGAGAGGATCCTTTACTATGAGTACATAAGACTGGCCTTTCAAACAGTTGCCTACTTTCTATGTTGCTATCCTCTACCGCCAAACCTTTGATTAGTCATATTCCCCTGACAGCTTCAGACTAACTGCTGACTTAGAACACATAGAAATACATTGAAATTACAAAATGGAAACAGACCATTAAGCCTAACTAGTCTGTATCAATGTTTACTCTCCACATGAGTAAATAGTTCTAATCACATTTACCCACTCTGTTTCCAGATCCCTTTAGCCCCTTTACCTTCACCTATCCAATCTAATCTTGAATGTTGTCTTAGTTTCAACCACTAATCCTGGAAGTGAATTCCACAGCTTCATAACTCGCTGTTTGAAGGAGTTTCTCTTTGTGTCTATGGCTGCTCATTCTTAACCTCTCAATTACTGGACACATTGGCCCGGATATTCCGATCCCTATGGGTGGGTACACGCTGAAAACCGGCATTTCCGATCTGTCAAGGATGCTCTTGACAGATCGGACGCCTGCCCTAGAGAAGGGCCTCTGCGGGCGGATAGTTCCACTTTCTGGAGCCCCTCCGCCCGCAGAAAACCTTTAGAATTTTTACGCCTGGTAAAAGTACACGTAAGGCCTGCTTTTACCAGGATAAGAGTTGAAAAAAAGTTTTTAAAAAATTTCAGTCATTTATCATTTAAAAATACTTTTTAAAAAAGGTAAGTTTATTTTTAGCCCTGTAAAAAACTTTAATTATTTTTTTCAAAAAATTAAATTTTTGTTTAAAATATTTAATTTATTGTAATTTCAACTAATTTTAAAAATGTGATTTTTAAAAAAAATTATTTAATGTTTTGAAGTGTTTTTGGGGTGATCTCCATTCATATATTTGACAGGTCTATCTGTCAAGTGTATGAAGGGAGATTCCCTTCTTTGATTGGCTCCCCATGGCCCACGTGGTCCCAGGGATGCTTGCGAACCGCATGTGCCTCTGGGATACGCAGGCCCTGCACACTTGGAATTGGAGAGGCCCAGCATCGGAACTATACGCACCTCGGGAGCCCTCAGGTAAGTGCATAGATTTTTTTCCAGATCGGAGGCCTCCGCACGTGGGAAGCCTCCGATCGGAAAATACGGCTCAATCTGTTTCTATCTACTCTGTCACATCCTTTCATTATTTTAAACACTTCTATTATATCGCCCCATAATCCGCATTGTTTTAATGAAAGAGGACCCATCTTTTCAAGTCTTTCTTTGTATTTTGTCATACCAGGCAGCATCCCAGTGAATCTGCATTGTACCCCCTCTAAAGCCTTAATATTCTTCCTGCAGTGTGGAGCCCGATACTGCACACAGTACTCGAACTGAGGTATTATTAAGATTTTTATATAGGCTCATCATTACCTCTTGGCTTTAATATTCTAGATCTTTTGAGATAAAACCTAGAATTCTATTAACTTTTTTTTTACAGCCTTATCAACCTGAGGTTCTGCCTTTTATGTTCTCTGAAGCCGTACTCCCAAATCCCTCTGCTCTTCCACAGCACCAAGCCTACTTCCGTTCAAAGTATTATTACTGCTGTTATTTTTTTTACTAAAATGCATCACCTCACATTTACTGACGTTGAATCCCATCTGCCACTTTTTAGCATATTCCTCTCTCATCTTATTAATATCTCTTTACAGTTTCCTTTGGTCTTCTAAAGAATTAACTAGATAACTTACAATATAGCCCGTGATACAGCTTGCAATATAGCCCATAATATAACTTCAAACTGCTTTCAAAATATCTGGAACAGAGGGATATTTAAAAATGTATAGCTCACAACTATAGTAGATGGTGAACCGTTCACAAAATTCAAAATACAGCCCCACAAGATGCTTGTATTTGAATTCAATGGTTTGATCCATTGATCTGTTGGGCTATTTCTCATCCAATGGCATTGGCAGCATCAGCCCATGCATATCAAGGCTTTCCTGAACTGACTTTGTCTCTGTCTTGTCCTGAGGCATTTCTATTAGCCAGTATGGGATATATGCAGTGACCATAAAAAAGAATCCAATAAATAATCCACTATTGACAAAAGTACCTTATTTTGTCACAGAGTACTTGATATCAGCCAAGTAATCTAACAACACGGAGGTGATCGGGGAAAGGGGGAGAAGTGTGTCAAGGGAAATGGTGGAGATGTAGAGCTGGATGTCATCAAAATTAAACTTATGGAACCGGACCCCATGCCTGCCGATGATTTCATCGAGAGACAGCTCATAGGTAAGGAAGAGCAAACGGCCAAAGAAAGAAAGACTTGCATTTATACAGCGCCTTTCATGACCACCGGACGTCTCAAAGCGCTTTACAGCCAATGAAGTACTTTTTGAAGTAGAGTCACTGTTGTAATGTGGGAAACGCGGCAGCCAATTTGCGCACAGCAAGCTCCCACAAACAAAGATAAATACTTGGGGGGACTGTAGAACTGACTGTACAGGGAAAAGGGGAGAAGCCATTGCTAGAGATGCATGACTATGTTGGGAGTGGGACCATGCAAAGTCACTCTTTAAGATTAAGAAATCCATGACACTTCTGATTTGATATTGGAAATGAGGGCGGAGGGGCGTGGTAACAGGGTTTGAGCTGATCAGGTGGTCCTTGCCCTCCAGGATGATCCTGAAGTAGTACGATGATTTGGCTAAGGAGAGTGAGACATGGTATTGCTTAATATGGTGATGCAAACATAACCATAAACTGCTCAAAATGAAATAAAGCTTCATCTTTTTCATTTAATACTTTAATAGATTGAAGAGATCAGATTTATGTGTAAAACTAATTTACTAGATTAATTTTGCCACTGAGATTAGATAATTTAAAAGTAATTTTCTATTTAATTTTACAAAAAGGTCAGAAAAGAATAACTCTTATTGCATTTTATCAAAAGAATCAGCAGTGTCAGTTGCTAAAGTGATTGTAATTTTTGAAAGATGTGTCTTTAAAATTAAAGAGTCCAACGGCAACTGCTGTGGCTACCTCACCTTCTTGGAGGTTTTCCTCAGTTAGGTCCTTCTGAGGTTGCCTGTCTGTCATGATCAGTACACCAGGCTACACTGGCAGAGTAACTTGGTCAAGGCCCACCGGCACAGGAGTCTGAGGAGCAATCAAAAGAGGTATTCAAAAGCAAAACACCACAAAGGGTTCCACAGAGATTAAGATCACATTACTATCCTTGAGCAAAAGTGTCTAATCCAACTCCCCCCGCCCCCACCCCACACTTCTATAAACCAAAAAAGGTTTGGCTAGTAACATTCTGATTTTGGACAGCTGCTAATATCAATCTGCTGTGGAACATTGGCACATCTCGAATGAATTTGAATTTCTTCAGCGTTTAGTCCACATGGGATTTACAGAAATCAGCAGGCACTTGGATATATTGAAACACCATTTATTGGCAGGTTAGTAAGAAAGAAATAACTTGCATTTATAACTTTCATATCCTCAGGACATCCCATAGGTCTTCACAGCCAATGAATTACTTTTGAAATGTGGGGGGTGGGGGGGGGGATTTTAACCTCCAATAATGGGTCGGTTGGGTGCAGGGGGATAGTTAAAATAATTTGGTTTTCGGATTGTGACCACAACTCAGCTCCAACGTGCCCAATTCCGGGCTTAACGGAGGCGAATTGGGTGCCGGTGAGAATCCTACTCGCCGCAGTCGGGACTTTAATTAGTGCAGGCGGGCGGGTAGTTATCGCAGCAATTAACGTCCTTAAGAGATGTTAATTAGGTCTTTTTAAATGGAATTTCACTGACCTTTAAATTTAACGTCTCCAGCACGGATTTCCCGGGGCACTCGAATCGCGCCAGTGAAATGGAGGAGAGATTGAACCGCCTTTCATGTGGGTATTTAAAGTTGTGATAGCCCCATCTAAATAAAAGCTCACTTACTACAGCTGGTGTCTCAGTTCCCACTGGCAAATGTTTGGCAGCGAGTTCTTGTGTTGATACAGCTTTCTCAAAACTTTTGAGCCTTTCAAACTGAGAAGATCAGGATGGGAGGTGCTTTGGATGTGTTTGATGGCACATCAGAAGAGGAAGACAATCACCACCTACTGCAGCGACAACGTGCTGTGGTGGGATCAGCATTTGCACAGGAGAGGGGTGCAGTGGTGAGCGGTGCACAGGAGGAAGGTGCACAGGACGGAGCTGCACGAAAGAGAGGTGCGCAGGAGAGAGGTGCACAGAAGGAGGGCACAGGTCGCAGGAGGCACTACCCAACTAACAGGGTGTGCAGACAGAGGCTCAGCTTCCTTGACTTCTCTGGAGAGCAGTACCTCCGCAGGCTGAGGTTGTCATGTCAGGTGGTTGCAGACATCTGTAGCCTCCTAGAAGAAGGCCTGCTGCCTGCTGGACCTGATGAACACGCATTACCAGTGGCTGTGAAAGTTACCACCGCCATCAATTTTTTTGCCTCTGCTTCCTTCCACTACCGGAGACTTCTCGAGGATCTCGTAGTCCACTGCACATAAATGCATAAGGCAGGTGACAGATGGATTGTTTGCCAGGGCTGGGAGTTATGTAAACTCCCCTGTGATGACAATAGCCAGAATGAGCAGGCATTCTGATTCGCCTTTCTGGCTGGACTCCCACAGGTACAGAGTACCATCGATTGCACCACCACAGCAACCAGGAGTTTCCATCAAGTGCAAGAGATATTTGTCCATCAATGTCCAGCTGGTGTGCAACCACAAGAAGTGGTTCATGCAGGTGTATGCCAGATTCTTTGGGAGCTGTCATGATGCTTTCATACTGTGCCAGTCCAACATTCCAGACCTTTTCATCAAGGAAGCAGACTTAACAGCTGGCAATAGGAGACAAGGGATACCCCCTTCAAACTTGGCTCATGACACCTGTGAGGAACCCCACCATTGAGGCGCAGGAGCGCTACAACGAGAGTCACCGTGTGTGTCATAGACAAGCCATTGGAATGTTGAAGATGCGCTTCAGGTGCCTAGATAGGTCTCCCTTTAAGGAAAGTTGATGGGGCAAAAATTTCAAAATTGTATATAACTTGATGAGGGAAGGGCTATTAATTTAGGGAAAGCACATTTGCATTTCCTGAAACTGAATTAGACTAGAAGTCAGAAATATAAAATGTTGTCTCTAATTTGCATAATTTGCATTTAGATTCAGGTTCAGAAATGTCTGCTCTTTTCAGAAGCTAGTGATGCATATTGCACAGTGGGACGTATATGCAATAATATTTATAAGCCACATCAAAGCATTCACATCACTATTTGACGGATTGAAAGGAGTCAAATTTTCTTTTTTTTTTCATTAACCTTTTATTTGCTTGGCAGTTAGTTCAATGAAGAGGGGAATGTGTCCAAGTTTCCTTGCAGTCTAAGGAGCAGGGAATATATCACTTTCTCCCAACAATCTAGCAAGTAGGGAATGCATTAGAGTTAGATAGGGAATGTGTTATATTTTCTGGTAGTCTAGTGAGCAAGGAATGTGTTGAGTTTCCTAGCAGTTTAGTAGGCAGGGAATGTGTTACATTTCCTGGCAGTCTATTAGGCAGGGAATGTGTCTAGTTTCCTGGCAGTCTATTAGGTAGGGAATGCATTGAGTTTCCTGGCAGTTTAGTAGGCAGGGAATGTGTTTGCGTTTCCTGGCAGGCCAGTGGATAGGGAATATTTCCAACTTTTTCTGGCTGTCTAGTGGATAGGAAATATACCTGCTTTTCCTTGATAGCCTTCAGAAGGAGTTTCCTCCAACTTTCCTGACAGTCCAATGAAGAAAGAAATGTGTCCAAGTTTTCTACTAGTATGTTCCATGCTGGTGTCAGAAGCCCTGGGCATTTCCTTTTTTTTTGTAGATTTAGGATTTGAGTTCAACTTTAGACCATCTACAATCGGTTAGTCTGAATCTATCTGGATATAAATGTAAACATTTTTGGTGCCATCTCATGCGACTGGCCACATACCATGATCAGATTGAAATTGTGCATGTTCACTTACCAACTGTCAAACAGCATGGCTGAATTAAGATCCTGGGGAGTAAATCTCCTCCTGTTGATAATTTTAGTGAAAAATGTCAGCGCGAGTACAAAATGGGAAATCCTGTTTTCTACGCGTGCCATCCTTTCCACTAAAATTATGAACAGAAAATATTTTACCCTCAAGGTGAAATTTCATTTAATTAGCATGGGCACATTTACACAGTATAGATATTCAAAACTCAAAATTATGTAGATAAATAATAGGGAAAAAGGAGAATGAGAAGTGACATGGTCCAGGTATTTAAATTATTGAAGGTGCTGAATAACGTAGATGTAACCAAATTATTTAACTTGGACAGTGATTGCAGTACTAGAGTGCATGAATATAAAATGGATAAGCCTCAAGCAAGACGAGAGATGAGAAGGAATTCTGCATTTTCACTTGATTAGCTTCAGAGGTCAGGGAGAAGTTCTGTCGAGTTCCCTTCTTTAAAATGTGCCAGTGGTTATTTGCCTCATGCAGGAGACTGATTGGGTCAGGGCAATCTCTAAAGATCCAAACTGTGTACAGTGTAGTGAAACGAGTGAGACTGATTGGGTCGGGGCAATCTATAAAGATCCAAACTGTGTACAGTGTAGTGAAACGAGTGAGATTGATAAAATAAGTGACTTTTCCTCATTCCATATTTTTATTTTGTTAAACTCCATAACTCCTCCTAATTCATATTGGCATGAAAATAATTGGTAACCGTGGCTTAAAGGTATTGCAAAAAATAGAGGGAAAATATAATGCAGCTCAGATTAATTCTGCGCAAACTTTCAACTGGTATTGAGCACTGTTAGCCGTCAGTCAACCTCAATTATTCACGCAGCAAATAATAAAATTACGTATATTATGTAGTGCAGTTATAATGCAGCATATTATTAATAATGAATATATAAGTAAGTATACCACTTGAAATTATGATTTAATAGAGGTGCTTGTGAGGTGTAACACATTGGTGCACAGTCATGTAGCGTTAAGGAGTGATAAAATTGGGAGGGAGTGTGATGGGAGGAGACTCCCGTAAGTTTTCCTATAGTGCCAGTTCCTGGTCGCAGATGGGAATGCCTCAAGTGGAGACCATATGAAATCCTTTCTCAGAAACAGGAAGAGAAAAGGAGAAGGCAATTGACTGCACTGTTCTCAAATGTCTCCTAGCTCCTGAATCTCAACAAAAATCTTAGGACCAAACATCTGCCTACACTTTCAGCCAAGGAATGATACATGCCAGCTCATAGGGAGTGGCAGTTTATGGATTTGTGAGAAATTAAACATAAACAAATGAGAATAAAGCGAGGAGAACTAAAACAAAACGTGAACATGAAAGGTAAGGGCCCCGATATTAATGCAAAGGTGGGTTCCGAGCCGGGGAGGGGGCAATGGGGGGGGGGAGGGGGAATTGCGCGCGCGAAACCCAGAAGTAAAGTTGACGGGTCAGATTCTCTGATTTCAACTTGATTGAATCATTAAATCTTTCCTTCCGGGTTTCACGTCTCCAAGCTGCGCAGCAGATGCTCACCCGCATGACGTGATCTAAAATCCACTATTTAAAGGGCCAATGCAGAAATGGAACTTGGAGGAGCCAGGAGGTGTTTAGGATGGAATCACAAGGACCAAGGCCAGCATTCAGATTCAATGATGTTCCCTTGAATTAATGCTGGGTGCAGTCAGCAGCAGGAGGGACAGACTTTTCCCCAACAATGGGAGGAAGAACCTGCTGCTGTCACCAAGAAGGCCTGGTTGGAGGTGGCTGAGGAAGTGAGCAGCAGGAACATTGTGCCCTGGTCTTGGATGCAGTGCAGGAAGTGGTTTAATGACCTTAACCAGGTCAGGAAAAGTGATTCACCTACATCCTGTGGTGTAAACACCCTTCTTACTCTGCCTTGCCAAGCGAACTCCATCACATCGTTCCTCACACCCACTTAAGTTTCAGCAGCACCAATCCTTCACTTTCTATGCACTTCTTCACTTCCCTAGTTATCCATCCACCACTTATGAAATGTGATGCATCTGTCTGATCGTCACCCTCACCGAATGCACTGGATCCACCGGGTGAATACGTGCACTTCATTCACTCACTGCTCTGTTCTTTGACCCCTTATAGGAGGAGAGAGTGCAAAACGCAAGGGTAGGAAAGAGGGCTGGAGGTGGGCCGCCACAAATTGTGAAGCAGAGGAGGAGGCCATGGAGTTAAGTGGCACATCTGCGACCCTCTCAATCGGAAATGGAGAGACTGGGAACTTGCAGATGGCTGATGACACAATTAATAATATCTCTGACACACACATGCTGGCTTTATTTCATCAATGACTGAATTATGAGAAGACAGAGTAGGGTGATTGTCAAGATTGTTACTTTACCACTACTAATTCATATCCCTTTCTTTTGTCTTCCAGGGCCTTCAGATGTAGAGCAAGCGTTTCTGGAGATGCATGAGGATGTTTCCTCAGAGGATCTCATTCCTTCTGAGGGTGCTCCATCACAGGATGTACAACCGTGCACCAGCGCAAATACTCGCACTTCGGTGTTAGAGAGTTAGTTGGGTTTTCACTTGGTGATTCACAATTCACAAGTGAGCACCACCAGACATTGGTGGCAGGGACAGCTGTGGCAAGTCCGTGTCACGGGACACAATCCTCTCCAAGCTCTGCTCAGCTGGACACAGATGCTGAACTCTGGGGGCCATCGTTGAGAAGGAGAATGATAGAGGTACAGGAGCAACTTTGTGAGGCACTGACAGATGTGACACGCACATTCTCCACAATCGCGGAGAGGATGGAGGAGTCCAACTCGATTGCTAGTGGATTGGTGGCACAGGTAATTGCGAGAATGTCTTCCACAGAGAGAGTGGCCGTGTCCATGAAGCTTCAAGCACGGCTCTCAAATGAGTCCATGCAGGCCATGACCATGTCCGTGCAGACTTTGGATGCCAACATTTCTACTGCCCTAAACAGGATGACAGATATCTTATCCTTGGCCTTACAACGTATCATTGATCTTCACCAAGCTGCTCACCAGCAGAGTGGTAGGAGTAACGTAGTGCTGGCTCAGGAGAGGGATGATGGTGAAAGGGGACATGGAAGTAGGAACTCCATTCAAAGCGCTCCCACTTCTCACCCATTGCCCCCGCCCCCGCACCCCCAGCCAATACCCGACATGCTCCCTTGTCGCCCGATGGCAGACTCTGCCCCTGCACAGTTGCAGGTGGATCAGTCTTTGGCGGGGCCCTCAAGGGTTCCAAAACCCAAAGGTCGTAGGCCAAAAGCATCTCAACAGTCAGGGCAGGGATATGAACAGCGTGAATCTACCTCAGCTGAAGCCACATGGGATGCACCATGTAGAAGCAGTACGAAGTAAGTTAAAGCAATTGTAATTCACCAAGAGTATGCACATGGGTGCGTGCCAAAATGTTATGTTGTTAAATTTCCTTTTTTTAGAATGCCACATAAAATTTATTGATCAGAACCACTTCCACGTCTTGCCCATTATTGCGTCCCGAGTGCCAACTCGGCCTTTCACTTGCTTCATGGTGTATGTCAATTCATGACAGGATCCATTGGGCGAATGTGCAATGGGTGTATGCGTGTTTGAAAGACTGTTTTGTGTAAAGGTGGGGGTTGGGGGGCAATTGGTGGTGCATTTCATTTGTTATTTTTTCCAGTTGGAATAATTAACTGAACCTTCGAGCTATTAGCACATCCCTGGAATCCTGGGCAGCAAAGTACATGGCTGGTCTGGCAATGGGTGCCCATCTTCATATTCCTCCTCCTCCTCTTCGATGTTCTTCTCATCAGAAGATGCCTGATGAGTGCCTTGGTCATCCTCCACCTGTAATCCTCTCCGCTGTGCAATGTTGTGTAAAACGCAGGATGGCAGTATGATTCTGGATATTATCGCTGGTGAGTACTGAAGGGCGCCTCCAGACTTCTCCAGGCACCTGAAGCGCCTCTTCAACATTTCGATGACTTGCTCGATGACACACCTGCCAGTCATGTGGCTCTCATTGTCATGCTCCTGCACCACATTAGTGGGGTTTCTCACAGGTGTGATGAGCCAAGTTTGAAGGGGGTATCCCTTGCCTCCTACGAGCCAGCCCTTAAGTCTGCTTCCTGGAATGAAAAGGTCTGGAATGTTGGACTGCCGTATTATGACAGCTCCCAGGGAATCTGGTGGACAACTGCATGAAGCTCTTCTTGTTGCTGCACACCAGCTGCGCATTGATGGAATGGAATCCCTTGCAGTTGATGATAACTCCTGGTTGATCTGGTAGTTCTCAGATTGCCATGTGTGTGCACCCTGTACCTGTGGAAATCCAGCCAGAGAGGCCAATGTGAGTGCCTGCTCATTCTGGCTATTGTTATCACAGGGGAAGTTGACATAAGTCAATGCCCTGGAAAACAATCCATCCGTGACCTGCCATGTACATTTATGGTCAGCCTACCCAGCCACCCTTGAGATGTCTCCGCTGGTGCACTGGAAGGAGCCAGATGCAAAGAAATTGGTGACTTTTACAGTGACTGGCAATGCATGGCCACCAGGTCCAACAGGGAGAAGCTCTTCTTCTAGGTGGCTAGAGATGCCTGCAACTATCTGCCATGTCAATCTGAGCCTGTGGAAGCACTGCTCTTCAGATAGGTCAAGGAAGCTGAGCCTCTCACGTGGGTAGTGCCTCTTGCAACCTCGGCACCGCTGTTGCTCTCTCCTCTGCTATTCTCCTCTCTCTTGTGCACCTCTCGCCCATGCGCCTCTCTCCTGTGCACCACTACCTTGAGCACCTGCCTTCTGTGCAGCTGCTGATACCAATACCGCACATGCCACTGCCGTGGATGGTGATTGTCTTCCTCATCTGATGTCCTCTTGAAAACATCCATGGCGCACCCCAATTTGCCAGTGTCCATTTTAAAGGCTTCAAACCACCCGTTCTTGGGAATTAAAATTCCCCCTGGGGGTAACTACCAAAAAAAGTAGTGAAAAAAATGGAACTGGTTTTTAACATTCAAGGTTACCAGTGGCTGGAAGATGTAGAAAGTGATTGAAAATGTGGGGGATAATATACTTTGGCTACCTTAATGCCGTGTGTTTGCGCTGGATTTCTTCAAAAAATGACGGCCGCCTCTATTCCGCCCGCTTCCGGCGGGGGACATGGTGGCCGCCATTTTGGTGAGGGGTATGGCACTGGCCGTTGCCAGCGCTGGCCTCTCAAATTCAAATGAGCAGATCGTGACGTCAAACGGTGTGCAACGCCTGATTTGACGCCACAACTGCTATAACCCCCTCTTCTAACTACACATGGAAGAAGGTGCGTGTAGCAGCCCTGCAGAGACGCTGTATGCGCTTCTTAAAGGGACACACACATCTTTCAGGTAAGTTTGGATTTCAGCTTTTGGACTGTTTCTTTATATTTTATTGAAGTAGTGTCTTGGTGCAATACATTTAAAAAGTTGTTAAAGTGTGCAGGGAGTGCTGCTGGATGCTTGCAAGGATTTGGATGATAAAGGAAGGCCTCTGAGAAGACAGAAAATGCTGGAAAAACTCAGCAGGTCAGGCAGCATCTGTGGAGAGAGAAACAGAGTTAACGTGCCGAGGTTGCAACACGGTGGCATAGTGGTTAGCACTGTTGCCTCACAGGGCCAGGGACCCGGGTTCGAATCTGGCCTCGGGTGACTGTCTGTGTGGAGTTTGCACATTCTCCCCGTGTCTGCGTGGGTTTCCTCCGGGTGCTCCGGTTTCCTCCCACAGTCCAAAAATGTATGGGTTAGGTTGATTTGGCTATGATAAATTGACCCTTAGTGTTAGGGGGGGATTAAATATGTGGGGTTACGGGGATAGGATGGGATATGTTAGGGGGAATTAAATACGTGGGGTTACGGGGGTAGGGTGGGATATGTGTCGGTGCAGGCTCGATGGGCCGAGATGGCCTCTATCTGTACTGTGGGGATTCTGTGTGAGAAAGCAGGGACAGGGTACTGGATTTGGATGATCAGCCATGATCGTATTGAATGGTGGAGCAGGCTCGATGGGCCGAATGGCCTACTCCTGCTCCTAGTTTCTATGTTTCTATGTTTCAGGTCGAGATGCTACCTGACCTGCTGAGTATTTCCAGCAATTTCTGCTTTTATTTCAGATTTCCAGCATCCGCAGTATTTTGCATCTGAGAAGACCACTTGCTCACAGTCCTGAGGGGCACATGGAGATGAAGCAGAGGTAGCAAAGGGGACAAGCAGCTTGCAGAGAGAAGAGGAAGAAGCAGAAGAGGAGGATGTGGAAGGAAGGATGCAACCCAGGCAGCCCCTTTCTGGCCGGGATATCCGGGATGGAATCATCCACCTGCGGTACCAGTGACCACAACCCCAATTCCCCTTTCAAATTTTGTCCCACACCTTACCTTCAACTACTTACAGGTTAGTTGCGGATTGATTTCTACTGGCTGTTGCTGCGTTTGTAGAAGTGTTTTGTGGTTTCTAGAGTTCTTTAAAGTTGCTAAAATCTACAGGGAGTGGTGTGGCACATGCTGAAGGACTTTGTCCTGACTTCAAGGATTCTGCGCAGACTACTTGCTCCAAGACATGGTAGGCAATCCCCTTTGGCCTACAGCATGACAGGGACAATGAAAGAGGTGACTCAGAGCAGAGCAAGTTGCTGGAAGAGGGAGGAGGAGGATGGGGAGAAAGGCTCTCAGCCATATCCGCCCAGGATGTTCAGGGAGCGATACTCCTACCTGAACCTCAACGATGAACAGTGTGTCAGATGTCTGCGCTTCACTAAGGACGTCCTCACTGAAATCTGTCACCTGCTGCAGCCACAACTGCAACCTCAGAGCAGGGCAAGGACCGCATTGCCAGTGGCTGTGAAGGTGACCGTGGCCATGAACTTTTATGCGTCGGGCTCCTTTCAGACTGTAGCAGGAAATATTTGCAACATCTCCCAGTTTGCCGTCCACTGTTGCACTGGGGAGGTAACTGAGGTTCTGTATTCCAAGAGAGCTGAATATATTTAATTCTCTCCAGCCAGAGAGCAGCAGGCGGAGTGAGCACGCAGCCTTGCGAGGATTGCAGTCTTCCTCATGGTGCAGGGTGCCATTAACTGCATGCACATCACTTTGTGGGCGCTGCATGTCAACTCTAAGATGTACCGCAACCGAAAGGGATTCCACTCCGTCAACATCCAGCTGGTGTGCAACTGTACTCAGCGCAGGTGAATGCCAGTATCCTGGCAGCAGTCATGGTGCCTTCGTTCTGCGGCAGTCTGCTGTGCCATCCGCATTTGAGCAACCACGACAAACCAGAGGGTGACTACTGACCGACAAGGGCTATCCATCAACAACATGGCTCATGACCCCTGGTGAGCAACACACGCACATATGGGTAGCATGCATACAACGAAAGCCATGCTGCCACACGAAATATCACAGAGCCAGCATTTATTACCCATCCCTATTTGCCCTTGAGAAGGTGGTGGTGAGCCGCCTTCTTGAACCGCTGCAGTCCGTGTGGTGAAGTTACTCCCACAGTGCTGTTAGGGAGGGAGTTCCTGGATTTTGACCCAGCGACGATGAAGGAATGGCGATATATTTCCAAGTTAGGATGGTGTGTAACTTGGAGGGGAACTTGCAGGTGATGGTGTTCCCATGTGTCTGCTGCCCTTGTCCTTCCAAATGGTAGAGGTCGTGGGTTTGTGAGGTGCTGCCGAAGAAATCTTGGCGAGTTGCTGCAGTGCATCTTGTAGATGGTACGCACTGCAGCCACGGTGCGCCGGTGGTGGAGGGAGTGAATGTTTAAGGTGGTGGATGGGGTGCCAATCAAGCAGGCTGCTTTGTCTTGGATGGTGTCGAGCTTCTTGAGTGTTGTTGGAGCTGCACTCATCCAGGCAAGTGGAGAGTATTCCATCACACTCCTGACTTGTGCCTTGTAGATGGTGGAAAGGTTTTGGGGAGTCAGGAGGTGAGACACTCGCCACAGAATACCTAGCCTCTGACCTGCTCTTGTAGCCATAGTATTTATGTGGCTGGTCCAATTAAGTTTCTGGTCAATGGTGACCCCCAGGATGTTGATGGTGGGGGATTCAGCGATAGTAATGCCGTTGAATGTCAAGGGGAGGTGATTAGACTTTCTCTTGTTGGAGATGGTCATTGCCTGCCACTTGTGTGGCACAAATGTTACTTGCCACTTATCAGCCCAAGCCTAAATGTTTTCCAGGTCTTGCTGCATGTGGGCACGGACTACTTCATTGTCTGGGGAGTTGCGAATGGAACTGAACATTGTGCAAACATCAGCGAACATCCCCACTTCTGACCTTATGATGGAGGGAAGGTCATTGATGAAGTACATTGGGCCTAGGACACTGCCCTGATGAACTCCGGCAGCGATGCCCTGGGGCTGAGATGATTGGCCTCCAACAACCACAACTGAATGGCCTCCTTCTGTGCCGTAACCTTCTACAATTCTATGAACCATCTTTCTTTGTGCTAGGTATGACGCTAGCCAGTGGAGTATTTTCCCTTTGATTCCGATTGACTTCAGTTTATCTGGGGCTCCTTGATGCCACACTCAGTCAAATGCAGCCTTGATGTCAAGGGCAGTCACCATCCCATCACCTCTGGAATTCAACTCTTTTGTCCATGTCTGGACCTGTAAGGCTGTAATGAGGTCTGGAGCTGTGTGGTCCTGGTGGAACTCAAACTGAGCATTGGTGAGCAGTTTATTGGTGAGTAAGTGCCGCTTGATAGCACTGTTGGCGACACCTTCCATCACTTTGTGGATGATTGAGAGTAGACTGATGGGGTGGTAATTTTGAACTCACGTGCTGTGCTCCACCATCATTGAGGATGGGGATGTTCATGGAACCTCCTCCTCCCATTAGTTGTTTAATTATCTACCACCATTCATGACTGGATGTGGCAGGACTGCAGAGCTTTGATCTGATCCGTTGGTTGTAGGATCGCTTAGCTCTGTCTATAGCATGCTGCTTCCGCTGTTAAGCATGCATGCAGTCCTGTGTTGTAGCTTCCCCAGGTTGGCACCTCATTTTAGGTATGCCTGGTGCTGCTCCTGGCATGCTCTTCTACACTCTTCATTGAACCAGGGTTGGACTCCTGGCTTGATGGTGATGGTATAGAGAGGGATTTGCTGGGCCATGAGGTTACAGATTGTGGTGGAATACAATTCTGCTGCTGCTGCTGATTACCCACAGCACCTCATGGATGCCCAGTTTTGAGCTGCTAGATCTGTTCTGAATCTATCCCAGTTAGCACGGTGATAGTGCCACACAACACAATGAAGGGTGCCCTCGGTGTGAAGACAGGACTTCTTCTCCACAAGGACTGTGTGGTGGTCACTGCTATTAATACTGTCATGGACAGATGCGTCCTATTTCGTGTGTCCAATTCTGTTAGGTTCAGGAGATGGTTCTGTGATAGTAGATTGGCGGTTAGGATCAGATCAGCCATGATCTTATTGAATGGCGGAGCAGGCTCGAGGGGCCAATTGGCCTACTCCTGCTCCTATTTCTTATGTTCTTATGTTCTTATGTTCAACAGCATGTTTAGCACTGGCAGCAATCATGCAAATTAACAGGCAGCACAAAGTTGGCGTGCTGCCTGCATCGGAAGCAACGGGCGCGGTTTAATCGCGCATTGTGATCCCTGCGCCCATTTTTGGGGCTATCGATTGTATAATGCATAATATTCATTAACCTATAATCCCTAATAACATAACATACTGGGGGAGAAATTCATTATAGCCCAGTTTGGGGCGCTAACTTTTAAAAGTTGAAAAAATTAGCACCAGCTGCTAACGTTTCTCAACTTTTAAAAATTCAGTTTTGCGCTCCAGGAAGTGGAGTACTAAATCAAGCACTTCACTTCCTTCCTGGAGCACAACAGGCAGCAGGCGGGGCGGTAGGTAAGCAGCGCTGCACAATGGGCCGTGCAGCACTGCCGCTTTGGAAGGCTCCTTCCCTCCCTTAAAGGGAACGGCCATCGCTGCAGGCTCTGCAAGGAAAAAACTTACCTAGTCCCTGACGGCAGCTGCGATCCGGCCCGATCAGCCTGATGCACTGCAGCAGAGTGCCGGGCTGATCGAGCGCTGGGGAAAGAAGCAAAAACAACAGAAAGTGAGCATTTGATTATTTTTTTCCCGACCTCGGCCACCTCACCTTTAATCATCGCCCCCAAAGCGCCCGGCCTCCCGTTGAACGCCTCCTGCAGCTGCCGGTGTTTTCGCCCGGCGATGCTGCAGGAGGCGCAACCGAAGTTCGGGTCCGGGGCGCTACCGGGGCGATGACATCACAATCTTCGGGCGAAGGAGATCGGGGCGCAATGCCATACCACCGCCGAATTTAGCGGGAGGCGATATTCTCACCGTGCCCAGGCGGTAAGTGGTTAGCGCCCCGTTATCGCCCCCCGAAGGCGATAACGGGAGGCGCAAAGGTACCCAATTTCTCCCCCACTGTGGCCGGAATTTTACTGGCACTCAGAGTGCGGGTTTGGAGGCGGGTCCACTGTCAAAATCACAAAGATTGACAGCGGGTCGGTATCCTGCTGTAAACCCGCCTCCTTGTCAGTTTCCCATGTGTCAGGTCTGTCATCCCTGAACAGACCCGACACCAAGCGGCGGGTCAGCCAATTTAGATACTTAAAAGCTTGTTAAAAGGTAGTTAAGAACCATTTATCATGTGCTTAACAGTTTACCAGGTTTTTAACGAGGTTCCCAGAGAGCGGCTACCATGTCAGGTAAGTGTGTCGGGTTCTCTTTGACTCTCCATTGCTGTGAATAGGTGACAGCTGCAAAAGTGGTATAAAACCTACCATTTCACAGCTGTACATTTCCCAATCTTAGAAGCTGGAGCCTTCATGATTTGGAACCCACTTTTGAGCTTTATGCAGTTTGGAAGTGTTTGGAGTAAACTCTCTATCCACTGTCACCTCCTTGGAGCAACCCCTCTCACCATTGACAGATCACTTCAGTCATCTCAACTTCAGCTGCCATCTATTCCAGCAGCATCGGAGCCCTTGAAAAAATCTCACCTTGGTCCTCAGAATCCCACCATGATCAGCCCCAACACCAACATCACCAGGCACACCAGCAGCACCAATAACAGCCAACCTTCTCCGCAATCAGCTGATGCTGCACAGGACACAGGGCATCAGCACACGACTACGTTGCTGCCTGGGATGCCAGCAATGGCCTCACCATAGACAGATTTACTTCACTTGACGCTGTACACCCTGGCTGCCATATGATGCGCCAGGTTGGCACCACTCCACACCAACACCATAAAGCATCCCTGCAATGCCCAAGCAATCCCTTTTACACTCATCACCACTGTGGGGGGGCACCGTTATGTCTCACCATTCACTGCAACTCACTAAGCCACTTCCAAAGGTGCACACAAATCTGTCCAAGAACGCAAAGTGTTGAAATGAAAGATTTCAATGTTTGACAGCACATTACCAGAAACTTCACATGAACATTGGCTAAACCACCCAAGTGCCTACCCTTGTGTGTTGTTAGTTGGTATGCTTGCAATAGGATGAGGGTGAGTGTGAGGGGTGGCTAGTGTGATGGGGAAGTGAAAATGTAGATAGAGAGGGATGGGTGGAGGTGCAAGGTAAGTTGGTGTGAGTAAAGATGTGCAGGAGTAGGGTAAGGAAGGCAGAGTGATGGGGATGTGATGAGTGGCACAGCAGGATGAGGTCGAGTGTGGCTTGGCATTAATGTTTCATGATCTACTGAGATCATTGAAAGGTTTGTGCCATGGCAGCCTGGTCCTCCTGGCCACATCCCTGCTTGTGCCCTCCTGTGCAATGTGCAACCAGGCTGCATTGGTGTCCTGGAGAGGTGTCTTCTGCCCATTGGAAGGGAAGAGGACCTCCCTGCCTATGGAGGGAGTCATGGGAGAGCCTGGGTGCAACTGTGCACCTGTGTGCAGTGCTTGCAGCACCTCAATGCTGTAGAACACTGACAGAACAACAGTCAAAATGAATGTGGACATGGACCCTTTAAGGAAACCGGCTGCTGATGTGTCATCAAATGACATAATCAGACCCGCTTCCTTTGAATTAGCCAGGAACCTCGCAGGGCGGGCTTAACAAGCCCAATCAATGAAAAATTCTTCTCACAGAGTGAGATGGAGCCGAGAGCGGGTTCACAACATGTTACCTACCTTGGCCGCACTGAGCTCACCTTGGTAGGCGAAATCGCGGCCTGTGTTTAATCCCAGCTTTTCATGCACCACCATTCCAATTATAGCACAACAAATTTCTTGAAAGGAAATATTTTACAAATTAATTTTGATTTTTATACGGTTAGTCATGTTTTTCATAGATGGTTGCTGCGAAGGTTGTTACTAAAAGAGATCATAAGGTTCCCTGGTGGGCACTCTGCGAGTGGTAAACTTTAAATTAAGGGGGCTGAAATTCCAATCCGGCCCCGGGTGCATCTCCTGCATAAGTGCTATAGAGAGGCCAGAAAATGGGGCTGTATCTTCAGATTGTTACACATAAAGGCCTGTTTTCTGTGTGTCAGTAAATTTTGCTATCAATTGGCAGTCCAGACATTAAGGGAACCTTGGGACACATTAATACCAGTTTGAATATTCCAATGTAGTTTTAACCCAGTGCTTGCACATTACTGAACCAAAAACATCAACTAACGAACTGATATAGGGCAGATCTAATTAACCTAAGTGATTCTGCATATTTTGAATTTTTAGATAACATACACCACCATTGTAATAAGTCAAACCCAGGACAGGCTTTATTAACACTGACAGACTTAAGCTAATAAAATTTCTGATTTTTTTCCAAAAATGATTTCCAGGATAAAATGTTCCGTGCATTGTTGTACGTGGAAACATGAGTTTCTCAAACATTGTTGCATGGTGCATGTACCAAAAACCCTCAATCATATTCATCATATTATATTAGGACCTTATTCTGAATGAATACATTGGGCATGATGCAATTGCAACACTTATATGCAGAAAATAATTTCTCTGATGCATCTGACACAAACCAAACCATCTTCCATTGATGACAGTGAGATCCATAAAATAGAAAAGCAACACATATGACTGAACATTTTTAGAGACCGAAGCAATTGCATCTCCGAGTACTATTATAGACTTCATCCAACCCATGTAACCTCCTGAGGAAAGGTTCTGCAAAGTTCTTCCTTCCACCCAAAAGCAGATGAGCTAAACCCTACTTCCTGTATTAGTCATGTTTCATTAGCTATCTTTCTTTACTGGGCTCAGCATAGATTGAAAATGCCCAGAGGAAGAGTAGAATATCGAGACTACATCCATAATATGTAGGTCTAGGGAAATTTCTGCCTCCCTGGGGTGGTCAGTTTTATAAGTTTTCAGTCCACAGGCTAACAATGAAAAAAAGCATTAATAAAATCACTCAAATGTTAGACAAAATTGCTATTGATTGGCAGTTCAGACATTAAAGGAACCTTGGGAGCTATTGACACCAGTTTGAAGATTCTAATGTAGTTCTAACTCAGTGCTTGCACATTACTGCTAGTGAGCCAAAAACATCAACTGAGATACCAGGCAGATCCAATTAACTTAAGCCATGCTGCATATTCTGAATTTTAAAATAACATACATCACAATCACTTTGGAGGACCAGGTTTTATTAACACTGACAGACTTAAGCTAATAAGACTTGTTTTCCAATAATGATTTACAAAAGAAAATGTTCTGTATATACCGCACCTCTGTATGGTATGCACAATTTTCTTTAACTCTTGCATCCAACTCATCTAATCTCTTGAAGAAAGGTTCTGCACAATTTCCCCTTGCCCCAAATAACTTTATTAAAGTACAAGTAATCTTGCTTAATAACTTGAAAGCATAAAAACAATTATATACTTTAATCATGGTTACCTTGTCATCCTTTTTTCCTCCTAGCCTCTCTTCCTCTTTACTCCCTGACCTACTTTTATTGTTTTAAATGTATTAATTTTACTCTTGTTCTGACTAATTTAATCTATTTTACCTTTAAAATTTAAAGTAGTTTGCTTATCCTGCAGCTTCAGTTTCCCTGCTCCCATTGTCCATTTTGGAAATGGGAATGACATTTAAAATGTAAAACAGGAAAAATTGGGTATCGCCCATTTTGGGGCGCTAATATCGGCCGGGCACATAGTTTATCGCCCGGCGCTAATTATCGCCTCCGACTGCAAAATTCGCCTCTATCGCCCCTGGAGGTGATTTGAGCGCTAAATCAGGCGCTACACACCTCTCTTAAGGAGCAATCATCAGGGAGCGAGGCGCTACCTCAGAACGCCACCGAAGCTCAGGCGATGCCAGTTACCATGGAAGCCAGACAGGGGAGGGGCCATCTTGCTGGCCAGCCACATCCTGCTCATTGCAGCCTTGAATCTCGGCCTGGAGAGACCTCAAAAGCAATTGTGTTGGAAGCACGAATGGATAGGCCCAGGGAAAGAGCTCGGCGCTTAGGAACCTCAAAAGTGGTGCTGAGGGCCAAAACTCCTTAGGACAGCGTTAAAACCAAAAATTTTGCTGACAAGAAAAGGCAGGAAGCGCCCGCCTTTAAATAGCGCTCCCCCAGCCCCTTCCTGACTTGAAAACGTTCCCCTCTACCTGTCATTCCTAGCGGCAGGTGCTAAGGCAGGGGGCGCGACTCAATATCCAGTCCGCAGCGCTACCGGGGCATTACACTCTCGACTGACGTCACGATCTGCGGGCGCAGGAGATTGTGGCAGTAGTGTTTAGCGCCGCCGCAAAACGACTGGTCAATTTCGTGAGCGGCGCCAAAATCTCCGCACTCGGGCGCTAAGTTCCTAGCACCCCGTTTGCGCCCCCCGGAGGCTCTAACGGGAGGTGCTAACCAACTGAATTTTTCCCCCCTTGCATTTATATAGCGCTTTTAATGTCACAAAACATCCCAAGGCACTTCACAGGAGCGTTATCAAACAAAATTTGACACCGAGCCACATAAGGAGATATTAGGAAAGGTGGAAATATAAGCCATTTGATTGGCTAAAATCAAGTTCCAAACCACTTTTTATGCTAATAACCTTGAAAACATGGAACAATTGATCTAGTCTGTTCTGTGTACTTGTGTATCACTTGGTATATTTTTAGAGATCTTCTGGCTTATATGGAGAATCTGTGGGTGAACCTGTAACAGGTGAAAGGACTTTCTAGCACACAACAGAATAGCATGGAATCTGGTCCCAAAGGTCACTTTTGGTTTACCTTTAATCAAGGTTTCAGCATCCTCTTGAGCCTCTTCACTATTCTCCTCCAGTCTTGCCTCAAGGCCATATTCTGCAGAGCTGCATGAAAATGTCTCATCTGTAGACACATTAAGGATATCGGTCCACAAAGGATTGTGCATGCTTACATACATGCTAATGCATGTAGCATGGTAGTTATGGTCCTGAACTAGCAACCCAGAGTTTGTGCCAATCACTGGAATTCCCTCCCTAAACCTTTCTGCCACTCTACCCCTCTCTCCTTTAAGAAACCTCTTTAAAAACTACCTCTTCCCTGTCCTAGTACATTTTATGTGTCTTGGTGTCAAATTTTGTTTGATAACGCTCCTGTGAAGCACCTTGGGATGTTTTACTACGTTAAAGGTGCTATATAAATGCAAGTTGTTGTAGTGAGTCAAAATCCCAGCGTGGCAAATTGTGATATAAATTCAACAAATCTGGTAATTTATGGCGTGGCATCAGAAAAATTGACTATGAAAGCCTCTGGACTGCTGTAAAATCCGAATTGGTTTACTAATGCCCTGCAGGGAAGGGCGGCTGCCACCTCTGCCTGGTTTGGCCCACACATGATTTCAATTCCACACTACATGGAAGAACCTTAATGCCATCTGAAGGGGCTGACCAAAGCACTTAGTTGTAACACAATTGAAGAAGGCCAACACTGCCTTCTCCAGATGGGTATTAAATATAGCCTTGCCAGTGTCACCCATATCCTGAGAACAAACAAATAAAAGAAATACTGAGCATAGTACATTTAATGCAAGTTTCATAGTATCAAGGCAGTAAAGAAAGACATTCACTACACAGTAATATGCTCTTTGTTTACCTATTAATCGGTGCAGGCTCCACATGTCTGGTCATTGACACTTTCCAGGACCAAAAGCCGGAGCATTCCCAATTGATGTATTTCAGCAAAGATTTACAGGCATTACAGCATGTTCACTTGGCCAAGGTAATAGCACTACTAGTGAAGGCCTGTTACCAGGAGAGTGGTCAGCGAGGCTTAGAGATGCTGAAAGGATGCTGAAACTGCTGAGAATTTTCTGCAGTTGTGTCTGAAAAAGTATGCCTTGTGACAAAAATCAAGTTTTTTTGTCTAGTTTTATTTAAATCCTACCTCTTTGACCAAGCTTTTGGTCATCTGCCCTAGTTTCTCCTTATGTGGCTCAGTGTCAAATTTTTGCCTTAGAACACTCCTGTGAAGCGCCTTGGGACGTTTTACTACATATAAATGCAAGTTGTTGTTGTTGTAGTTTTAGCTTGCTACTGCCTCCTTTAATCCAGTCATGGTATGTATGGCATTAAAAACTAACTGCATCAAAAATCCTGTCCCAGGCTAAATCCATACTATGTTTTGAGGACTATTTGGCTATCATTGGGAAAGTTGCTTGAGGGAAAAGCCAAGCTACACAATTCAAACATAAATATGCCATGGGATTGGTTTCAGTATGTGTCTGGCTAACAGCTTTTTTAGTTATTGAAATTCCACAAATGTTTAGGGGATACGAGCCTGGAGCTTTCAAAAAATGTTGAGTTTCATCTGGAGTCTGTGAAGAGAGGTGGCCTGAGTTGTACCTCTGACGAGAATCAAATAAACAACACCCTTCTGTAGTTGGTGAGCAAAATCCCAAATAGCATTAGATATTTTAAAAAATGGATCCTTTGTTTTTAGACCTTCTTAATGGGAGAACTATTACATAGTCAATTTCAGATAAGAACATACTTGTTCCAAGTATAGAATTAACATGTGCAAAACCACTTCCCATTCACTTCTTTTGAGAATTTTGAATGCAAGCATACAAAAATACAAAATCCTGATATGACCATAAATATTATCCATATATTAATGTTCAGGAAATGTAATCAATTTAGTTCCAGATTTCATCTAGAGACTAGAGACATGGCAGAAGGTCTGATGAGGCAACTTCTTCTCAAGGTGTCTGTGCATCCTCTCACTCCAACCAAACTACGTGTAGAATTGAGGAAGTGTGAGCGAGCAGGCAGATTTCAGCAGACACTGCATTCTCAGATACCATTCCACCTCCAAGCCACACACCATCTTGACTTGGACACATATCACCATTCCTTCATTGTTGCTGTGTAATAATCCTGGAACTAAAACAGGAAGAACTTTGCTTTAAGAAGCTCTCCAAAGCAGGCACGCTGGGGAACAGAGTGTGTTCACCAAAACTTGTACAATTTTAGGTGGAACCTCATTTGCATAAATACAAATTATAAAAAGGCTCACATGGGCTCCTTGCTCACCCCAAAACCACACCTCAAAAAATTTGCCATGCAACAAATTGGGCATGCAAGGTCAGGGGTCAGATTTTCTGACCAGCGACATGTGCCACCAGTCAGGTTCTGCACCAATGTTAGAGCTTCATAAAATTTATCCTTATACCTCCTACCTATAAGGGTAAAATTTCATATGTTTCTCATCTTTCAAGTGTAAGTGGCTATTTATCTCCCGCAGATCAAATACGTCACAAAGACAAGTATAGATGAGGAAGGCCATGAAAGCCATCTAGATTATTATTCCACAGAAACCTACAGTCGCCATCACAGCACCTAACTTGAATGACTCCAGAGTTTTTGTCTCCTTTACCCTATCAGAAAAACATTCTAGGTATTAATCACTTTGTGTGAAGAATTAATAGGTTTAATCTTTCTTTTTTATTCTTTTTGTTAAAATTAAAAATATTTATCATCAAAAAATAGAATTGAAAGGCTTATTTTAAAAGCATATGGAAGAAATGGTTAGTATCAGACCTTTTCCCCCCTTCTGGGAGTGATCTTAAGGAGAGAAGATCAGTAGCAACTAATAACCAAAGTGATAAATGGCCAATGTGTGACACCAGCAGTCTTGCTCATGCCAAGGCAAAGAAAGCCTAACTGATGGGATGAGTGACCCCTCAGTTGGTTGTCCATCTCATTCCACAGTCACAGCACTTCTTACAGACGGCTTCATAGAGACCAGCACATGACTCCATGGCTTCCCAGCATGTCAGCTGTGAGCAAACAAGCACCAGAGAGAAAAAAAACAAACGCGAAAGGTAAAAAATATAATGAGAAACGTTGCATATGTGTAGAAGCATTCTTCAAACTGACAGCTTAATTAATTTTAAAGGAATTCTTCGGTAAAATTGTTGATTACTCCACCTTGATATCTTTCAACCGGTGTTATTATTCCCAAAATTCTATTAGTAGCAGCCGAGATAGCTGGTCACCCACAGTGACTGTTCCCAGCTCCTAATGGTCATTTCAAGTAGAGGATTGCAGGAAAACACAATGGACAGGTGTTGTCACAAGAGTGAGAGATACATTATTCTGACTGTGTAACAGTAAATGTTGTACAATCCAGGCATCATTTATTAGGAGTCTCCCAAGTGTTCCACATGGGAAGTCAAGACCGAGTGCACTGAGCGGGGAGGGTGTAGTGGGTAGAGCGAGGAAGAGGGGGGAATTGGGTAGGGGAGTGGATAGGGGTGGGGGTTAGGGGAGAGGACGTGGAGTGGGGTGGGGAGGGGAGGAGGAGAAGGGGAGGAGGGAAAAGGAGGGAAGGAGTGGAGAGGAAGGGGGGCAGGACAAGGGGGTGGAGAGGGAGTAGGGGGGGAAGTGAGACAGAACCCAGGGCAAAGACATTTTTCCACTCAAAATTTAGTTCTGAATAACAATCAGCCAGTGGGATGAGGTGGAAGAGGATCTGGGAGGGCTGTAAGGGGCAATGGTGTTAAAAGAAACACTATATTAGCTTTCAATCATTTGTACTTACCTTCCTATACTTACTGATGCCAACATGGCTGCTGGCTACCTCAGTGGTGTTTCAAAAACTTAGGCTGCTCCACAGTGATACTCAGTGACCACAGCCTGAACTGTATGCACACTAAAATGGCTTTATCCTCTTCACTTCAACATACTATTGGCAGCTATTGTTTTACCAGCTAACATTACATTGAAAACTCCTAACACAGCGTTACATACAGGTATGACTGGCACTCCAGGTAAATGTTAACATTTTGACAATGTAATTTCCCTTTGACAGAATCTAACGCAAGAGTTTTCAATGTAATTAGAAATGGATATTATAGATAATAAATCACTTAATTGTGTAATTACCGTACTCATTAAAATGCACATTTATTTTGTTATTGCTAAATACCCTATTATAATTCTGCAACATTTATATTATCGGGGCAACACGGTGGCATAGTGGTTAGCACTGTTGCCTCACAGCGCCAGGGACCCGGGTTCGAATCCGGCCCCGGGTGACTGTCTGTGTGGAGTTTGCACATTCTCCCCGTGTCTGCGTGGGTTTCCTCCGGGTGCTCCGGTTTCGTCCCACAGTCCAAAGATGTGCGGGTTCAGTTGATTTGGCTATGATAAATTGACCCTTAGTGTTAGGGGGATTAAATACGTGGGGTTATGGGGATAGGGTGGGATATGTGTCGGCTCGATGGGCCGAAATGGCCTCTATCTGCACTGTGGGGATTCTGTGATTATAGAAAGGGCAAGAGATAGAATAATGGATGCCAGGAGAGCTGTAGAGATAAGAATGAATACATGTGAGTGATTGCAAGGCAGTAGAGTCACAATGAAGTTTGAGTGGATTATAGCTATCATCTGAACCATGGCTTTGGGTCAGAGGAGTAATTTTCTGACTGTGCTGCCATTAGACAGCTCCACCCACCAGGAGTGGGCATCAGAAATTCAGGCAAGCTCAGCTCGCAATTGAATTTTTAATATATGCTCCCAGTGGAAAAGGCTCCCCTCTAGCAGTACAAAGTTAAAAAAATTACATCTTACATTGCTGCTTTAAAGTTACTTCCAAAACAAGCGCTCTACTCGGAGCTCCAACACAGCAAGAGAGCCCCAGGTGGGCAGAGGAAATGCTTCAAGGACACCCTCAAAGCCTCCTTGAAAAAGTGCAACAACCCCACCGACACCTGGGAATCCCTGGCCCAAGACCGCACAAAGTGGAGGAGAAGCATCCGGGAAGGTGCCGAACACTTTGAGTCTCTTCGCCGAGAGCAAGCGGAAGCCAAGCACAAACAGCGGAAGGAACACACGTCAACCCAAGCACCCCACCCACCCGTCCCTTCAAGCATCGTCTGCCCCACCTGTGACAGAGACTGTGGGCTGGATTTTGATACTGGGGCGGGTTGGGGTCGTGTTATCCACTTTTCGTGTTATCCACCCGACTGCAATTGGATGTGGGAGATTGATGCAATTTTCACCTAATTGGGCAATTGAGTTCCAGCATGTGGGAACCCATGAACTAATTAGTGTTTTCAGTCTGAAAGGCACCTCTGATGATGTCATCATTGCTGCTG
The DNA here is from genome assembly GCA_030390025.1 of Squalus acanthias. Classification (NCBI taxonomy): domain Eukaryota; kingdom Metazoa; phylum Chordata; class Chondrichthyes; order Squaliformes; family Squalidae; genus Squalus; species Squalus acanthias. The sequence continues at coordinate 45,540,405 of CM059431.1, read as the reverse complement.
CATTGAATGTCTTCAGAGACTGCCTGGCCTTTGCTGTGAGAGGACCTGGATGGAAGTCTGTTCCGAGAGAGAGAGAGAGAGAGAGAGAGAGAGAGAGAGAGAGAGAAAGAGAAAAAAACCTGAAGCCAAAATGAGCAGTTGCAGCCCTACGTCTGCTCCCAGATATGTTTCCTACTGGACCTGCAGCTCATAGTCAGCTTTCGAAATGTGCTCCCGCCAGGTTTCACAATCGTGTTTCAGAACAGGCGTGCTTCACGTAGAACAAGGGTTAAAATCACAAAGACCTTTCAAAATGGCATTATAGAGCCAATTTAGTGTTTGTTAAGAGCCTTAACAGCCCATCCCGCCTCTTAAAGGCGGGATGGAGTCGGGACCAGCAGACACGATTTAATGAAAATTGCGTGGAGGCGGGATGGAGGCGGACTTGTGCCCGCCCGCCAGTTTCCGCAATTTTAACCCCCCACATGCCTCCAAACCCGCCTCCACGGGTCAATGAAAATAGGTCCCACATTGGACTCATCAGTCACCTGAGAACTAATTTTTAGTGGAAGCAAGTCATCCTCGGTTCCGAGGGACTGCCTAAGAAGAAGAAAATTACTCCGCGGTATTTGTTATTTTTATACAGCATATACTGTTTTAATTCTACATGCCAGTTCTATTAGTTTTAGGTCCACTTTGTACCAACAGCAACTGTCAATATGGAGGCTGACTGGCAGTGCTCCCCATGTTAACTGTTAATTACTGGGACATTCTAGGAGCTATTTGTATGCCAGTAATATATATAAATGTATTACGCTTCTCCTTGTCAGCTGACTCAAACCTTGGCCTAATGTTCTAATGTTGTAAGGACTACCTCTTCCTATGACTAGACTATGATGCGGAGATGCCGGTGTTGGACTGGGGTGGACAAAAGTGAGAAGTCGCACAACACCAGGTTATAGTCCAACAGCTTTATTTGAAATCACAAGCTTTCGGAGCTGACGAAGGTGACGAAGGAGCAGCGCTCCGAAAGCTTGTGATTTCAAATAAAGCTGTTGGACTATAACCTGGTGTTGTGTGACTTCTCACTTATGACTAGACTAGGAAGAGCACAGCAAATTTTGACAATCATAATGGCAGCTGATACAAACAGCAGCAGCAAAACTCAGAAATCGTAATGCACACAATTGTAACTGTTATTCAAAAATAACAATTTATACTGTTTTAAAATAATATTACATAGTGTTTGTTAAATAGTGGAACACTGTGATATTACACTGTTTGATAAATAAGGTTACATAGTATTTGTTAAGTAGTGTAACACAATGTCTGAATAGTGTTACAGTATGTGCTAAATAGCAATACAAAATTTGTTAAATTGTGTTGCACAGTGTTTGATAAATTGTGTTAGTGTTAAATAGTGTTACACTTTATGATAAATAGTGTTAGTGTTAACTAGTTTTACAGTGTATAATGAAATAGTGTTACTGTGCTTGATAAAAAGTGTTGCCTGGTGTTAATTAAATAATATCATTTAGTGTTACACAGTATTTATTAAATAGTACTAGTGTTTATTAACTAATGTTACATAGTGTTTGTTAAATAGTGTTACATTGTGTTGAACAGTGTTAATTATGTTACATACTGTTAATTAACACAGTAATTATTAACTAGTGCTATGGAGTGAAATTTCCACAGGGTTCCCCCATCTCTTGCCATAACCTTGGTGTGAGATGTGCAGAACACCCACCCTCCTCCCACACCTCCCCCCCCTCCACCACCCCGCACCACCCCCGAGATATGGCGTAAATGTGCACAGTCATCCAAGTGTGGTCTAACCAAGGTTCTATACAAGTTTATGATGACGTCATCGCCGTGTGCAGCTTGCGCCCCGGACGCAAACCTCCCTTGCGCCCCCTGACTTATCACCGATTGATATGTCCGACAGGATCAGGGGGTGTTTTTGCATCTGCCGCGGCACTACTTAAAGAGCCAACTGCCAGCACATGCCCCCTTTTCCTTTTTTTATGTGGGGTGCCGGCCGCGATCGCTCAGCTCGGCACTCCTCCCGAGGGGTGCCGACAATGATGCGGGGGAGGAGGGGAGGAGGCCTACAATGATGCGGGGGAGGAGGGGAGGAGGCCTACAATGATGTGGCAGAGGAGGGGAGGAGGGTAGGAGGGGAGGAGGCCTACAATGATGTGGAGGAGGGGAGGAGGCCTACAATGATGCGGGGGAGGAGGGGAGGAGGCCTACAATGATGTGGAGGAGGGGAGGAGGCCTACAATGATGCGGGGGAGGAGGGGAGGAGGCCTACAATGATGTGGAGGAGGGGAGGAGGCCTACAATGATGCGGGGTAGGAGGGGAGGAGGCCTACAATGATGTGGGGGAGGAGGGGAGGAGGCCTACAATGATGTGGGGGAGGGGAGGAGGCCTACAATGATGCGGTGGGGGAGGGGAGGAGGCCTACAATGATGCGGGGGAGGAGGGGAGGAGGCCTACAATGATGCGGGGGAGGGGAGGAGGCCTACAATGATGCGGGGGAGGGGAGGGGGCCTACAATGATGCGGGGGAGGAGGGGAGGAGGCCTACAATGATGTGGAGGAGGGGAGGAGGCCTACAATGATGCGGGGGAGGAGGGGAGGAGGCCTACAATGATGTGGAGGAGGGGAGGAGGCCTACAATGATGCGGGGGAGGAGGGGAGGAGGCCTACAATGATGCGGGGGAGGAGGGGAGGAGGCCTACAATGATGTGGGGGAGGAGGGAAGGCCTACAATGATGTGGGGGAGGAGGGGAGGAGGCTTACAATGATGTGGAGGAGGCGAGGAGGCCTACAATGATGTGGGGGAGGAGGGGAGGAGGCCTACAATGATGCGGGGGAGGAGGGGAGGAGGCCTACAATGATGTGGAGGAGGGGAGGAGGCCTACAATGATGTGGAGGAGGAGGGGAGGAGGCCTACAATGATGTGGAGGAGGAGGGGAGGAGGCCTACAATGATGCGGGGGAGGACGGGAGGAGGCCTACAATGATGCGGGGGAGGAGACGAGGAGGCCTACAATGATGTGGAGGAGGGGAGGAGGCCTACAATGATGCGGGGGAGGAGGGGAGGAGGGTAGGAGGGGAGGAGGGGAGGAGGCCTACAATGATGTGGAGGAGGGGAGGAGGCCTACAATGATGTGGCGGAGGAGGGGAGGAGGGTAGGAGGGGAGGAGGCCTACAATGATGTGGGGGAGGGGAGGAGGCCTACAATGATGCGGGGGAGGAGGGGAGGAGGCCTACAATGATGTGGAGGAGGGGAGGAGGCCTACAATGATGCGGGGGAGGAGGGGAGGAGGCCTACAATGATGCGGGGGAGGAGGGGAGGAGGCCTACAATGATGCGGGGGAGGAGGGGAGGAGGCCTACAATGATGCGGGGGAGGAGGGGAGGAGGCCTACAATGATGCGGGGGATGAGGGGAGGAGGCCTACAATGATGTGGGGGAGGAGGGGAGGAGGCCTACAATGAAGCGGGGGAGGAGGGGAGGAGGCCTACAATGATGCGGGGGAGGAGGGGAGGAGGCCTACAATGATGCGGGGGAGGAGGGGAGGAGGCCTACAATGATGTGGAGGAGGGGAGGAGGCCTACAATGATGCGGGGGAGGGGAGGAGGCCTACAATGATGCGGGGGAGGAGGGGAGGAGGCCTACAATGATGTGGAGGAGGGGAGGAGGCCTACAATGATGCGGGGGAGGAGGGGAGGAGGCCTACAATGATGTGGAGGAGGGGAGGAGGCCTACAATGATGCGGGGGAGGAGGGGAGGAGGCCTACAATGATGTGGAGGAGGGGAGGAGGCCTACAATGATGCGGGGGAGGAGGGGAGGAGGCCTACAATGATGCGGGGGAGGGGAGGAGGCCTACAATGATGCGGGGGAGGGGAGGAGGCCTACAATGACGCGGGGGAGGAGGGGAGGAGGCCTACAATGATGCGGGGGAGGAGGGGAGGAGGCCGACAATGATGTGGGGGAGGGGAGGAGGCCTACAATGATGCGGGGGAGGAGGCCTACAATGATGTGGAGGAGGGGAGGAGGCCTACAATGATGTGGAGGAGGGGAGGAGGCCTACAACGTGCTGCCGCATGTTGCACTGTTGCACGTAGCACTGTGAACTTCAGTAGTAGCGCCCTGAGAAGGAGGTGGAGCGCTTCCAGTAGCTCTCCACCACCTGATTGGGGCGCTACTACTGAAGTTACGGCGGAGAGGCGCTAATGGCGACGTTAGCATCCCAAAAGGGGCGCCACCCAATTTTTCCCCGTTAAATTATAATGTCTTAAAATACTAATTGTAAAGCTACACAGGAATTCTAAGATGGTGACAACTGAACGGTCAAACCTTCAAACTTTCGAACTGACCCTTACAGCACTGGCAGTTAAGTTAATTTGGAGATGTGCCAATCCTAAGTTCAAGAGAATGGCTGCACAGCTCTGCAGCAGCAAAGAACACTGGGCCGGTATTCCGATCCCTATGGGTGTGTACGCGCTGTGTACTCACCTGTAGGGACATCGGAAATGCCGGTTTTAGGCATGCACAGCGCATGCGCTGAAAACCGGTATTTCCGATCTGTCAAGAAAGCTCTTGACAGATCCTCCGGCTGCCCTGGAGAAGGGTCTCTGCGGGCGGATCGTTCCGCTTTTTGGAGCCCCTCCGCCTGCAGAAAACCCTTACAATTCTTACGCTTGGTAAAAGCAGGAGTAAGGCCTGCTTTTACCAGAATAAGAGTTGAAAAAAGTAAAAAAAAAAAAAAAAAATTTCACTGATTTATCATTTAAAAATACTTTAAAAAAGGTAAGTTTATTTTTAGCCCCATAAAAAACTTTAATTATTTTTTTCAAAAATTTAAATTTTTGTTTAAAATAGTTAATTTATTGTAATTTCAAGTCATTTTAAAAATATGATTTTTTTTTAAATTTATTTGAAGTTTTACTATGTTTTTCGGGTGATCTCCATTCATATATTTGACAGGTCTTCCTGTCAAGTGTATGAAGGGCGATTCCCTTCTGTGATTGGCTCCCCATGACCCACGTGATCCCAGGGATGCTGCGAACTACCTGCGCCTCTGGGATACGTGGGCCCTGCGCACTTGGAGTTAGGAGAGGCCCAGGATCGGAAGTGTGCGCATCCCGGGAGCCCTCAGGTAAGGGCGTAGATTTTTCCAGATTGCAGGCCTCCGCCCGCAGGAGGCCTGCAATCGGAAAATACGGGCCAATGTTCTTGCAAAATAAAACATCTGGGCAAAACATTATCTTTTTAATTAAGGCCTCTGTAGGATGGGATGTTGGTGATTAGGGGTTACAGAATCAAAGACAGTCTTATAGTTAACAGTTTCACTTGGTCAAACAGCAATTTAATGTTAAGGGAAAGAAATATGCAATAAGATAACAAAATAAGGAGGTCAATGAAATGACCTCTGATGAGCTTCCTTTCTGTTTGGTATGATTCCAGTCACTGAAGCATTTTCCCTTTGTAATGTATTGTCACATGGTTTCTCACATGGTTATGTATGAGCATGCTCCGTTCACTCTGGCCTAGTAAAGTAGCTCATGAATTAGCAACTCATGTCTCTGTCCTTCATTTGTTCTACCCACATATATTACACTTTTGGTGACGAGAATGGGATCTCAAAGCCATTTTTAGGGATCATGGAAGGACACAGTGTTCAACCTACGAGTGGAAAAGTTTAAGGTGAATTTGTGACACCTAAACTGAATTTTTGCGATGTTTTACTGTTAATGTCTGTGCTTCGCCTTCGTGTGTATGTATACACAGCAACAGCGGCGTTGATTCTCAGAGGTGTACAGGTAGCGTGCTGAGTCACTGTTCGATGGGATCAGGATAATCATGGCCGTGCCTACGGGATTCATCGGAAGCCTCGGCATGTATGACCGAGCTCACGAACCATTCAGTTCTTACATTGAGCGGATGGAGATTTTTTTAGGGCCAATAACATTATTGAGACCGAAGACATAGATGAGAATGTTCAAGCTCAAAATAAAGTAATTCATGAACGGAAGAAAGCAATTTTTCTAACGGAGAATGGGCCAGATGTCTATGGAACCTTGACAAACCTACTCGCGCCAGGGAAAGTGAAGGATGCGTCGTTTGAAGACATTGTTGAGAAACTTGAGGACCATTTCGACCCAAAGCCATTAGAAATAGCAGAGAGCTATAAGTTTGGTACCAGAAACCAAAAACAAAGTGAAACCATCAGTGAGTACATTGTAGCTCTTAAGAACCCATCTTTGCATTGTAACTTCGGCACATTTTTGGATCATGTGTTGTGAGATAAGTTTGTGTGTGGACAATGTGGATGAGTGCACACAGTCCAAGTTACTGAACACTCCGAACCTAACATTTGGCATAGCATGCAAAATTGCCCTATCTATGGCGTCTAAGAATGGTAGGGAGCTCCGTCCAACTCAAGTGACTAGTGCAGCTGAGGTCTACAGTCACAAAGCCACCGCCAAACCTAAAGTTGTGAGACCAAGTCAAAAGCATGTCCGTGAGAGCAGTTCAGTGAATTGTTATCGCTGCAATGGAAATCACTCACCACAGTCCTGCCAATACAGAAATGCGAAGTGTTTTCACTGCCAGAAGCAAGGCCATATTTCAACAGCTTGCAGAGCTCGATCTAAAGCATGAAGTAAGAACCATTCTAGTGGCAGTGCAAAGCAGCGACAACAAAAGGGAGGAATTCACAATATTGAAGTAAACACACCTGATGTTGAAGAACTGGCCATCTACAGTATCTATGCCACTAGCGGCAACACCAACAGTGATGAGAAAGACATCCGTACAAAATTTTTGGTCAACGAGCAATATATTGATATGAGTATCGACAAGATGGTGGACTGCTCTATCATGAGTAAGGACACATATGAGAGTAAGTTCAATCAAATACCACTTACAAAGAGTACCGTAGAGTTAAAAACCTACTCCGGAGAAATCCTAGAGACATGTGGACAAATGGAATGTACAGTTCAACACAATGGCCAGTCAGTAAAGCTGCCTATTATTGTAGCGAGCTACAACAACAGGCCAACCCTCATGAACAAAGACTGGTTGAGAAAGTTAAAACTAGACTGGAAAAACATCTTCAGTGTAGATACTTCAAAGAAGTGACTCGACACAATGCTGAACAAGTACGAAAGCATGTTCACAGACAGTTATGAGGGCATCACTGGGTATGACGCGCATATCCACATCAAGTCCAACGTGAAGCCTGTCTATTGTAAGGCAAGGCCGGTCCCCTATGCGTTGAAAAGTCAGGTGAAGGAAGAGCTAGAGAAACAGAGAGAACGGAGTGCTAGTAAAAACTGACAAAAGTGAATGGGCTACCCCGATTGTGGTAGTGCCCAAAGCAGACAAAACTGTACGCTTGTGTGGTGACTACAAAGTTACTATCAACCAAGCAGTTGACGATGAACAGTAGCCGTTACCTACATCGCATGATTTGTATGCAGCACTCTCTGGGTCAAAGGTTTTCTCCAAGCTTGACCTGTCGCACGCTTATGCTCAGCTGAAGGTTGACAAAGAGAGTCAACAGTATCTCACTATCAACACTCACAAGGGACTGTACTCATACAGCAAGCTGCCGTATGGTGTAAAGTTCTCTCTCAAAATCTTCCAGGCTACGATGGATAAAATTTTGCAAGGATTTCCAAATTGCTTATGCAATCAAGATGATGTGCTGATTGCAACAAGCAGCGAGGAAGAAAATCTAGAAGAGTTAGATTTAGTTCTTCAATGGTTGAATTCCCACAATGTCAAATTGAAAAGGAGCAAATGTGCTTTTGTGCAGCCCGAGGTTGTGTACCTTGGTCTGAAAGTTGATGCAAATGGCTTGCAACCAGTGAAGGAAAAGGTTGATGCTGTCTCAATGCTCCAAAGCCACAGAACGTGTCTGAGTTAAGATCTTTCCTTGGAATGGTCCAGTACTACGCATGTTTCTTACCTGAGTTAACGACCATGTTAGCTCCATTGCACGAGCTCCTCAAGAAGGATGTCCAGTGGCAGTGGACAAAAGTGCAACAGGAAGCTTACAACACTTGTAAGAGAAGTCTCTCTAGCGATGCTCTACTTGTGCACTATGAAACAGAGCATGAGCTGAAGTTAGCGTGTGAAGCTTCTAGTTACAGTGTGGGAGCTGTTATAAGCCACGTAATGGATGAGGTCAAGAGAAACCAATCGCGTTCGTATTGCGAACCCTCACAAAGCGTGAAAGAAACTACGCACAAATTAAAAAGGAAGCACTCGCCATAGTGTTTGGAATCAAGAAATTCCAACAGTTCCTGATCGGCAGAAAGTTTACCCTGATAACCAGTCACAAACCGCTCCTAGCAATATTGGGGCCCAAATCTGCCATCCCTGTAATGGCCGCATCAGGAATACAATGTTGGGCAGTGTTGTTGTCACAATATGGCTACACGATTGATTATTGCATTTCAAAGCAAATCGCAATCGCAGATGCCTTGTCCAGGTTGCTACATGAAGACTCGTGTGCTGGGAGTGAAGGCAAGATTTTCACGCTAGGTGCAGTTGATAAAGACTTTCCCGTGAATGCAACTGAGATTACAGATGAGACTCAAAAGGACTCGGTATTGAAGAGAGTGTATGAAAACACCTTGAATGGATGGACTGATCAGTGTATGGACACAGAACTGAAACCATTCCATAACTGTTGTACTGAATTGTCTTGTGAGCAAAGTTTGTATCAAGTGGGGAAACAGAGTGGTGGTACCTACATCTTTGAGTTCATAACCAGAACAAAACAGCCTGGAAATTGGTTCAACACCAAAACCTTCAGTAAGGAGAGCAGGAAGGCTCCGTAAACCTGGTATTAAACTGGATTTGTAGTTTATTTGTAGTTCATTTAAAAGAAAATAAGCCAGGAGTTTTTGTTATGTGGTACATGTAATGCTGGGAAAGTGGGACCATAGTTTTGTTGTATTTGAGAGGGGAATATGTGCATTTTTTTAAAGGGGAAAGTAGTGTAATGTATTATCACATGGTTTGTCACATGGTTTAGTATGAGCGTGCTCAATTTGCTCTGGCCTAGTAAAGCAAGCACATGAATTAGCAACTCGTGTCTCTATCCTTCATTTGTTCTACCCACATATACAACACCCTTTGACCCCCAAAGACCTCACTTTAGCTAGGGTTCCTTCGCACTATACCTGCCAATGCTGCCTTGATGTTGAAGGCAGCTACTGTCACCTATCCTCTGGCATCAGCACTTGTGCCCCTGTTTGGATCAAAGCTGTGAGGAGGTCTGTAGGTTCTGGCAGAACTCAAACTGAGTGTTAATGAGTAGGTTATTGGTGAGTACGTGACCTGAGTTTAACATTCAATCAACAGAGATACCTGACACCCCATCAGGGCGGGCAAGCCGCATTTAAATCTGGGTCACAGGCAAAAACAAAGACAATAGCCCCGATATTGAGAGGGGCGGGTCGCATAAGCCATTGGGTTGGCTGCCCGCCCCCGCCCCGCCCCTGTTAAACCCGGAAGGGGGCAGGTTGGAGCTAGCAGGCAGTCGGGTTTGAGATTTTAAACATTTTTACATCTCACCCGACCCCAAGCCACCAGTTGTGGGGGGTTAAAATTACCCCAATGTTCTTAGCAACTCAACTATCAGGACACCTATTTACGCACTTTATAAACATTAACAAAACCCTGAAATTGAGTTAAATACCCTCATCAATTCTTCCTTTACTGAATTTGTAATATAGCAGTTTTAAATTGTGTGGCTCTACCTACATGGCTGTTCTGGTAAAAGGCTTTATGAAGAATTGTGTTTGGCAGCTTCTGTGTTTGGTACACATTTAGTTACATTGTTATATTGGAACTATTGTTTTATTCTATATAACCATAGCACTGATTTGACTTTGGCAGGAAGGTAGAATATATTGTTATGTTGTTGCTATAGGATAATACGGTACTGTGATTGACAAAGGATATAACCAGGTCATTTTCTGCTGTAAATTACTGGTAATTAGTTGGGAGGTAGGAGACAGAAAGTAGGGCTAAAAGGAATGTACTCTGATTGGCAGGATGTGACAAGTGGTGTTCCCCAGGGAACTGTACTGGGGCCTCAGCTTTTCACCATATCTATCAATGACTTAGATGAAGGAATAAAAAGTGTATACCCTTTTAACGACGTGCTAAGTGTTAATTACTGCCAATCAACCTCTCTGGCCCTGAAAATTAACTATTACAAGTGTGGAAGAAATCTCATTCCTTCAGGTATTCATTTTTGTTGGAGATTTTTTAAATGTCAAAATTAAAATGTAAAGATTTTTTATTTTTTATTTTTCCTTTCTGTCTCTTTTTTCTCTATCTCTTACTTTCTTTCTTTCCCTCACCTTATTTCTCTTTCTCTCCCTAATTTGACATTGAATTCACCCACTCTAATTTACGCTTCCTTCTCAGCCCTTGTGCTGTTTATTTCGCAATCCTTCAGTCTGATTGGTTAAGGAGATACCCTGTTGGTTGCCCTACTCAGGCCGCAGATACCCGGTTTCCCTCGCTGCATGTTATCAGCTCGCACTTTCAGCAACTTGCCACATAAAAAAATTAAAAACCTAACTGTGCAAGGGCAAGTCTAACTAATGGCAGATGCCTTTAGATGCCCTGCCACAGCAAAATCTGGGCCATTATAATTACAGGTTGGCAATGTGATCCTTTAATGGAATGAACATTTCTTTCTGAATCAGCTGGCGCCAAGACTTTTCACCTACTTCTGAGAAATTCAGAAACAGTAAGAAGCAGGAAATCTTGGCATATTAAAATATTTTCCCCAAATTGGCATAATTCCTGGAATATAGGGATGCTGTGCTGTGATTAAGAGATATATATGGAGACTAGCAGCCATTTCTAACTTGGAATATCTAATGTTCTCTTCATAAAAAGCAACTAATCTGAACCCTAGTGGGAACAGGCATCATGGGAAATTATACATTTATTTAGAAATCTTTATGACATATTATATTCGAATATTCTATTATTGTAAACAATTGTAAAGTGTTGCAAAAGCAGGCTTTTCACAAGAACTGTGAACCCACACTATTCACTCATGATCGTTAGCAGCAAGAAAGAGGTCACAATCCAGGGGGTATCTAAATAAGTTAACACAAAGTGCATTGGCCAGAGAGATAAGAAATACCTACTAAAGCTTCCCTGTAATTCATTAAAGAGTTAGTAAACAACGTATTATTTTATACAGACCGATAGGCCACGATTTTCCCTACCTTGGCGGGTCCGGGGCGGGCGATCTCGGTGGCGGGTCTCGGCCCCGCTCCTGTCTCCGTCCCGGCCTCCGACATGACTTTACCCTGATTGGGCTTGTTAAGCCCGCTCAATGAGTTTCCCGGCCAATTAAAGGAAGCAGGTCTGATGACGTCATATGATAACGCGTCATCAGCCGGTTTCCTTAAAGGGACCATGCGCAAATTTACCTAGACATATGTGCTGTCAGTGTTCTACAGCATTGCGGTGCTGCAAACACTGACAAGCACTGCACAGAGGTGCACGGCTGCACCCAGGGTCTCCCATGACTCCCTCCATATGCTTATGGATGGAATCACAGCACGCAGGGAGATTCTCTTCCCTTCCAATGGGCGGATAGACCTCCCCAGGAGACCAACGCAGCCTGGTTGCACATTGCACAGGAGGGCACAAGCAGGGATGTGGCCAGGAGGACCAGGCTACAGTGGCACAAACCTTTCAATGATCTCAGTAGATCACGAAACATTACTGCAAAGCCATACTCAACCTCATCCTGCTGTGCCACTCATCACATCCCCATCACTCTGCCTTCCCTACCCTACTCGTGCACATCCTTACTCACACCAACTTACCTTGCACCCCCACCCATCCCTCTCTATCTACATTATCACATCCCCATCTCACTAGCCACCCTGCACACTCACCCTCATCCTAGTCCAATCATACCAACTAACAACACACAAGGGTAGGCACTTGTGTGTTTTAGCCAATGTTCGTGTGAAGTTTCCGTTAATGTGGTGTCAAACATTGAAATCTTTATTTTCAACACTTTGCGTTCTTGGACAGATTTGTGTGCACCTTTGGAAGTGGCTTAGTGAGTTGCAGTGAATGGTGAGACATAACGGTACCCCCCGCAATGCTGATGAGTGTAAAAAAATGGCTTGGGCATTGTAGGAATACTTTATGTTGTTGGTGTGGAGTGGTGCCAACCTGGCGCATCATGTGGCAGCCAGGGTGTACAAAGTCAAGTGAAGTAAATGTGGTCATGGTGAGGACATCCCTGGTGCCTGGGCAGCAATGTGGTCGGGTGCTGATGCCCTCTGTCCTGTACAGCATCACGTGATTGCAGAGAAGGTTGATGTGGTTGTTGGTGCTGCTGGTGTGCCTGGTGATGCTGGTGTTGGGGCTGATTGAGGTCAGATTATGAGGACCAAGGTAAGAGAGTATAAAGTTTGGCCATGCTGATGGAATAGATGGCAGGCGAAGTAGAGATGACAGAAGCGATCTGTCAATGGTGGGAGAGGTCATGAGGTCAGACTGGATGGAGACTTGTGTAAAGACTTGCAGCATTCTAAATCTGTAGTAGAAGTGCAGTTTAGAGAAGCTAGTGGTTAAGGGAACATATCTCAATCAGCTGGGAGCTTTGACTTGACATTTGAAGCTGTCAACTCATCAGCTGATGCAATGGCCACTGACCTCCCGCCTCAGCTTTACAGACGAGGTCTAGGCACAGCGGGAAATCGGTGGGCAACCTGTCAAATCCAAAAAGCTGGGAAAAAAAGCATTGTTAAGTGGCTGTAAACAAACCACTAGTGATTTGAATTGGGTTCCCCGCTGCTGCCTGTTGGGTCTGCTCAGCACTGGCAGACCCGACATAGGGAAATGCAGGTGCGTGCGTTTTGATAGCGGGTTCTCGACCCGCTGTCAACCTGCTGTCAATCATTTTAAATTTCACAGCTGACCCGCCACCAATCAGGTCCGCTGAGCGCCAGCAAAATCGTGGCCATAGTCGGTGAGTTTGGGTAAAGCCGAAACCTGACTTGATCAATCAGCAAGTGCAGCCCTGCCCCGCTTCCCCCACCTCTCCCCATCCTCAACAGGGACAATAGTGAACAATTATAACAAGAGGAATTAGTTTAAAGGGCAGTAGAATAAGAACAGAAATGATGTGTAAAGACAAGTAGAGTGCAATTTCAGACCATTTTACAATGCCAGTGTTCAAAATGGTTGTTATTTGTCAAACGGTCTGAACTTACACTGAGATACAGCAAGTTTGCTTTCACACATACAGCCATGAAAATGGATGCTTTGCTTCCGTTATTCAATTTGTCTTTCAATGATTACAATTTTTTTTTTCATTTAATCACATTTACAGAATGTATATTATGAAAAGCGAACATGTAACAGAACCTTACACACAATACAGGGACTAGATTCCACTCATAGCACTGCACTGCTGTGTCTCACCATGCTATGTAAAGAGGAAAGATGATTAGAAATCTGAAAGTTAGCATACATGTACGGCCAAATCCCTTGTGAGAGCTTGCAGACATTTTCCTTTTTTATTTCCTGTGACAATGTGACATTTACCTGCTAAGAATAATTTAGCTGTAGATCAATCTATTCTACCAGCATCTTCTGTTACATGATTTGAATCAGATGGCACTCATTCCAGTACTAGAAAAGGATAGAAAGCTAGAGAAATATTCTTCAAGGCAAGTTCATGAGTGTGATAATCCAGCACAGAAATACAGCATACATTTAAATGAATACAGCAAAATAAAATGTACATATTTTTTGGTTTATTTAAAGTAAAAGAACAGATTTTAATTTAAATGTAGGGAGGTTGCTGGAGAGCATAGCATGTTAAATGTGTGTTTTAAGGTTCTCATGGTTATCTCCATTTCTAAGTAACCCAGTCGTGTCTGCACTATCAATTGGATCATCCAAACAGGAGAAGGAGCTTAACTGTTTCTGAGCATCTCCTTGTAGGATGATTAGACCCTTTTCATATTAACTTTAAATTAAACACCTCCGGCAGCTTGTTCGTGTGGTACTGCACTACATTGCAGGCTGATTGTTCACAAGTTGTCTCTCACAATTTCCTACAACTGCTGGGTTTGCGATCTTAATCAAGTTGCCTAGATGAGATGCCAGCCAAAGAAGAGCAACTTCATGAGAAAGAGAGTGAAAATCAGAGGGTAAGTCAACCAATTTTACTTTTACAAGTTTCTCAGTTGCATGTTGAAAAGTAAGAAATGTTGCCCCAACATTTCAGGAGGTTTATCTCATGAATAGCTAAGCCACACAGACTCGGAAGGTTCCAGGTTTGAACCTGGGTGTGTGTGCTGAGATAGCTGATCTCAACTGGGACTGCAGTAGGCGCATTACAATTGACCTCAGCTTCTTGGGTTGTGATGGAGGGGGTAAATCGGCCAGAGTTCCCATTCCTGATTGCTAGCCAGTGTTGCCTGCTGGAAGTGTGCTTTTGTGGACATTGGGTGAGAACAGAACCAGTTTTGGCTATGATACTCTCTGCAGTCCACACTCACAATTAAACCTCATAGATGAATGATACGAATAATGGAGAATTGGACAAAGTATAGGAGGATGACTAGTACCAGTAGAATTTCACTCAAGAAAAGAGTCAAAGCTTTTAGGAGGAGAAAATGGCAACAAAAAGAAAAGACGAGTGCAATAGAGGTAGACGGCTGGAAAGAGATTGTCCATCCACCTACTTGGTCATGAATTGGAACGTGATACATGAGGTGAGAGCTACACAAACAAGGAAAAATCATTTGAAAATAATTAGAGGAACAAAGAAGTTAAACAGAATAGAAAAGCACAAATAACTCAGGCAAATAACTCAGGCAAAATCTACTCTTGTTCTCATAGCTTTTCATGTTGTGCATTGAAAAGCATAGAAAACAGAAACCACCAACTATTTCTTGTAACTATCTCAAGCCACAATACTATTGCAAAACTTGCAAATATTCTGATGCACACTGGTTTTTCAAAATTTGCAAATGCTATTCTTTTATGTAAACATCTGTAAAATGGATGTTTCACCAATTTCTGAAAACTAATGTTACAAAGTAAAAGTAGAGTAATGAACAAGCAAATGATATGTAAGAATTCATTGTGTTCTTGGCTCGGTGTCAATTTTTGTCTGATTACGCTCCTGTGAAGCACCTTGTGACATTTTCTTATGTTAATGACATATGTAAGTTGGTGTTGTTCTTGGAATATAGTTTATACAAAAGGAAATCTTGCTACATTTTTGATATAGTCCAGTAGTGCTTTGCAGTCCTCAAGATAAACTGCTGAACAGGATTTTATAGCATATCCTCTTGAGCCATTTTAATATAATTTATACACGAATAAGCTCTATACCCTCTGAAAACTGAGGGAGAATAAAATAAAATAGAGATATAACAAGATTACAATTCTTCAGAGATTTCATCAAGCTAGGCTGATGAAGAAAATAACATGAAGCCACCTTACAATAATCAGCAATAAAAGTTCAATCCTTCATATGATACTAACTATGGGGCCAATAATACTCTTTAGGAGCTGCACACAGCTGAGCTGATCTTATGTTGTAATGTCCAAAATGACTCCAGCACATGCTGCACTGATCCAGGGTCAGGATATCTGGAAACAGCATCTCTTAAAGGGCCGCTGGTTGCCCTTAAAGACGAATTGGTGTAGACTTCAAAATGTGTTAGCAGCGAGGATACAAAGGCAGCTGGGGATCCAAACTTTAAGAGCTATCTGTAAGCTAATTTCGGCAAAGCTAAATATATTAACAGGTAAAAAGTAAACACTAAAGAAGCATAGGAATAGCAGCAAAAAATCACAGCAGACACTGGCAGTAACTCACTTTTGTTAAAGCTAAAGGACCCAATACATGTGAAGAAGCTTCCCATATAATGCCCGTTTCATATGGGCACTGAGGAATTTGAGCACTGTTCGGACACACCAAGTGCAATTTGGAACAATCTCCTCATTTGATTAAAATTCAGCTCACAGTGAGCCTAGTGCAAGGTAGGAGCACAAACTCTCAGCAGCAGAAGCCCTTGCTGACCACATTATTGTGTATCCTGTGCACCAAGTGCTTGTTACACCCCATATTGAGAGGCACTGGTGCCCGTTGCACAACAGCACAGCGGCTGTTGAGAATCACATTACTAGTGCCATGTGCAGACTGGTACCTGGCAAAAAAAAGATGTACTCCTCAATTTCCAAACTCATAGGCAGTGATTTTCTGTCAGAAACAGGGCAGTAGTGGGCCCAAAACTGCAGGGCAATACTTACTGCCCCGATCCTGCTGACATCCATTCCGCCAATATTAGGGTGCAAGGACGTATTTACAGGACAATTCACTATAAAACGAAGCACACCATTTTGTCCTTGTACGAGACCTTGGTTAAGCCTCAGTTAGAATATTTTATTCAGTTTAGGAATCCTCAAATGGTGGGCGATATTGAGGTTTTGGAAGCAGGAAAGGGCCACAAGATTCATTTCCCATTTAAAGCATCTTAGTTACCCAGACAGGCTCAAAGAGCTGGATCACTATACTTTATAGACTATGGGGTGATTTGATTGTGGTTTATAAGATGATGAAGGAACTAATTGTTTCAACTGAATAGGTTCGGGAGGACTAGGGATCAGCCTGACAAGCTATGCAAGGGCAGATGTGGATAGATGTTAAGAGAGTAGTGGACCTGTGCAACAGGTTGCCAGCTCCTTCAACGAACACTGCTTTCTTGAATTTCTTCAACACCCCAACCCCTCACAGCTGAGGCCTTGTTGCCAGTCTTTGATTCCCTCACAAATGGTCAGACTGCTGCAATATTGGTCTTCAGCTGCACTCTGGCCTCCTCTATGGGCAGGTTCACAGGTAGCTCAAACAAGGAGGGAAATAATGTCAGCCTTGCACAATGCCAGTTCTGTCATGGGGTATGACAACTCTCAAATCTATGGACAGAGTGGCACAGAGACTGGAAGAAAGGGAAGGGTGAAGCAGACTGTGGATGTTGATGCTCTCTCTCCAGATGGCTCCACTTCCACAGCTATCAGTCTCCCTCTCATGACTGCACAGAAGACTGAAAGCAGACTGCCTCCTAAGCTGCAGAAGAGCTGCTGCCTAAATCTATCCTATCTGGAGTGCGAACTCACAGAGATCAAGAGCCACCTCGGGTCCTGGAGCCTGACAATGACACATAGCTACCATATTCCTGCCTTGTTCCTGCCATAGGACAACCACTTAGGCAGAGCACCAGGCTAGTTAGTCGAGCACAAAAGACACCTATTGTCAGAAAGAAAACACTGCAGTGGAAAGTGTTAGTTTGACAGTGACAAATTGGAAATCTGTGCAACAAATGTGTCTGTCATTCCATCCTTCCTTCCTTCCTTCCTTCCTTCCTTCCTTCCTTCCTCCCTCACTCCCTTCCTCTCTATCTCCCCCCTCCCCCCTCCCTCCCTCCTCCTCTCCTTCCCTCCTTCCCTCCTTCCCACCGAGCAGGGTTGATTCGATGAGAATAATGGATCAGAGATTTGTTGATCGGGTTGCAACAGATTTTGCACATTCCTTCACATGCACTTCTCCAATGTTTCAGTCGGCAGACTGAAAAACACTTTAGTGAGACGAATTGTTAAGCTGCGCCTCACTATGTGTCTCATTTCTCCTGTAGTGTCAGAGCATTCACAGAAAGTAGAAGGGTGGGGCCTCCAACCCTTTCCCTGTTCGGGGATATGCCTGTAGGCCTATCACCATTCGGACCACCCCTTCTCCCGGGAGTACATTATTAGCAGACACCTCATGCTGGGCTCACATGATTAAAAAATTGCCCAGCTCAATAGCCGTGAATGTTCACTGGAATCTCTAAATTAACTTTTATTCTCTAAAGCACGCTGAGGCCTTGTCTGAACCCTAATCTACATTTTGCAGCTCTGCTGCACTGTGAAATTGACCGCTTGACAGCTACATTTAACTCAATAGTAGCATTCTTAACATAAAGTACATTAATAGCTACCTAGATCCTTGAATAGTCAGAAATCTCAAAAAAGTTAAAGAAAGAAAAAACTCCTGTTCTTTTTAAACATGTTTGAATCTCTCTATACCTTGCACACAGAGGAAGTTTTCAACCCACTGCAGGTTATAATTCTATACCTATGAATACAGATGAAGTTTACATTCTATACAATGAATGGGGAATAAATATGTGCCATTGTTGTCCATGCACTGTTTCTATTTTGTTAGAATCTCTGTATATAATGTATACTTAAATTAGTTATTTTTGGTGCATAATAAGATTCCATTGTCAAAACATCACTCCATAGTGCTTTATTTTTGTATCGTTCTTCACTCCACTCTGTAGTGGAGTAAGTGGTGGTGCAACAACAACTTGCATTTATACAGCGCCTTTAACATAGTAAAACATCCCAAAATGCTTCACAAGAGTGATTATCAAACAAAATTTGGCCACATAAGGAGATATTAGGACAGGTAACCAAAAGCTTGGTCAAAGAGATAGGTTTTAAGGAGCATCTTAAAGGAGGAGAGAAAGAGAGGTAGAGAGGCGGAGAGGTTTAGGGAGGGAATTCCAGAGGCAGCTGAATCCTGAATGACACCTGAAGTGCCGAGTGGATGATTCATATTGGCCTACTCCCGAGGTCGCCACCATCACAGAAGCCAGTCTTCAGCCAATTCGATTCACTCCATGTGATATCAAGAAATGGCTGAGCGCACTGGATACAGCAAAGGCTATGGGCCCCGACAACATCCCAGCTATCATGCTGAAGGCTTGTGCTCCAGAACTAGCCGTGCCTCTAGCCAAGCTGTTCCAGTACAGCTACAACACTGGCGCTATCCGACAATGTGGAAAACTGCCCAGGTATGTCCTGTCCACAAAAAGCAGGACAAATCCAACCCGGCCAATTACCGCCCCATCAGTCGACTCTCAATCATCAGCAAAGTGATGGAAGGTGTCATCGACAGTGCTATCAAGCGGTAGTTACTCACCATTAACCTGCTCACTGAGGCTCAGTTTGGGTTCTGCCAAGACCACTCGGCTCCCGACCTCACTACAGCCTTGGTCCAAACATGGACAAAGGAGCTGAATTCCAGAAGTGAGGTGAGAGTGACTGCCCTTGACATCAAGGCAGCATTTGACCGAGTGTGGCATCAAGGAGCCCAAGTAAAACTGAAGTCAATGGGAATCGGGGGGAAAACTCTCTACTGGCTGGAGTCATACCTAGCACAAAGGAAGATGGTTGTGGTGATTGAAGGTCAATCATCACAGCCCCAGGACATCACTGCAGGAGTTCCTCAGGGCAGTGTCCTAGGCCCAACCATCTTCAGTTGCTTCATCAATGACCTTCCCTCCAACATAAGGTCAGAAATGGGGATGTTCGCTGATGACTGCACTGTGTTCAGTGCCATTCACAACTCCTCAGATAATGAAGCAGTCCATGCCCGCATGCAACAAGACCTGGACGACGTTCAGGCTTGGGCTGATAAGTGATAGGTAACATTCGCGCCACAGAAGTGCCAGGCAATGACTATCTCCAACAAGCGAGAGTCTAACCACCTCCCCTTGACATTCAACGGCATTACTGTCACCGATTCCCCCACCATCAACATCCTGGGGGTCACCATTGACCAGAAGTTTACTGGACCAGCCCCATAAATACTGTGGCAACAAGAACAGGTCAGAGGCTAGGTATTCCATGGCAAGTCTACAAGGCACAAGTAAGGAGTGTGATGGAATACTCTCCACTTGCCTGGATGAGTGCAGCTGCAACAACACTCAAGAAGCTCGACACCATCCAGGACAAAGCAGCCCGTTTGATTGGCACCCCATCCACCACCTTAAACATTCAGTCCCTCCACCACCAGCGTACCTGTGGCTGCAGTGTATACCATCTACATGCTGCACTGCAGCAACTCGCCAAGGCTTCTTCGACAGCACCTCCCAAACCCGTGACCTCTTTCACCTAGAAGGACAAGGGCAACAGGCGCATGCGAACACCACCACTTCCAAGTTCCCCTCCAAGTCACACACCATTCTGACTTAGAAATATATCGCCGATCCTTCATCGTCGCTGGGTCAAAATCCTGGAACTCCCTCCCTAACAGCACTGTGGAGTACCTTCACCACACGGACTGCAGCGGTTCAAGAAGGCGGCTCACCACCACCTTCTCAAGGGCAACTCGGGATGGGCAATAAATGCTGGCTTTGCCAGCGACGCCCTGATCCCATAAGCGAATTAAAAAAAGCACCTGCTTTACTAAAATATATAGATGCCTACACCCTGAAAAGCTCTCTGCCATGGTGAAAACAGAAAAACATTGGCCCGGATTTTCCAATCGGAGGTTTCCTGCATGCAGATGCCTCCGATCTGGAAAAAATCTACGAACTTACCTGCTGACTTCGTAGGTCGCGACACCTCCGCTCCTGGGCCTCTCCTGGTGCGCGCGTGCAGAGGCCCAGGTATCCCAGGGGCGCAGGCAGTTCGCAAGCGTCCCTGGGATGACGTGGATCATGGGGAACCAATCAAAGAAGGGAATCCCCCTTCACACTTTGACTGGTCTCTCCGGATAGACCTGTCAAAAGTATGAATGGGGATCAATCAAAAAACACACTAAAACATTAAATAATTTTTTTTTAAATCACATATTTAAAATTAGTTAAAATTACATTAAATTAAATATCTTAAACAAAAATTTAATTTTTTGAAAAAAATAATTAAAGTTGTTTACGGGGCTAACAATAAACTTACCTTTTTTAAAAGTATTTTTAAATTATAAATGAGTGAAAAAAATTTATTTTTTTACTTTTTTAAACTCTTATGCTGGTAAAAACAGGCCTTATGCCTGCTTTTACCAGGCGTAAGATTTTTAAAGGTTTTCAGCGGGCGGAGGTTGTGCAGAAAGTGGAACTCTCCACCCGCGGAGGCCCTTCTCCAGGGCAGGTAGATGATCTGTCAAGAGGATTCTTGACAGATCGGAAGTGCCGGTTTTCAGCGTGTGCACTTCGCATGCCTGAAACCGGGACTTTCGAGGCCCCTACGGGTGTGCACACAGCTCGTACACACCCGTAGGGGTCGGAAAATACGGGCCAATGTGAAAATAGCAGCTATTTATACAATGCAGCCAAACTTCCCCCTAAGGTTCCCCCCTGCCCTAGTCCTGAAATCGAACTTTCTCTAGTTGCTCTCCTATCTCCCTTAATGCTCTCTCTGAGTTAATCTTGTCCATGAGATCCACCTCCTGCTCCCTCGACCCTATCCTCAACAAACTACTGACCACCCAACTTCCCTTCCTGTCCTCGATGTTAGCTGATATTGTTAATGGTTCCCTCTCCTCATGTACTGTATCCCTCCCCTTCAAATCTGTTGTCATCACCCCTCTCAACAACAACAACTTGCATTTATATAGCACCTTTAACATAGTAAAATGTCCTAAGGCGCTTCACAGGAGCGTTATCAAACAAAATTTGACACCAAGCCAAACCAACCCTTGACCCCTCTGTCATTTCAAACTATCGCCCCCATCTCCAAATTCTTTTCCTCTCCAAAGTCCTTGAACATGTTGTTGCCTCCCAAATCTGTGCCCATCTTTCCCGCAACTCCATCAGTTACCCAAAGGAAAATAATAGGAGTGACTGTCCTCGGAGCCATTCCCACTCCGACGCTGCAACTTTACCAGTAGTGGATCTGGATCATCGGGCAAGGAAAAGGCAGGATGAAAGCAAGGAAGCTGCAGTAGAAGCAGGGCCACGTCAACACCTTGCTGCAAAAGATGTGGGGGCTGAGTTAATTGCACAGCAATTCCAGTCATATTTTCATTCCCCTGCCCTGAAAATTTACACAAAGCCCCTCTGCATTAATAGCCCTTGTTACATCCTTCACCATTCCCTTAATTCTGCATTAAAGAACATTCATACCATTCAGCCAGCTACTATATCAATGACATACTGACAATGCAGGGTTGCAAGTAATATGCAGACTCCACCAGCCTTGCTTTCCCTGATGCTCGTGGCGTTTCCTGGGCCATAATGACTTCCTGCTCCCTTTGGGTGAGGACTATGATGAAACAATGGGCCAAAAATTCGGCACTTGCCGGGTGAGTACGCACTGTGTACTCACCCGTAAGGCCACCTGAAGTGCCAGTTTCCTGCATGCACTGCGCATGCGCGGGAAACCGGAACTTCCGGTCTCGTGAAGGGAGCGGTTCAGAGGTGAACTGCGTGCGCGGGAGAGGCTGCGCGCACGCAGCGAACTTAGGTTTTTTTTCAGGTTTCTCCGGGAAGGTAAGTATTGAAGAAGCTGCGCTTTTAAAAAGGAGGCGCAAGACCCGTTTTTAACAAGGTAAGTGGTTAATTAATTACAATTTAAAAAAAATTTCAACAGGTTTATCTTTTTTAGATACTTTAAAGAAAGGTAAGTTTATTTTTAGCACCGTTAAAAAGTATTTTAATTTTTTCAAAAATTTTAATTTTTGTTTAAGGTAGTTAATTTATTTAACTTATAGTTATTTTAAAAATGTGATGGTTTTTTAAAAAATTTATTTGAAGTTTAGGTGTTGTTTTGGGGCCGATTTCAATTCATAGATTTGACAGGTCTTCCTGTCAAATCTATGAATGAAAGATGGTCTGCTGCCATTGGCTCTCCATGGCCCACGTGATCCCAGGGGACGCATCGCACTAACTACGCCCCTGGGATACACAAGCACTGTGCGCCGGCAGCTGCAGGAGGCCCAGGAGCTGAAGTCCCCGTGGGCCCAGAGGTCAACGGCAGGCGCAGTAGGTAGGTGTGCGTGGGATCCTTGCACCCGTGGGAAGCCAGGGAGCCTAATTTCTGGGCCATTAACTCTGTTTCTCTCTCCACGATGCTGCCTGACCTGATGAGTGTTTCCAGCATTTTCTGTTGTTGTTTCAGATTTCCAGTATCCACAGTATTTTGCTAAAGTATTTTTGAAATGTAGCCATTGTTGTAATGTAAGAAAATGACAGCCAATTTGCGCACAGCAAGGTCCCAGAAACAGCAATGAAATAAATCATCTGTTTTATTAGGTGTTGGTTGAGGGATAAATGTTGGCCAGGACACCGGGAGCACTAGCCTGCTCTTCTTCAAATAGTGCTGTCGGAACTTTTACGTCCACCTGAGAGTGCAGATGGGGCTTTTTTTTAATGCCTCATCTGAAAGACTGGCACCTCCGACAATGCAGCACTCCCTCAGTACTGCACTGGAGTGCCAGCCTAGATTATGTGCTATATTAACATGCATTTATATAGCGCCTTTCATGACCTCAGGATGTCCTAAAGTGCTTTGCAGCCAACAAAGTACTTCTGAAGTGTATTCACTGTTGTAATGTAGAAAACATGGGAGGAAAAATCTGTCCCCTTAGTGCCTCCCGTTAGCGCCAGTAGATGGTGCTAATAGGGCACTAGACCAGTATCGCTGGGGCAAGGTGAATCCAGCACCGCACACCAAATCCGGCACCCCTGTAGCACCGCCGGTAAGAGGTATCGCCGGGAACGTCCAGGCCAGGTAAATCATGACGTCAGTGAGTGTGCAACGCTCACTGACTGCCTGATTTGCAAAATTGATTCTCGCCACTTACCTCACCGCCTGGATAAACACCAACAGAGAGA
This sequence comes from Squalus acanthias, assembly GCA_030390025.1. NCBI lineage: Eukaryota > Metazoa > Chordata > Chondrichthyes > Squaliformes > Squalidae > Squalus > Squalus acanthias. Next base: position 45,516,722 of record CM059431.1, on the reverse strand, counting down.
GCTGATGTGCAGCACCAGGAAGCCGGCTCCAGGGATGTTATTTAAAGGGATCATCAGTAATCACTCACAGCTGTCAGGTTAGTTCAGCTACCGTGGGTTTTTTGTTAGTTTCCCCCACTGCAACAGTTTCATTCAGTAATTTCAAGGTTCTTTTTTATCAGGAGTCTTCTGGCAACTAAAAAGTAGCTACATTTATTCTTCAATGATTCAAACTGCTACACTTGGTAACATTAATGGGGGCTGTACTGGCATGCCACCTCACCCTCCAGGATCTACGACGGCGGGAGCGTAGGCAGCGAGAAATACGGGAACATGTGCACAGATAGATGAGATGGGATATCAGGGCTCTCACCAGGAGGCCTTACCCTCTGAGGGTATTCCCAGAGCACTTCTCCTACCTATAATTAAGCAAGGAGCAGTGTATTAGATGTAGGGTTGCGAAGGGATGGAAAGTTTCCGGTAAATTTCCGGTAAATTTCCGGAAATTTTCCACGGGAAGTTTAGCTTGGGAATTTTGGGAATTTTGCCCAAAAAAGCACATGCTAGCATAATATTGTTTTTTTTTTGTATTTCTTTCTTTTTTTTCACAGGTCCTCTCTTAAAATTACTAACAGAGATGGAATCTTAATTATTAAGGAATTTCTTAATCAATATATGTTTATCTTCTTACTTGGCTTGTTTTAATAATTACAAGTTTTGTGTGTGACTGTGAACAAGTGTGTCCTGATTGGTTGGATGAGTGGATGCGCGATTATCTCCCTCTATTGGTGATGTAGCATTGTGCGTGCACAGGTCATGCTTCCATCACATGGAGCATCAGGAAAAATGTACTCACCCTGTTGCAATCATGCTGATCGACCGCAGTTCGACACAGAGACGAATGCCCTTTATTTCGCTGCATAGAACAATGCGACATTTACCGTCGGATGTATGGAAGCATTTTACCCCAGGCATTAAAGATGGAAAGACTGTGTACATGTGCAAACACTGTACAAAGCCATATGTAAAGAATGCCACAAAGATGCAGCAGCATTTATCCAAATGCAACAACTTCACTCAAAGCTCACAGCAGTCAGCCCAGAGTTCCTCTGCTTCCATTCAAGAAGATGATGGTTCACATTCAGCATCAGGCTCCTTATCATCAGCAACTCCTGGCCCACTTGGAAGGTTCTTTGATACAATGGATAACCATAGCCAGAAGAATGCAGATGAGTGCCTTGCTCGAGCTGTATATGCGACAGGCTCACCCCTCATGCTCACAGCCAATGTGTACTGGAAGAGATTTTTCAATGTTATTTGCCCTGCATACTGTCCTCCCACCAGACATGCTTTGTCTAGTTATTTGCTGGAGGCTGAGTATAACAGAGTCCAAAGAAAGCTCAAAGAAATGATAGAGATGGCAGACTGTGTTGCAGTTATCTCAGATGGGTGGTCAAATGTACGAGGGGAGGCCATCATAAACTACATCGGCCCAGAAATTAAACAGTGAGGGTTCCCGCGGGGGTAAGGATTCCCCGCGATATCGCACTCCGCGCCTACCTTTTTGCTCCGGGCCCACACGAACTTTAGTTTGAAAGGCTCTCTCTCTTGGAACCGTGCAGTGCTTGCGTGACCCAGAGACGCAATTAGTTCGTGCGAGCTCTGGGATCACGTGATTCAGTTAGAGCCAATGGCAGCACACCATCTTTCATTCATAGTTTTGACAGGAAGACCTGTCAAAGCTATGAATACTACACACCCCCAAAAGAACAGCTAAACCTCAATTAAATTTTTTAAAAAAGCTATCGCATTAATAATATAAGTATAGTTAAATAAATTAACCACTTTAAACAAAAAATTAAATTTTTGAAAAAATTTAAAATCTTTTTAAAAGTTATAAAAATAAACTTACCTTTCTTTAAAGTCTCTAAAAAAGATAAACCTGTTGAAAATTTTTTAAAATAACACTTAATTAACCACTTACCTTGTTAAAAGGGGGTCCTACGCCTGCTTTCTTTATGTGTAAAATCTTCACCACTTACCTGCGCGTTCAAAGCTGAAAAAATAACTAAGTGCACTGTGTGCGCACAACCTGTAGCGCGCACGCGGTTCACTTAGGAACCGCCCCCTTTTCAATTCACGAAGTGCCGGTTTCCCGCGCATGCGCAGTGCATGCAGGAAACCGGCAATTCGGGATCTAATACACAGTGCGTACTCTCGCGTATTAGGTTTAATTTTCGGGCCATCGTCTCCACTCCTCTCCCAGTGTTCTTCAAGAGCACAGACACGAAGGACAACAGACACACAGGCACATACATTGCTGATGAGAACCATGGAAACACTGTACAAGAGAGCCAAGCAAGTTGTTAAGTATGTCAGGGGAAAACAGGTAGTTGCAGCAATCTACAACTCCAAGCAAACAACAAAGAACAAGAACACCACACTGAAGCTGCCCAGCAACACTAGATGGGGTGGCGTTGTCATAATGTGAAACAGCCTTCCGGAGGGTAAGGAGTCGCTGCAAGAAATGGCAATATCCCAGTCTGGGGATATGGAAACCACCATCAAGAAAATACTATAGCAAAATACTGCGGTTGCTGGAAAATTGAAACAACAACAGAAAACGCTGGAAAAACTCAGCAGGCCAGGCAACATCCATGGAGAGAGAAACAGAGTTAACGTTTCAGGTCGAAACCCTTTGTCAGAACTGAGAAAAAAGCAGGAAATGAAACAGATAAAAAAGCAAGGGTGAGGCTGGGGGGAGGAATAACTATGGTCAGTAGAGACATTAAGAGATGCTCAAGGCAAGACGAGATGGTAATGGGACAGGTTAAGAAACAAAAGGTGGCAGAAGTGTGAAGTGTGAAATGCTGGCAGAATGAGAGACAGCTGCCGTGGGGGGAGAGAGAAAAAAAAGGGAAAAAGGCACGAACCAAAAGGGGGGATAAAATGTGTATATATATATATATATATGTGGTAGGGGCCGAGGTTATGATCTGAAATTGTTGAACTCGATATTGAGTCCGGAAGGCTGTAAAGTGCCTAAACGAAGATAAGGATCAGCACTCGCCCTCCGGGGAGCTGGCCCTCGAGCTACGCTTTCCACCTGGCCTTGCTGTAGCCCACTCATCCCTGGTGCCTCACCCTGTGCAGATCCTGCTACTAGGCATTCGATAAGGTGCCACATAAAAGGTTACTGCACAAGATAAGAGCTCACGGGTTTGGGGGTAATATATTAGCATGGATAGAGGATTGGCTAACTGACAGAAAACAGAGAGTCGGGATAAATGGGTCATTTTCCAGTTGGCAAACGGTAGCTAGTGGGGTGCCACAGGAATCAGTGCTGGGGCCTCAACTATTTCCAATCTATATTAATGACTTGGATGAAGGGACCGAGTGTAATGTAACCAAATTTGCTGACGATACAAAGATAGGTGGGAAAGCAAGTTGTGAAGAGGACACAAAAAATCTGCAAAGGGATATAGACAGGCTAAGTGAGTGGGCAAACATTTGGCAGATGGAGTATAATATGGGAAAGTGTGAGGTTATCCACTTTGGTAAGAAAAAGAAAAAAGCAAATTATTATTTAAATGGAGAGAGATTACAAAATGCTGCAGTACGGAGGGACCTGGGGGTCCTTGTGCATGGAACACAAAAAGTTAGCATGCAGGTACAGCAAGTAATCAGGAAGGCAAATGGAATGTTGCCCTTTATTGCAAGGGGGATGGAGTATAAAAGCAGGGAAGACCTGCTACAACTGTACAAGGTATTGGTGAGACCACACCTGGAGTACTGCGTACAGTTTTGGTCTCCTTATTTAAGGAGGGATATACTTGCATTGGAGGCAGTTCAGAGAAGGTTCACGAGGTTGATTCCTGAGATGAAGGGGTTGACTTATGAAGAAAGGTTGAGCAGGTTGGGCCTATACTCATTGGAGTTTAGAAGAATGAGAGGTGATTTTATTGAAACATAAGATACTGAGGGGGCTTGACAGGGTAGATGCTGGGAAGATGTTTCCCCTCATGGGGGAATCTAGAACTAGGGGGCATAGTTTCAGAATACGGGCTCGCCCATTTAAACAGAGATGAGGAGGAATTTCTTCTCTCAGAGGGTCGTAAATCTGTGGAATTCTCTGCCCCAGAGAGCTGTGGATGCTGGGTCATTGAATATATTTAAGGTGGAGATAGACAGATTTTTGAACAATAAGGGAGTGATGGGTCATGGGGAGCGGGCAGGGAAATGGAGCTGATCCCAAGATCAGATCAGCCATGATCTCATTAAATGGCGGAGCAGGCTCGAGGGGCCAAATGGCCTACTCCTGCTCGTATTTCTTATGTTCTTATGCTAGCCTCTAAAGAACGCGTAGTGCCAGTATCTGAGTTGGTGCCTGCGGGTGAGAGATGCAGTGACGCGGTGTGTTCTTCCTCCTCCTCTTCGCCCACCTCGCTCTCGATGGTGCCCTCAGGGACAGGCTGCTCAGATGCTTGCTCATTATCTGAAAACATAAAGGCACAAGAGTCAGGTTAAGGTGAGGAGAGGGGGGCAGGAAGGGAGAAATGCATGCATACAGCGTGATTAGCTGGAAAGTGCGAAACGCTTGTGGGGTGAGGGAGAAGTGGGATGTGAGAAGAAGGAGTAGGGATGAACATACCGTTATTGTCCCCAAGGGGGTCAACGTCGCCGGTGGCCACGGCGCCCACCACCTAGCACCCAATGATTTGCAGCACTCGATTCTCCAGCGCAGACAGTGGTTGGGTGTCGGCTTATCCCCCACCTGTGCACTCCTGCTCCTTCTTGTTGTGAGCCACCTTGGCCTGCAAGAGAAAGGAAAATGTATGTGTGAGTGTGGAGCAATGTGTTTGGGTGATATGCCTGCCATAATTGAATAGCTGTCATTGTGTGCAAGGTGTGAGATATGGGTGTGAGTGTTGGTAGGTAGAGATTGTTGGTGGGTGAGTGCTGGGGGTGTGGTGATTTGGGCAGTGTGTGAAGATTGTGGCACAGATGGTGGTATGTAACATTTGTTGAAGCATTTGCTCACCCTGACCACCCGAGTGAGGTTGTTAAATTTCTTCCTGCACTGTGTGGGGGTCCTGAGAACCACAGTGCTGCCCAAGATGTGCTGCACTACCTCCCTCCACATAGTGCGGATGACTTGTGGTGAGGTCCTCCTGCCGCTTTCCGGGTAGAGCACCTTCCTCCGTCTCTCTACAGTGAAAACCAGTGCCTCCAATGCTTCATCGGAGAATCTGTGGGCTCTCTCCCTGGGGTGTGGACCTGCCATGGGCACACCTGGTTCAGTCCTCCGGCTCCTTCTCCTTATTCTGCTTCTGGTTGCTGAGACAGCTGCACAGTCAGCAATGCTGAGAATGAGGTGCTGCAGCATCAATGAACCTCCCCTTTAAGTAGTGAAAAAAGCCTGTGGCAATGATGAGTTGCGATTAGACTGCACCCGATATTGGTCCACCCTTTACGTGTAGCGCCAATGACCTTGGGTTTTAAGACTTGATTTAGGATTCCAATCATTTTATTGAGCAGTGAGCACAAATTTTTCGTGCAGTCTAAAGCATTTGCACCTGGTGTTAACTCTCCAACTTTTCGACTGACACTGCCCATTCCTTGGCTATAACGAATTTCTAGCCCCATCCAATTTGTGCACAGCAAAGTCCCACAAACAGTAATGAGATAATAGGATACTGCAGTACTCCCACGTTACAGAGGCTGGTGTCAGGAGCAGAGAGAGCCGAGGACCAGTGAGTATCGAAACTCACTTTCGCGGGCTTTTGTTTACAGAGGCTGGTGTCGGGGGCGGAGAGAGCCGAGGCCCGGTGAGTATCTAAACTCACTTTCGCGGGCTTTTGTTTACAGAGGCTGGTGTCGGGGGCGGAGAGAGCCGAGGCCCGGTGAGTATCTAAACTCACTTTCGCGGGCTTTTGTTTACAGAGGCTGGTGTCGGGGGCGGAGAGAGCCGAGGCCCGGTGAGTATCTAAACTCACTTTCGCGGGCTTTTGTTTACAGAGGCTGGTGTTGGGGGCGGAGAGAGCCGAGGCCCGGTGAGTATCTAAACTCACTTTCGCGGGCTTTTGTTTGCAGAGGTTTACCAATCTCAGACCGGCGGCGGCGTTCCAGAGCCACGTTACGATTCAAAACGTGACGTGGGCAGGAGGGAGCGGCTGATTGGGTGAGTACGGCAGGTTAGTATTTATACTACTTTATAGTTTGATAGTTAAGGTTCATAGTTTATAAAGTTTCGAAGATCTTAATTTTGTGATTATAATTTCTAGTGCTAGTAACCAAGGGCCCTTGAGTAATTCATTTAATTGAGTGAAATTGGTGGTATTGATTTGATTTAATTAAAGTTCAATTAATTAAAGGGTAAGTCATGGCAGGACAGCCCAGCCCCGTGTTGTGCTCCTCCTGCTCTATGTGGGAAATCAGGGACCCTTCCGGTGTCCCTGACAACCATGTGTGCGGGAAGTGTATCCAGCTGCAGCTACTGACAGCCCGCATTGCGGCACTGGAGCTGCGGCTGGATGCATATTGGAGCATTCGCGATGCTGAGAACCTCGTGGATAGCACGTTTAGAGAGTTGGTCACACCGCAGGTGAAGGGTGTACAGGCAGGAAGGAAATGGGTGACCACCAGGCAGAGTAGGAGGTGCAGGCAGGTAGTGCAGGGGTCCCCTGTGGCCATCCCCCTCTCAAACAGATATACCGCTTTGGATACTGTTGGGGGGGATGACTTAGGGGAAGGCAGCAGCAGCCAACTTCCTGGCACCATGGGCGGCTCTGCTGCACAGGCTGGGAGGAAAAAGAGTGGAAGAGCTATAGGGGACTCAATTGTAAGGGGAATAGATAGGCGTTTCTGCGGCCGCAACCGAGACTCCAGGATGGTGTGTTGCCTCCCTGGTGCAAGGGTCAAGGACGTCTCGGAGCGGCTACAGAACATTTTGGAGGGGGAGGGCGAACAGCCAGCTGTCGTGGTGCACATAGGCACCAACGATATAGGTAAAAAAGGGGATGAGGTCCTAAAAGCAGAATATAGGGAGTTAGGAGGTAAATTAAAAAATAGGACCTCAAAGGTAGTAATCTCAGGATTGCTACCAGTGCCACATGCTAGTCAGAGTAGAAATAGGAGGATATTTCAAATGAATACGTGGCTAGAGGAATGGTGCAAGGGGGAGGGATTCAAATTCCTGGGACATTGGAACCGGTTCTGGGGAAGGTGGGACCAGTACAAACCGGACGGTCTGCACCTGGGCAGGGCCAGGACCGCTGTCCTAGGAGGAGTGTTTGCTAGTGCTGTTGGGGAGGATTTAAACTAATGTGGCAGGGGGTTGGGGACCTGAGCAGGGAGACAGAGGAAAGCATGTCAGGAAGGGACAGAAGGTATGGAGTAAAAGGTAAAGTGTTAAATAAGGAAAAAGCAGGAAGTAAGTGTCGCAAAACACATTTGTAAGTTCTTTATCTGAATGCACATAGCATTCATAACAAAATTGACGAGTTAACGGCACAAATAACTATGTATGGGTATGATCTTGTGGCCATTACAGAAACATGGCTGCAGGGTGACAACGTCTGGGAATTAAATATGCCAGGGTATTTAACAATCAGGAAGGACAGGCAGGAAGGAAGGGGAGGGGGGGTGGCTATGTTAATAAAGGAAGGAATCACTGTAATACAGAGAAATGATATTGGGTCAAAAGATCAGGATAATGAAACAGTTTGGGTAGAGATAAGGAATAATAAGGGGAAAAAAAACACTGGTGGGCGTAGTATATAGGCCTCCTAATAGTTGCAACTCTGTTGGAAGAAGTATTAATCAGGAAATAGTTGGGGCATGTAATAAGGGAACAGCTATAATTATGGGGGATTTTAACTATCATATTAACTGGACAAATCAAATTGGGCAGGGCAGCCTTGAGGAAGAGTTTATTGAGTGTCTTAGGGATGGATTTCTTGAGCAGTATGTAACTGATCCTACAAGGGGGCAAGCAACCTTGGACCTGGTACTGTGTAATGAGTCTGGATTAATTAATAATGTCCTAGTTAAGGATCCCCTTGGAATGAGTGACCATAACATGGTTGAATTCCATATCCAATTAGAGGGTGAGAAGGTTGGTTCTCAAACAAGCATACTGAGCTTGAATAAAGGAGACTATGATGGTATGAGAGCAGAATTGATTAAAGTGGACTGGGAAAATAGATTAAAGGGTAAGACGGTACATGAGCAGTGGTGTTCATTCAAGGAGTTATTTTACAACTTTCAAAATAAATATATTCCACTGAGGAAAAAAGGGTGTAAAAGAAATGACAGCCATCCATGGCTAAGTAAAGAAATTAAGGATAGTATCCAACTAAAAACAAGGACATATAAGGTAGTCAAAGTTAGTGGGAGGATAGAAGATTGGGAAGTCTTCAAAAGACAACAAAAAGTAACTAAAGGATTGATTAAGAAAGGGAAAATAGACTATGAAAATAAATTAGCAAAAAATATAAAAACAGATAGCAAGAGTTTCTATAGTTATATAAAAAGAAAAAGGGTGGTTAAGGCAAACGTAGGTCCCTTAGAAGATGAGACCGGGAAATTAATGGTGGGAAACATGGAGATGGCAAAAATGCTGAACAAATATTTTGTTTCAGTCTTTACGGTAGAGGACACTAAGAATATCCCAACACTGGACAAACAGGGGGCTCTAGTGGGGGAGGAGCTAAATATGATTAAAATCACTAAGGAATTGGTACTCAGTAAAATAATGGGACTCAAGGCGGATAAATCCCCTGGACCTGATGGCTTACATCCTAGGGTCTTGAGGGAAGTGGCAGTAGGAATTGTGGATGCTTTGGTAATAATTTTCCAAAACTCCCTGAACTCAGCAAAGGTCCCGGCAGATTGGAAAACTGCTAATGTAACACCCTTATTTAAAAAGGGTTGTAGGCAGAAGGCTGGAAATTATAGACCAGTTAGCCTAACATCTGTGGTGGGTAAAATTTTGGAGTCTATTATTAAGGAGACAGTAACGGAACATTTAGATAAACGTAATTTAATAGGACAAAGTCAGCATGGCTTTATGAAGGGGAAGTCATGTCTGACAAATTTGCTCGAGTTCTTTGAGGACATAACGTACAGGGTGGATAAAGGGGAACCAGTGGATGTAGTGTATTTAGACTTCCAGAAGGCATTCGACAAGGTGCCACATAAAAGATTATTACTCAAGATAAAAAATCACTGGATTGGGGGTAATATTCTGGCATGGGTGGTGGATTGGTTATCTAACAGGAAGCAGAGAGTTGGGATAAATGGTTCATTCTCGGACTGGCAACCAGTAGCCAGTGGTGTTCCGCAGGGGTCGGTGCTGGGTCCCCAACTCTTTACAATCTATATTAACGATTTGGAGGAGGGGACCAAGTGTAACATATCAAAGTTTGCAGATGATACAAAGATGGGAGGGAAAGTAGAGAGTGAGGAGGACATAAAAAACCTACAAGGGGATATAGACAGGCTGGGTGAGTGGGCAGAGATTTGGCAGATGCAATACAATATTGGAAAATGTGAGGTTATGCACTTTGGCAGGAAAAATCAGAGAGCAAGTTATTATCTTAATGGCGAGAAACTGGAAAGTACTGCAGTACAAAGGGATCTGGGGGTCTTGGTGCAAGAAAATCAAAAAGTTAGTATGCAGGTGCAGCAGGTGATCAAGAAAGCCAATGGAATGTTGGCTTTTATTGCTAGGGGGATAGAATATAAAAACAGGGAGGTATTACTGCAGTTGTATAGGGTATTGGTGAGACCGCACCTGGAGTACTGCATACAGTTTTGGTGTCCATACTTAAGAAAAGACATACTTGCTCTCGAGGCAGTACAAAGAAGGTTCACTCAGTTAATTCCGGGATGAGGGGGTGGACATACGAGGAGAGGTTGAGTAGATTGGGACTCTACTCATTGGAGTTCAGAAGAATGAGAGGCGATCTTATTGAAACATATAAGATTGTGAAGGGGCTTGATCGGGTGGACGCGGTGAGGATGTTCCCAATGATGGGTGAAACTAGAACTAGGGGACATAATCTTAGAATAAGGGGCTCCTCTTTCAAAACTGAGATGAGGAGAAACTTTTTCACTCAGAGGGTAGTGGGTCTGTGGAATTTGCTACCCCAGGAAGCTGTGGAAGCTACCTCATTAAATAAATTTAAAACAGGAATAGACCGTTTCCTAGAAGTAAAGGGAATCAGGGGTTACGGGGAGCGGGCTGGAAATTGGACATGAGTTTGAGTTCGGATCGGTCAAGGCCCTGTGGGTGGCGGAGCGGGCCCAGGGGCCGAGTGGCCTGGTCCTGCTCCTACTTCTTGTGTTCTTTAGAGTTGAGGTTGGATCAGATCAGCCATGATCTCATTGAATGGCGGAGCAGGCTCGAGGGGCCGATTGGTCTACTCCTGCTCCTATTTCTTATGTTCTTATGTTCTTAATCACTGAAATGTCAGCCTAAATTATTCATTGAGCCAAGCTGGCAGGTAAGGTCCAGCAGATTTCTAAAATCTTACATGCATTAACCAGGCTGCATAGGAATACTTCCACAATGGTTGAAGGCATTAGAACCTTTGTTTTAGCAACTTAATAGCCTGCTACACCAAGACCCTGGTAGCCCTGTGCCTCATTGCATTTCTGTTCAGTTCTAGTTCTGAGTGTGTCAAAGCGGATACAAGCAGCCAACCAAGGGGTAGGTAATGAAATCCCAGGACCCAGGTGAACAATGTATGCTCACCTGCGTGCTGCAGCTGTGCACTGATGACAATCTGCTGCTGTTGTTTGAAATAACCCAGTGACATAAAATTTCCAGGCAGTATTCATTTAGACAGACTTTAACAAAGCTGTCCCTATCCTCAAAATGTTTTCAAGCTCCAGCTATGGGAGACTGCCCTGTTAGATTGTGTTATCTTTTGGTAAATCATATTCTCCACATACAAATATTGTTGTGTATGTGGATGTATGAATGCCTTGGCTTGTAAAAATGGGTGTCTGGGTCTTGAGCACCTAAAATGTAAATGTATCTGCCTTGCATTCCTCAACTGTTGCTCCACTTCCCCATCTAGTACCGGCCAATTACTGCCCCATCAGTCTACTCTCAATCATCAGCAAAGTGATGGAAGGTGTCATCAACAGTGCTATCAAGGGGCACATACTCACCAATAACCTACTTACTGATGCCCAGTTTGGGTTCCGCCAAGACCACTCGGCTCCCGACCTCATTACAGCCTTGGTCCAAACATGGACAAGGGAGCTGAATTTCAGAGATGAGGTGAGAGTGACTGTCCTTGACATCAAGACAGCATTTGACCGAGTGTGGCATCAAGGAGCCCTAGTAAAACTGAAGTCAATGAGAATCGGGGGGGAAACTCTCCACTGGCTGGAGTCATTCCTAGCACAAAGGAAGATGGTTGTAATGGTTGAAGGTCAATCATCACAGCCCCAGGGCATCACTGCAGGAGTTCCTCAGGGCAGTGTCCTAGGCCCAACCATCTTCAGCTGCTTCATCAATGACCTTCCCTCCAACAGGTCAGAAAGGGGGATGTTTGCTGATGACTGTACAGTATTCAGCACCATTCACAGCTCCTCAGATAATGAAGCAGTCCATGCCCGCAGGCAACAAGACCTGGACGATGTTCAGGCTTCGGCTGATAAGTGGCAGGTAACATTCGCGCCACAGAAGTGCCAGGCAATGACTATCTCCAACAAATGAGAGTCTAACCACCTCCCCATGACATTCAATGGCATTACCATCGCCGAATCCCAAACCATTAACATCCTGGGGGTCACCATTGACCAGAAACTTAACTGGACCAGCCACATAAATACTGTGGCAACAAGAACAGGTCAGAGGCTAGGTATTCTGTGGTGAGTGTCTCACCTCCTGACTCCCCAAAGCCTTTCCACCATCTACAAGGCACAAGTAAGGAGTGTGATGGAATACTATCCACTTGCTTGGATGCGTGCAGCTCCAACAACATTCAAGAAGCTCGACACCATCCAGAAGAAAGCAGCCCGCTTTATTGGCACCCCATCCACCACCTTAAACATTCATTCTCTCCACCACCGGCGCATCGTGGCTGCAGTGTGTACCATCTACAAGATGCACTGCAGCAACTCACCAAGGCTTCTTCGGCAGCACCTCCCAAACCCGCGACCTCTTCCACCTAGAAGGACAAGGGCAGCAGGCACATGGGAACACCACCACCTCCAAGTTCCCCTCCAAGTCACACACCATCCTGACTTAGAAGTATATCGCTGATCCTTCATCGTCGCTGGGTCAAAATCCTGGAACTCCCTACCTAACAGCACTGTGGGAGTACCTTCACCACACGGACTGCAGCGGTTCAAGGCGGCAGCTCACCACCACCTTCTCAAGGGCAATTAGGCATGGGCAATAAATGCTGGCCTTGCCAGCGACGCCCACATCCCATAAAGGAATATAAAAAGAGAGGAATGCTCATAGGTGTTATGTAAGCTCTGTGTAATTGCGGTTTCCTCAGTAAAAACTAACAGATGGAAGCAGGGTTGTGGTTTTTAGAAGGTATGCATACCTTCCATACTGAAAAGAGAAAATACATTGCATAGAGGCAGAGGAAAGGGTGGGTCAAAATACAGCTGTTTATTACAACTATCAAGTAGACTTCAATTTAAGAAAGGGGGCTTGGCATAACTGATTACCCTCCAGTATTCGTTTGAAATCAACATTGAGCGTCGGCAGACCTGTTCAGGCATTGAGAACACATTACATGGCCATTGAGTCATTAACACAGTTCCTGGGGTTTTAATAAGTCTAGTGCACAACAAGTGTGCAGGCTTTCAGTGCCACAGGCATTTCAGTGTGATGCACAGTAGGTGCTGAGCAGATCTCAGCATCCAATAATATGGGACACTGCTGCCAATGCACATCAGTGCTATAGGCATCGATTACTATATTATTGGCTCCCTGGCCTCTACTAAAACATTCCTGCCATCTTCTGTATCTCCTCACTGACTGCATCCTATTCTAGATTTTTACAACCCCACTTTCTACGCCAATTGCCCCAGAGCTGATTTTTTGTTTAATTCAGTTTGGACATTAGCACCAAGACTAATTGCTGAACAGCATGGCAGCAGCTGATCTACACATCTGGTAATCTTTAGGGAATCGGCTTAAATGTCAGAGTTGTGTTGAAAAAGTGTTGATAGTCACACAGCAAACGGTCTGCTGAAAATTATGTGGAGAATGGTAGAACCTGTGGGATTGGTGGTGTTGCTCCAATTGTTGGATCCTGGGATCCTTTGAGCTAAACAAAGACAGGTATTAAGCTGTGAGCTTTATTTTATGCATTGTACTGCAAACTTTAAATTTGTCAATAGTGTAACTTCGGCAGCGTGACTGGATCACCAGTGTTGGAAGTTGCGAGGCAAATAAGACATGCTGACTGGCTGTGGCTGGACCTAAAGAGCGTTGAGGCTCCGACATCCCTTTATGTACTCCAATTAAGAACAGATATACCTGCACCTCAAATTTAGTGCATGAACACTTGGAGATAATAAATAGAAAGAACTTGCATTTATAAAAAGTCTCAAAATAGTTTGCAATCTTCTAAGCACTTTATTTTTGTTGCAACATTTAAATAAGATTCATTTTCACCACCCCTTTCACATCCTCAGCATATCCCTGAAGTGCATCACAGCCAAAGAATTACTCTTGAAATGCAGTCACTGTTGTCAGGAAGGCAAACATAGCAATCAATTTACACATACCAAGGTTCCACAAACAGCAATGAGATAAATGACCAGTTCCTCTGTTTTTGGTAGTGTTAGTCGGGAGATGAAGAATGGGATACCTCAGGATCCATCTCGAGATTCTTGTTGTATTTAATATACTAGCAGATCTCTAGTAGAGCTGCCCCCAGCGAGTTGGAGGATATGCTGTTTTATTACAATAGGGGTGTCATGTAATGCACAATGGGGTTGAATTTCCACAGGGGTTTTCCCAATTGTCCACTGTACCTTTGGCAGGAGATCAGCAGAAACCCTGGAGAAATGCCGTAAACAGTGTTTACGGCAGAGATCAGGAGAACCCTTGTGGGAATTCCGAGACATTGTATTGCTAGTATGAAATGTATTGGTCAGACCACATCTTGTACAGCACTGGTCAACTAATCACAGAAAGGATAGTTCCCCACTTGAGGGCATAGGGAGACTAGCAACACAAATGATTCTGGACAGTAAGAATTTAGATCATGAGGAAAGCTTAAAGTTCAGTTTTAGTTTTTTTTTCAAAAAGAGTCTTTGGGATGATTGAATTGAGGTCTTCAGAATTATTAAGTACATTAATAAGATAACTAGGGAAAAACTAGTCAGTGAATTAGTAACTAGAGCACGTAACTTTAAGATTATCAAAAGAACAAAAAAAAAGTTCAGAGATTTCTTTTACACAGAGAATTGTTAATACATGGAATGCCCTATCAGAAATGCTGGAAGTAGAATCTTTAAAAGGGAAATGAATAAATATTTTAAAAAGAAAAATCTAAAAGGGTATGAGGAAATAGTAGATGAATGAGACTATGTGGATAGCTCTTTCAGAGAGCTGACACAGTTATGGTGGGTCAAATGGCCTCCAAATGTGCTGTAACATTCCACAGCGCTATAATTGACAAGTTGATTCAGGCAAATGGGAATTTAAATATCAGTAGATACAAGAGAAATATTAGGAAGTTCGGAGTAAGAAAAGAAGTCAGATGGATCTTTGGAACCCAAAGCGTTACAGAGCAGTGGAGTAAGTCATTGGGCAAGTCCATTGAAGTGGACAATATAAATGGATACAAGACAATTGGATGTGTTTCTGAAAAGAGAAGGTATTTAGGGATTATGGTGAGAAGATGAGTAGATGGGGCTGACCTATGAAAAAAGAACATAGACTGTTGGACCTCATGGTCTTTTCCTGTTTTTACAACTTTTATGTTCTTATGTCCCTAAAAATAGTTTTCTGTAGGGGACAATATGGCCAATTAGTTCTTGTTACAAGCCATGTTCTCTTCTTCGCAATGCTTTATATCATACCATTAGGTGTTGATCCATTTGCCATCACTTTCTTTTCAAAGCATGCATTGTCTTCTAACTATAACTACTCAATGTTTTGAGATTTTACTGACTCTAGATCTCTTTTTTGCAGTGCAAAGTACATTTCTCTTTATTTTTTAGTCCTTCTGCTACAATACAAACAAGATCTGAATCACTGAAGTATGTTGTTGTCCAGCTGGGTCTCCCATTCTTAGTGTTGCAGCTGTGTGAAATTTGGTTTGGCAACAGAATCTGGGAGGCCTACTTCTAAACCCATCTCTTTATTGAGCCACATACATCACTGGCATACATCTCAGTCTCATTTCCACCCAATTTACAATTTGCACACAATTCTTGGGCACACATACGCATTAATGAATGCTAATCCAGATAATGAAATAACAATAATTTCCAGTGAGCACATCCAAATACACTGATGCATGGGTATGTGGTCCATGCAAAAAAATACAATTCAACACAATTTTTTTAAATGTAAAACTTTTCAAAAATTCCGCTTTTCAAGGCATTTGATGTTTCAGCGCTGTTTACATTTTCAGACAAATTGCAATAGATTTGCAGTACTTGGAATGATACAAGAAAGTTAAGTTAAACAATCAAAAAACGTGAATGTGGCAAAACCTTCATTTCCAAAGCGGTTTGACAGGTTTCTGTACAAATGAGGCACAAACATTTCTCAGGAGGAGGGAAAGAAAAGCTACAAACTCGACTTTACAGACAAGCAAATTGTCAGTGTATGACTGCCAATCAACTGAACAATCAAATAACTAGCAGTACAGCATTACAGCCCTCAAAAGGTGACAAGGCCTGCCTGTCAGTGAAGAATTATTTCCAATAAAAATCTTTCAGCAATGGTATCAGTATTATATCCTTGTCGAAAGCATGAATTGTTGGTATTTTATACATAATAGATCTCCTAAACAAATATAATGTTGTGTACTGTAGTGTTACTCTTTTGATGCAAGAGTCTCCAGATTATCAACCGTATTTTTATGGTTTCTCCTGAGCAGTACAATCATGAGTGGAGTCAAGAATTATACTGCAATCATTCCACCATTTACTATTTCCAATTTGATCCACAATGTCTGCTTCAGAGGCATCAGAATGGTTGCAGTTGGGTCCAAATGATACGGATCATCAGTCTCAGTTAATACACAATCATCTAACAATTCAAACCACTTTAGCTCACATGATGTACCACTGCCTGTGATTTTACCAACTGGAGCAGATTGCCCGAATACCGATTGTGCCTGCACTCCATATCCTACAGCTGCCATCACATAGCACTGAATACCAGGTCCAGGAGAGACTGAGGGAAATCATTAGACTTGTTCAGAAGATATATGTTTGTGGGGTTGATTATATCTTCAGATGGAAGAAATTACAATAAGAATATTAGAAATTTGTGCAATTTATTAATATGCAGTGAAAAACAGTAATTTTGTCCCATCTCAGAAAGCTGTAAGTGAATTTTGTTTTCAAAATAGTATAGAAAGGTAGAACAGCAGCAGATTTCCAAAGAATCCCTGGAGATTTCAAATAACATCTCTGCAGTTTTACAACATGAAAAATTATGAATTTCTGGGAGTGTAAATATATCGCAGTCCCAAATCTTTCACATCTTCAAACATACTCCAGAAATACAAGTCAGGCATGTATATCGGGTTTGAAAATTAGACCTCAAGCTTTTTTTTTTGGAGATGCCTGGAAATGTCTATCATGTTGATTCTTCTTAATTAACCAGCCGAAGTGTTTGTGGCACGGTGTTGCTCATTTAGTCAGATATTCGTTTGACCAGTAATCACATTAGGACGTTATTATGTTGGTTTTCAAACCACAGATCATTACTCCAATAGCAAAATACTGCGGATGCTGGAAAACTGAAATAACAACAGAAAATGCTGGAAACACTCATCGGGTTAGGCAGGTCCACGATGCTGCCTGACCTGCTGAGTGTTTCCAGCATATTCGGTTGTTAGCACAGATCATTACTGATAGAGGAAATTATAATGTGGCACAACTATAAATCTGTAAAGCCCCAGTATTTAGTTTCGTAAGCATTTATTTCAAATCACTTAAAACCTGATCTAACTTTTTTCTCCTTTCTCTAAAATAGCACCTGTATTTTGTTACCAAAATGAAGGATGAGAGAACCCAGAATTCTTATTTTTCCATCTTGGATTCATATTAGACCAACCTCCTGAGACCACACAGTAAGATGTTGGCTCACTCCCATGTTTGTTTTTAATTAATTCTCGGGGTGTGGATGTCGCTGACAAGGCCGGCATTTATTGCCCGTCACTAGAACAGAATGGCTTGCTGTGCCACTTCAGGGTTGGATGCCATGCACAACCGGTGATTTTTAAAAAATGGTCAAAATGGTTTTATTACAAATAGTAGAGATTTCAATTGTTATTTAGTCCAATGTCTCGGACTGGTGCTGGTGCTGGGAAGAGCTGAACCAGTTCTGTTGCCTCCATGTGCTACATTGTATTTTCATTGAATAGGTATAGTCTCCATCATCTGTTTTGCAGTGTATAAAAGCTCATAAACATTTCTCAACAAGGGCCCATGCTTGACATCTAGGAAAGTTACCTCAGACAAGATTCAAAAATGTATGCTTTCTGTTGTCGCGATATACAAAAACACGTTAACATTCCTTTAACTGCTTAGAACAATAGTTTATTTGAGGATTTTAATCTTCAGTCCTCCTCCATTAATGAACAGCAGATGAAGGGACAGGGCTTACAAACAGCTGCTATACTCTGCAAATATTCAATCTTACAAAACAATTCTATTCAAAAATATTTTGGGAGTGGTACACTCAGATGCATACTGGGAGATGTAGTCTGCTACCATGTTGTCCCTGTGGCCCAGAAATTCCGATCGCAGGCCTCCCGCGGGCGGAGGGCTGCGATCTGGAAAAATCTGCGCCCTTACCTGAGGGCTCCCGGGAGGTGCACAGTTCCGCTGCTGGGCCTCTCCAAACTGCTGGTGCGCAGGGCCCACGTATCCCAGAGGCGCAGGTAGTTCGCAGCGTCCCTGGGATCACGTGGGCCATGGGGAGCCAATCAGAGAAGGGAATCTCCCTTCATACAATTGACAGGAAGGCCTGTCAAATATATGAATAGAGATCACCCCCAAAACATAGTAAAACTTTAAATAAATTTTTAAAAAAATCACATTTTTTAAATGACTCTAAATTACAATAAATTAAGTATTTTAAACAAAAAATTTATTTTTTGAAAAAAAATTAAAGTTTTTAACAGGGCTAAAAATAAACCTACCTTTCTTTAAAGTATTTTTAAATGATAAATAAGTGGAAAAAAAATTTAAAACTTTTTTCAACTCTTATCCTGGTAAAATCAGGCCTTACACCTGTTTTTACCAGGCGTAAGAATTGTAAGTGTTTTCTGCGGGCGGAGGGTCTCCAAAAAACGGAATTCTCCACCTGCAGAGGCCCTTCTCCAGGGCAGGCGGAGGATCTTTCAAGAGCTTTCTTGACAGATCGGAAATGCCGGTTTCCAGCGCATGCGCAGTGCATGCCTAAAACCGGCATTTCCGATGTCCCTACGGGTGGGTACACAGCGCGTACACACCCGTAGGGATCGGAATTTCTGCACCACATCTGACAGTTCTAGTTCAGGGAGCCCATGCACTCAAGCACCAGGTTTCTCAAAGACGCCCAGGCCTCCACAGGAAAACACTGTTCAAGGTATTTACAGAAACTGCTGTTGTGTCGGCATATGTGCTAAAGTATTTTCTCCCAAATGTTTAAGTTTTATGTTTTTATTACATTGTAAACCTTATTTCCTGTAGTAAACTATCAGCTTACTGGAGAAGCCATGATTTCAGCCAAAATGAGTTTCAAAAAATATTTGCCGTGATTTCATTGGCTCCCCTTCTGCTCCTTGCTAATGCCAGCTGACTGCCGATTTCTGCTTACAAGCTTTTTGAGATTTGTAATTGGCAGTTTTTATTCTCACTTGCTATGTGTTGATTGGTATGTTTTGGAATTGTTCAACTGCAATTTGTCACTGTTTTATGAATATGAAATTTAAAATAATCAGTTGCAAGCCTGCCACAGATATTTGCATGAGATGCACAGTGCGGTGCCTGGGTTTGGCACCAGAATGTGAAACAGGAATGAAGAAGAATAAAACATGCGCTGGTAGATTTCCCATTGTGTTGCTCACAGTGAGCCAGAAGTTAAACAGTTGGAAGGAAGAGCTGCAGTGTGACTCTGGGAGAGGGATCACTGAAAGAATTTGGAAAGAGACTTCCTCCAGAAGCAGGGAAGTAAATGTTTTTTGATTGTTTCCTGTAAAATAATGAAATGGTATTTTCTTTACCCACTGCAGGTAGATAAATCTATTACATATTAAAAACTGTGTGTGGACACAATATTCATTACATCGAGTTACAGCCTACAGCACAGAAACAGGTCATTCGACCCATACTGGTCTATGTCAGCATATATGTTCCACATGAGCCTCCTCCCACCCCTCTTCATCTGACCCTATCAGCATATCCTTCGATTCCTGTTTCCCTCATGTGCTTATTTAGCTTCCCCATAAATGCATCTATGCTATTCACCTCAACTATTCCTTGTGGTACCGAGTTCCACATTCTTACCATACTTTGGGTAAAAAAGTTTCTCCTGTGTTCCCTATTGTATTTATTGGTGACTTATATTTATGGCCCCTAGTTTTGGTCTCCCCCACAAGTGGAAACATCTTCTCCGCGTCTACTCTATCAAACCCCTTCATAATTTTAAGATCTCTATTAGGTCATCCGACAGCCTTCTCTTTTCTAGAGAAAAAAGCCCCGGCCTGTTCAGCCTTTCATGATAAGTCGATCCTCTCAGCTCTGGTATCATCCTTGTAAATCATTTTTGCACCTTCTCCAGTGCCTCTATATCCTTTTTACAATATGGAGACCAGAGCTGTGCATGTACTCCAAGTGTGGTGTAACCAAGGTTCTATACAAGTTTAACATCCTCCAAGTTCCCCTCCAAGTCACACACCATCCTGACTTGGAAATATATCGCTGATCCTTCATCGTCGCTGGGTCAAAATCCTGGAACTCCCTCCCTAACAGCACTGTGGGAGTACCTTCACCACACGGACTGCAGCAGTTCAAGGCGGTGGCTCACCACCACCTTCTCAAGGCAACTCAGGATGGGCAATAAATGCTGGCATTGCCAGCGATGCCCTGATCCCATGAACAAATAAAAAGAAACATTGCTTTTCTGCTTTTCAATTCTATCCCTCTAGAAATGAACCCCAGTGCTTTTTTTTGCAGTTTTAGGGTTTATTAACCTGCGTCATTACTTTTAGTGATTTGTGTATCTGTACTCCGAGATTCCTTTGCTCCGCTACCCTATTTAGACTTATGTTCCAAGTAATATGTGACCTCCTTATTCTTCCTACCAAAATGTAACACCTCACACATATCTATATTGAAATTCATTTGCCAATTATACGCCCATTGTGCAAATTTATTAATGTCTGGTATTTTTTTGTCGTAGTCTTTCTCAGTTTAACTATACCCCACAATTTGGTGTTGTCCGCAAATTTTGAAATTGTACTTCTGATTCCCAAGTCCAAATCGTTTATATAAATTGTGAATGACAGTGGTCCCAGAACCAATCCTTGTGGAACACCACCTCCCACTTTTTGCCAGTCTGAGTAGCTATCCTTAATCCCGACGAAAATTCCAATAACATTGCACCTGTAGATGGCGTTATCAGAATAACTTTATGTGACTCATAAACATAAGTGGCACCCACCTGCATGATGATCAATCAACTGATTTTAAGCCACTTCTGTGAAATCTGCATGCAATTTCTAACTTTGTCCACCAGGTGGCAGTGCAGTAATCAACCCAAACTCCCTCAACCCCCATTAAAAAGGAATTCAGGCATGGGATCACAAACCATTTCACCTCAGAGCTTTGCCACCCACCGCCCTCCTTGCAACTGAGCAAAAAATCAGTCATGAGATCATAAGCCAACATTCAACAACTCCCCTCCTCACTGAGCTGAAATTCAGGGATGGCATCACTAACTCACATAAAGCCAAGCAACACCTCCTGCCACACTGACCATCGTTTTGATGATAGGAGCCCACAAACCTCACCAAACTATCACTTAGGTGAACAGAGCCCACAGCCTTCAGCCTAACAACCATCCTACCCACTGACGATCGTTTTGGTGACTGGAACCCAGCCTCCTCATCTGAGCACCCCACTGAGCATCACTTAGGTGATTGCAGCCAACCTACTCATCTTCATCTTCCCCTTCCTCTCCCTTTCCATCCTCCCCTCTCTCTCTCCCCTCTGTCTCTCCCTTCCTCCGATTTCCCACATGTCTCCCCCCATTACCTCACCTCCTCTCCCCTCCCCTCCTCCCTTTATCACCCTACCTCTTTCCCCTTCCCTGACCTTCTTACACCCTCACATCAGCTTCCTTCCTCCACCCCCTTCTTGGTCCTGTTCAATTATCCCCAACCTTTAACCCTGCTTGACCAGAATACTGCACACTCCATGAGAGAGCGACTAGTAATTAGATAAATCTCTACATGCAATGATTGGAGCAGCTCTTTACCTGGACTGTCCATCTATTTAGGATATTTTTTTAATAGCAAAGTCCACAAAATGTGTCCAAGCTAAGTCTGCTGACTTGCAAGAATCACCGAGCATCCCTGGGGGCCAGTTGTATCCTAGCATACTAAGTATGAATGTAAATTAGGCATAATTGACAGAAAGTGGAACATACAACATTACTGTTGCATTGAAATGTACCAACTTAAAAATGTTCTTCCATTACCTGCTGCAGATGACTGCACGAAATGGGATGGGTGTCAAAGTGACTGGGATCCAGCATTGTGGAATTCTGCCCCCACCTGCAGCATAAAAGCGGACCTGTAACATGGCTGACTTTCCAGATGCCAGAACTTTGTGTTTTGAAGTTTTGGAATACATTGAGCTTGTAAGCGTTTAAGCTGAGAACCATATGCACTTGGACCTACCTCCTTGGAAAGCCCTGAGATATATACCAGCGGAATGGGAACCATTTATACCCTCTCATCCTGGTCCTCAGAATCGGAGGAAGAGCAGCTGCGGCAGCAGCAGGAACCAGGCACAACAGCAGCAGCAACAGCAGGAGCGCCAACCTCCTCCTCACCCACCTGATGCTGCACAGGGCAGAGGCCGTCAGTGCAGGGCTGCACCTCGCCGCAGGAGATACCCCTAACACAGGGTTTACAGGCAGAGGATGAGCTTCCTCAACATAACTGAGCAGCAGTGCCAAAGGAGGCTGAGACTTTTCGCGAGAGGTAGTCGCTGACATCTGCACAATGCTGCACCAACACCTGGAGCCCAGAGGAGCGGGTGGACACTCCTTACCAGTGGCTGTTAAAGTCACCACCGCACTCAACTTCTTTGCTTCAGGGTCCTTCCAGGGATCATCAGCAGACATCAGCGGCATCTCCCAGTCGGCCGCACACACTTGCATCACGCAGGTTACCGATGCCCTCTTTGCAAAGTTGCACAATTACATCCACTTCTCCACGGATGAAGCAAGTGTAACCGCATGTGTGGTTGGCTTTGCAAATATGGCAGGCTTCCCAAGGGTGCAGGGCGTCGTAGACTGCACACATGTGGCCATTAGGGCACCCCATCACAACCCAGCTGTATTTGTCAACCGCAAGGGCTTCCACTCCTTTAACGTCCAGCTGGTGTGTAACCACAGGAAGAACATTATACATGTTTGCGCCAAGTTCCCTGGCAGTTGCCATGACTCGTTCATCCTGCGGCACTCTACTGTGCCTCAGCTGTTCAATCCGCCAACCCAACTTTCCGGCTGGCTCCTTGGAGACAAGGGCTAGCCCCTGAAGACGTAGCTAATGACACAGATGAGGAGGCCAACAAACGAAGCTGAGGAGCGCTACAATGAGAGCCTCATTTCCACCAGAAGCATCATAGAGCAAACCAGCGTCCACATGTAGCTGAGCCGAGCTGGGAGCGCCCTGCGACCTCGACGAGGAATCTCCACTGCTGTCCCTGTCTCAACCATCTGCTGATGCTCACTTGTGAGCTGTGATACACCAGGTGATAACACAAATCTATCTCGCGCATGACCCACTGAGGTGTGAGTATTTGCGCTGGTGCTGGGTGTGCTCAAGTCTGCTGACACTGCACCCTCAGAGGCTGCAGCTTCCTCTGAGGAGTCTTCCGGCTCTTCCTCCTGGACAGTGGGGAGGGGGGCTCTTGATGGTCCTGTGGGAGAGTAAAGGCATGAGTTAGATATGTGATATTAATGTAGCAGACACATCCCATTGTGCAGATGATCAGAATCAATCTGTATGAATATCAGATGCCATATCAGTCACTCATGCAATCTAAATGAGAGGGTTGCAAATCTATTCTGTCACCAGCTTGCTCTACTGTGCCCATCTCTCCATCCCCTACTTCCAGCTCCTCAGCACCTCCGACGATGTCAATAGCAGCCTCCTCAGTGTTAGTTACATGCACCATGGAAGGTGGGCCTCCTCCTGTCCTCCCCCTCTCCCTCTTATTGTGGGCTCTCTTTTCCTGCAATGAGGGACACAAGTGGATGTTGAGCGAGAATGTTCGAGTGAGTGTAGAGAATCCACAGCATAGATGCTTAGAGAGAGACAAAGATGGAGTGAGGTGCCAATACCAAGGGCCCTCCCTGTGCGTTGTTAGTTGTTGCCATTGCATTACAGTGATAGTGAGTGTGAGGGGTGCATAGTAGAATAGTGGAGTGAGTCTGTACATAGAGAGAGAGGGATGGTTAAGGGTGCAAGGGATGTAAGGGTAAGTTGGGATGTGCAGGAGTAGGTTGACAATGCAGAGTGCTGGTGATGAGAGGAGATGGGAAGCAGATTGAAGGTAAGTGTGATGTTATACTCACTTTTGCTGAGCGTAGCAGATCATTGAATCTTTTCCTGCACTGAACCCAGGTGCGTGCACAGAAAGACCTGGCGCTCACCTCCTCAGTAATTTGCAGCCGGGCTGCCTTGGTTTGCTGAGGAGGCTTCCTCCGTCCATTGGAGGGGAACAGAACCTCCATGTGCCCTCTCACTTCCTCCACAAGAGCATGGAGGCAATCATCATCAAATCTTGGAGAGGCCTTTGCTCTTGAAGCAGTCATCTCGCTATGTGTCATACTGAGAAACATCAGAAAATGAATGAAAAACCACAAGGCTGCATGGGCCCCTTAAATGCAGTTGAATGGAAGACATCAGCAGAGGCGAGCAGCAGATCCGAAACCACTGATTGGGCCGGGCAACTCGCACGACGGGCTTAATAAGCCCAGTTAAGGGAAAATAGTTAATTCAGACCGGATGAAACTGGCAGCGGGACCGGAACCCGCTGAGCAGCCAACCCAACTCCAACCCGCCGCCAATGGTAAAATCTCGGCCTTGCAAGTGTCAGTAGGTGAACATTTAGAGAACAGTGATCATAGTATCATAAGGTTTAGATTAGCTATGGAAAAGGACAGGGAGCAATCTACAGTAAAAATGTTTAACTGGGAGAAGGCCAATTTCAGTGGGATGAGAACGGATCTGGCCTGGGTAAACTGGAATCAAAGATTGGCAGGCAAAACTGTAATGGAACAATGGGCTGCCTTTAAAAAGGAAATAGTTTAGGTACAGTTGAGGCACATTCCCACTAGGGGGAAGGCAGGGCAACTAAAGTCAGGGCTCCCTGGATGACGAAAGATTTGAGAATATGATGAAGCAGAAAAAGAGCGTGTATGACAGATGTCAGGTTGCAAATACATCTGAGAATCAGGCTATATATAGAAAGGGCAGAGGAGAAGTGAAAAAGAAAAAAAGAGGGCAAAGAGAGGGTATGAGAATAGAATGGTAGCCAACATAAAAGGTAGTCCAAAAGTCTTCTATAGGCATATAAATAGTAAAAGGGTAGTAAGAGGAGGGGAGGGGCTGATTAGGGACCAAAAAGAGACCTATGCATGGAGGCAGAGGGTATGGCTGAGGTACTAAATCAGTACTTTGCATCTGTCTTCACCAAGGAAGAGGATGCTGCCATAGACATAGTAATGGAAGAGGTAGTGGAGATACTTGATAGGATAAAAATTGATAAAGAGGTGGTATTAGAAAGGCTGGTTGTAATTAAAGTAGATAAATCACTGGGAGCAGATGGGATGCATCCGAGGATGCTGAAGGAATTGAGGAAGGAAATTGCAGAGGTACTGGCCATAATATTTCAATCCTCCTTCGATATGGGGGTGGTGCCAGAGGACTGGGGAATTGCAAATGTTAGACCATTGTTCAAAAAACGGTGTAAAGATAAACCCAGCAACTACAGGCCAGTCAGTTTGACCTCGGTAGTGAGCAAGCTTTTAGAAACTGTAATCAGGGACAAAATTAACAGTCACTTGGACAAGTGTGGATTAATTAAGGAAAGCCAGCACAGATTTGTTAAAGGCAAATCGTGTTTAACCAACTTGATTGAGTTCTTTGGTGAGGTAACATAAGAACATAAGAAATAGGAGCAGGAGTAGGCCATTTGGCACCTCAAGTCTGCTCCGCCATTCAATTAGATCATGGCTGATCTTCTACCTTAACTCCACTTTCTTGAACTATCCCCATATCCCTTGATTCCCTTAATATCAAAAATCTATCGCTCTCTGTTGTGAATATACTCAACGACTGAGCCTCCACAGCCCTCTGGGGTAGAGAATTCCTAAGATTCACCACCCTCTGAGTGGAGAAATTTGCTCCTCATCTCAGTCCTAAATGGCTGACCCCTTATTCTGAGACTGTAACCCCTGGTTCTAGACTCCCCAGTCAGGGGAAACATCCTCCCTGCATCTACCCTGTCAAGTCCTGTAAGAATTTTGTATGTTTCAATGAGATCACCTCTCATTCTTCTAAACTCTAGAGAGTATAGGCCTAGTCTACTCAATCTCTCCTCATAGGACAATCCCCCGATCCCAGGAACCAGTCTGGTGAACCTTCGTTGCACTCCCTCTATGGCAAGTATATCCTTCCTTAGGTAAGGAGACCAAACCGTACACAATACTCCAGGTGTGGTCTCACCAGGGCCCTATATAATTGCAGTAAGACGTCTTTACTCTTATGCTCAAATCCTCTTGTAGTAAAGGCCAATACACCATTTGCTTTCCTAATTGCTTGCTGTACCTGCATGTTAACTTTCAGTGATTCGTGTACAAGGACACCTGAAAATTACTCATTTATTCCTACTCTCTGTTTTCTGTCCGTTAACCAATCCTCAATCCATGCTAGTATATTAGCCCCAATCCCATGAGCCCTAAGTTTGATTAATAACCTCTTGTGTGGCACCTTATCGAATGCCTTCTGAAAATCCAAATACACTACATCCACTGGTTCCCCCTTAGCTATTCTGTTAGTTACAACCTCAAAAAACTCAAACAGATTTGTCAAACATGATTTCCCTTTCATAAATCCACGTTGACTCTGCGCAATCCTTTTATTATTTTCTAAGTGCCCTGTTACCACGTCCTTAATAATAGATTCTAGCATTTTCCCTACTACTGATGTTAGGCTGACTGGTCTATAGTTCCCCATTTTCTCTCTCCCTCCTTTCTTAAATAGTGGGGTTACATTTGCTACCTTCCAATCCGCAGCAGCTGCTCTGGAATCTATGGAATTTTGGAAACTGACAACCAATGCATCCACTATCTCTATAGCCACCTCTTTCAAAACCCTAGGAAGTAGGCCATCAGGTCCAGGGGATTTATTGGTTTCAGTACCATTAACTTCTCCAGTACTTTTTTTCACTAATACTAATTTCTATCAGTTCCTCATTCTCGCTGGACCCTTGGTTCTCCATTGTTTCCGGGAAGTTTTTTATGTCTTCTTCCTTGAAGACAGACACAAAGGCCGCGATCTTACCTGGAGAGGCGCGTTGGGGGTGGGACTGCTGCCTTCCGGGTTCTAGTCCCGTCCCCAGCGACGTCCAATGCACAGACTCTATTTTGTGTCAATTAGCCTTGTTAAGACCGCCCTGCGGGCTTGCCGGCCAATTAAGAGAAAGCCGGTGTCAGATGACGTCAGTTGATGACGCGTCATCTGCCGGTTTTCTTAAAGGGGACATGCTCATTTTTGTTTGACAGGTGGTTTTTCAGTGTTTAACAGCATTGAGGTGCTGCAAACACTGATAATCACTGTACAAAGGTGAGCCCTTGTACCCAGGCTCTCCAGTGACTCCCTTCTTAGGATAAAACAGATGGCAGCTGCAGGTGAGGTTACAGAAGTGATCTGACATTGGTGAGAGAGATTCTCCCAATGAGCTGGGACTACACAAACACTTCAAACCTTATTACCTACAGAAAAGTCTAACAACATTAAATTTGATTTTCCCAACATTTTCTTACCTCTGAAACTCACCAGTGTACCATTGGATCCTTCACACCACTTCTGCAGCTGTCATCAATGAAGAAACATTACAGTAGACTCACAACACGCCATACTTACCTAGCGTGGAGTTCGGACGTCAGCAAGCTCGCAGTCGACCTGGCAAAATTGGAAAAAGCCTCTTAACTGCCTGTTAACATAAAAACATAAGAACATAAGAAATAGGAGCAGGAATAGGCCACTTGGCCCCTCGAGCCTGCTCTGCCATTTAATAAGATCATGGCTGATCTTGGGCTCAAAGCCACTTCCCTGCCCGCTCCCCATAACCCTTCATTCCCTTATCTTGTAAAAATCTGTCTATCTCCACCTTAAATGTATTTAATGACCCAACCTCCATGACTCACTGGGACAGAGAATTCCATAGATTTACGACCCTCTGAGAGAAGAAATTCCTCCTCATCTCAGTTCTAAAAGGGCGACCCTTTATTCTGAAACTATGCCCCCTGAGTTCTAGATTTCCCCACAAGGGGAAACATCCTCTCTGCATCTACCTTGTCGAGCCCCCTCTGTATCTTATATGTTTCAATAAGATCACCTCTCATTCTTCTAAATTCCAATGAGTATAGGCCCAACCTGCTCAACCTTTCTTCATAAGTCAACCCCCTACCTGTTAACAAGCAGTTAAGTGGCTATAGTCCTCTTCCCGCCGCGAGGAGTCAGGTCCCTGCGCAAATCGTGGACCCAACTCCCGGGAAGATTGATTGGAGGCAGGTTGGAAGCGGGTTCGGGACCCGCTGCCAATCTTTTTGATTTTGCCAACAGTCCCGCCTCCAAACCTGACCCTTGAGCGCTGGCAAAATTGAGCCCATAGTATTTGTTTAATTTCTCTGCCATTTCCTTATTCCCCATTATAATTTCTCCTGTCTCAGCCTGTAAGGGACCCACATTTACTTTCACTAATCCTTTCCTTTTTACATACCTATAGAAGCTTTTACACTCTGTTTTTATGTCTCTCACTAGTTTACTCTCATATTCTATTTTCCCTTTCTTTATCAATTTCTTGATCCTCCTTTGCTGAATTCTAAAATCCTCCCAATCTGCAGGCTTACTACACTTTTTGGCAACATTATAAGCCTCTTCCTTTGATCTAATACTATCTTTAACTTCTCTTGTTAGCCATGGTTGGACCACATTTCCTGTGGGATTTTTGTGCCTTAAAGGAATGTATATTTCTTATAAATTATGTATTAATTCTTTAAATGCTAGCTATTGCTTGTCTACCATCATACCTTTTAATGTAGTTTCCCAATCTACCTTAGCCAACTTGCCGTTCATACCTACATAGTTTGCTTTGTTTAGATTTAAGACCCTAATTTCACATTTAACTAAATCACTTTCAAACTCAAGTTAAAATTCTATCATATTATGGTCACTCTTCCCTAAAGGCCCCTTTACTACAAGGTTATTAGTTAACCCTTTCTCATTGCACAATACTACATCTAAAATAGTCTGTTCCCTAGTTGGTTCCTCACCATACTGATCTAGAAAACTATCTTGCATACATTCCATGAATTCGTCCTCTACACTATTACTGCAAATTTGGTTAGGCCAATCTATATGTAGATTAAAGTCCCCCATGATTATTGTATTACCCTTGTTACCTGCGCCTCTAATTTCCCAATTTATACTCTGCCCTACATTACAACTACTGTTTGGGGGCCTATAAGCAGCTAAAATCCTTTCTCTCCACTGTCTTTATCCCATCCTTTATTATCAGGGCAACCCCTCCTCCTTTTCCTTTTTGCCTATCTCTTCTAAAAGTTAAGTATCCTGGAATATTTAGTTCCCAACCTTGGCCACATTGCAACCATGTCTCCGTAATGGCTATTAGATCAAACCTATTAATTTCTATCTGTGCTATTAATTCATCTATTTTGTTGCGAATGCTTAGCACATTCAGATATAGTGCCTTTAGCTTTGACTTATTTCTACTTTTCCCTGATGTCACCTTAGTCACTGATGCCTTATTACCTTGTTACACTCTCTGTCCCTTCCTGACCCACTCTGCTTATTTTTACCCAAAACTCTACTCTGCTCTAGAGCCTTGACATTTCTCTCGCTGCTTTTAAATTTACACTTTCCTGAATCCTCCCACCCCCACTTCATAGTTTAAAGCCCTGTCTACTGCCCTAGTTATTCGGTTCACCAGGACACTGGTCCCAGCCCAGTTTAAATGAAGCCTGTCCCAACGGAACAGCTCCCTCTTTCCCCAGTACTGGTGCCAGTGCCCCATGAACTGAAACCCCTTCCTCGCACACCACTCTTTGAGCCACTCATTTAAACCTCTAATCTGTTGGTCCCTATGCCAATTTGCGCATGGCTCAGGTAACAATCCAGAGATTAATACCTTTGAGGTTCTGATTTTTAATTTGGATCCTAGCTGCTCAAACTCCCTCAGCAGAACCTCAGTCCTAGTTCTGCCTATATCATTAGTTCCTACGTGGACCACGACAACTGGATCCTCCCCTCCAAGTTCTCCTCCAGCCGCAAGGAGATGTCTTTAACCGTGGCAGGCAAAAAAGCCTTCGGAACTCTCGGTTACGGTTGCAGAGAACAGTATCTATCCCCTTGGCTATACTGTCCCTTACCACAACTACATTCCCTATCAATCCCCCCACTTGAATGGCCCCCTGGACCATGGTGCCATTGTCAGCTTGCTCATCCATCCTGCAGGCTTTTCCCTCATCCACACAGGCAGCAAGAACCTCATACCTGTTGGACAAGGGCAAAGGCTGAGGCTCCTCCAGCACTGCACCTGGGGCTCCCTTACCTGCCTGAGTTGCAGTCACACCCTCCTGTCCCTGACCACTAACCAGACCTGTACCACTACCTAAGGAGTATGACTGTCTCCTGGATCAAAGTGTCCAGGTAACTCTCCCCATCCCTGATGCCCCGCAATGTCTGCACCTCGGACTCCAGCTCAAAAAGTCTGAGCTGAAGTTCCTCAAGATGCAGGCACTTACTGCAAACGTGGTTGTCCGGGATCACAATGCTCTCCACAAACTCCCACATGCTGCAGTTGCGGCACACCACCTGCACTGCCATCCCTATATGACCTTGTTTTATTTAATTAAATTTGTCATTAGGTAGCTTAGTTTACAGTGTAGTTTCTTGACTACTTACTTGATCTAGAATGGGCCAGAAATTTGGGTTGGAGGCTTCCCGCGGGTGCAAGCCCCCGACCTGCATTTGGATACCGCGCCTGCCGTTGTGCTGTGGGCCCGCGTGGAATTCAGCTCCTGGGCCTCCTCCAGCTGCCGGCGCGCAGTGCTTGCGTATCCCAGCGGGCGCAACTAGTTCGAAGCGTCCCCTGGGATCACGTGGGCCATGGAGAGCCAATCGGAGCAGGGAATCTTCATTCATAGATTTGACAGGAAGACCTGAATTACACTTTTTAACGGTGCTAAAAATAAACTTACCTTTCTTTAAAGTATGTAAAAAAGATAAACCTGTGGAAAAAATGTTTAAATTGTACTTAATTAATCACTTACCTTGTTAAAAGCAGGCCTTGCGCCTCCTTTTTCCCCACGCAGCTTCTCCGTACTTACCCTCACGGAGAAACCTGAAAAAAAAAACTAAGTTCGAGGTCTACGCGCTGCCTCTCCGGTGCATGTGTTCGACCTCTGAACCCATTCCTTCAGAGGAACGGAAGTTCCAGTTTCCAGCGCATGCCCACTCTTTCCAAATTCCCAAATAAAACATTCTGTTTAAGTACACTCCATTTTAATCCTGCTCTGTGCTCTCTGTAACAGAGAGGGTTGATGAGGGTAATGCCGTTGACGCAGCGTACATGGATTTCCAAAAGGCGTTCAACAAAGTGCCACATAATAGGCTTGCCAGCAAAGTTGAAAGCCCATGGAATAAAAGGGACAGTGGCAGCATGGATATGGAATTGGCTAAGTGATAGGAAACAGAGAGTAGTGGTGAATGGTTGTTTTTCGGACTGGAGGAAGGTATACAGTGGTGTTCCCCAGAGGTCGGTTCTAGGACCACTGCTTTTCTTGGTATATATTATTGACTTGGATGTGGGTGTACAGGGCACAATTTCAAAATTTGCAGATGACACAAAACTTGGAAGTATAGTGAACAGTGAGGAGGAGAGTGATAGACTTCAGGAAGACATAGACAGCCTGGTGAAATGGGCGGACACGTAGCAGATGAAATTTAACACAGAAAAGGGTGAAGTGATACATTTCAGTAGAAAGAATGAGGAGAGGACACATAAACTAAATGGTACAATCCTGAAGGGGGTGCATGACGGAGAGACCTGGGGGTATGTGTGCACAAATCATTGAAGGTGGCAGGGCAAGTTGAGAAAGCAGTTAAAAAGGCTTACGGGATCCTGGGCTTCATGAATAGAGGTATAGGGCTGGATTTTCAATGACCCGTGGAGTCGGGTTTGGAGGCGGGGGGGGGGGGGTGGTTAAAGTTGCAGATTCGGGGGTCCCGACCCCATCCCGACTCCAACCCGCCTCCATGCCAGTTTCTCTGGCGGCGGGTACCCGAGTTCTGAGACCCGACTCCCCGAGGCGGGAAGGGATTAGTGACAATTAACTGCCTGTTAACAGGTAGTTAACAGGCAGTTTTTTGCATAATCCCTATTTTAAAAAGAAAAGTGTGGGGTTCCCAACAGGTGGCAACCACTCCAAGTTATCGGGGCAGGCCATGGGTCTGCAGGGGTTGGAGGGGTCGATATTTCCAGTGGGCAGGTGAGTGATGGGTGCATGTGTGCAGAGGTAAGTGTGTAAGGTAAGTGCTAAGTGTTGGAAAAAGTTTTACTTACCTTAACTTCCTCCTGCAGGTGTCAGCCCTTCAGTTCTTGGGAGTTAGAAATCTCACCGGCACAGAAAGCAGGAAAGCCGTGGTTCTGTCAAAACCTGCAGCCTTCTGTTTTCTGTGCTGGAATGATTTCTAACTCAGCCTGAAAGGAAGGACTGAAGTTAGAAATCATCTTGTGAGTGTTTGACAGCTTCACAGAGCTGTCAAACGCTGATATTTCATCTGTCAAAAGATCTTGACAGATGAAATGTCAGTCTGTGACGTCACCTGTTGCCGGGTGGCCCTTAATTGGCCTGCTGAGCCCACTGGGCGGGCTCAACAAGGTCAATCAAGGGAAAATACAGTGGGTTGGCCACATCTCGATGGAGGTGGGTTCACAAGCCAGAATGTGAGATTCCCAACCCCAGATTCAAAATCCAGCCCATAGAGTACAAAAGTGTGAAAATTATGATGCACCTGTATAAAACACTGGTTCGGCCCCAACTGGAGTACTGTGTCCAATTCTGGGCACCACACTTTAGGAAGGACATGAAGGCCTTAGAGAGGGTGCAGAAAAGATTTACGAGAATGATTCCAGGAATGAGGGACTTCAGTTACGTTGATAGACTGGAGAAGCTGGGGTTGTTCTTAGAGCAGAGAAGATTGAGAGGAGAGTTGATAGAGGTGTTCAAAATCATGAGGGATCTGGACAGAGTAGATAGAGAGAAACTGTTCTCATTGGCAGAAGGGTGGAGAACCAGAGGACACAGATTTAAGGTGATTGACAAAAGAACCAAAGGCAACGTAAGAAAAAACTTTTTTACGCAGCGAGTGGTTAAGATCTAAAATGCACTGTCGGAAAGGGTGCTGGAGGCAGATTCAATCACAGCTTTCAAAAGGGAGTTGGATAAGTAGCTGAAGGAAAGAAATTTGCAGGGCTACGGCGAAAGGGTGGGGGAGTGGGACTAGCTGAAATGCTCTTGCAGAGAGCCGGCACGGGCTCAACGGGCCGAATGGCCTCCTTCTGTGCTGTAACCCTTCTATGATTCTATGATTCTGTCTCACTCTCTCCGTCTCTCTCTGACCCATTCATTCTCTCTGAACTTAATGTTCGGCTGTTGATGATAACTGTGAAACTGTAACTGATAAAGGTTTTAAATTAATTCTGAATATTGTTTCAAATCATTTGGAAAAACTCAAAAATGGTTTCCTAGCATGGCAGAATACATGACAACCCTTCAAGTTATAGTGCATTATAGTGATAAATTGTGGAATATTCTCAACGGTGCTCACAGTCAGACCATGGCATTCTGTGAACTGTGGTTATCATCTCAGCTTCAGCTGACAAAAAAACTGCGTGAAGAATATCAACCCCAACCCAAGGCTTTGGACAGAGGCTTGGGCCTCAGAACAGAAACATTAATGTAGGTGTCGAGCAACACAAAAAAAAGTTCCCAAGTTCAATCATATTACTGTGAAATATGTCATTTTTAATTATTGCGTTACAAGCCATTTTTGAATAGTAGAAATGGCAGTCACTCAAAAAAATGGCAACTGAAAGGATTTTGAAAATTGAGCAGTTTAATTGTTTCGGTTTTGGTAGTTTTTCATGAGTCTGGACAACCAAATGTGAATCAAGATAGTTACAGATTTGTACTTTTTTATTTTAGTCAATCAAAAAGTATATTTTGTTTTCTAAAGTCCAGGGTCCAGATGTAAATGATAGCACGGATGATCCAGGTTGTAGGTAGGTAGATGGTGTGTCATAGTACTAAAGAGTAGTGGGGAATCTCCTTGCAACCAATTAATCAGCTCTGAAACCACCTCATTGCTAAACTAGAGTTTACGGAAACAATTCTCTTTGGTCATTGCCAAGTAGCTGTGCCTATACTTGCAGATATTGTTGCTGGTATAGTGGAGCGTATGGGCAATCCGCATCTGGTATCATCTGATCTCCTTGTCTTCTTAATTATCTTCTTACATAAAATCCTATGGTGGGTTGAAAACAATTCCGATATCTTGATCTAGAATGGCAGGTAAAAAATACAATGACCAAGAGTTTCCGCTTTGGGCGCAATCGGAAATCCGGGCGCAAATTGCACCCAAGATTGCTTCCGTTTTGAGAAATCTTTTTTTTCCTCGAGTTTCCACTCAAACTTATTTGCATATCGCTGAATGCAAATTCTTCCATGAACCAGTGCAATTGGGCAGCGTTTTAAAACATAATAAAAAAAAATTTGCTTCAATAAAAATGCCTTGATATATTGAAACATAGAAACATAGAAACATCGAATCTAGGAGCAGGAGTAGGCCATTCGGCCCGTCGAGCCTGCTCCACCATTCAATACGATCATGGCTGATCATCCAAATCCAGTACCCTGTCCCTGCTTTAATCCCCACAGTACACATATCCCACCCTACCCCCGTAACCCCACGTATTTAATTCCCCCTAACATATCCCATCCTATCCCCATAACCCCACATATTTAATCCCCCCCTAACACTAAGGGTCAATTTATCATAGCCAAATCAACCTAACCCGCACATTTTTGGACTGTGGGAGGAAACCGGAGCACCCGGAGGAAACCCACGCAGACACGGGGTGATTGGTAACTTGGTGCAGTTTGATTAATACAGCTGAACATTTGTTTATCACAAAAAATAAGCATTTTTAATCACAGTGTCAATTCTCCACTTATGAGTAACCCGATTTTAAGTTACTGAAAATGACTTAAAAAAAATATACAGAACCATTTTCTAGTTATATTGGGGTACAGTCGTCAGTTTCCCAGTAATTAACAAAAAATAAATTCAAAAGCTTTTAAAACGTATCTAGTAGTGTCCTTGGGGGTGAAATTGGATAATGCTGAAAAACGGTTGTGGGCATCGCGATGTGCAATCCGCCAGGGGCAGGGGGCAAAAGTTCTCGATGTTCGCACGAGGCTAACATTACTTAAAGCTAGCCTGTGTCTCTGAAAGGCAGTCTGCACCTCTTAAAGGTGAGCCGCCTTATGGTGATGAAAAATGTTAAAAGTGCTTCAGCACTAACTCAAATGGCCAGGAAAAGGGCACTCAAGGTCGCGGACGCAGCACTCGAAGCCTTTGTGCAGGGAAAGAACACTGGGGGACAGGTGCTCGACCCACCGGCGGCCAGAAGGTCCTCCAGAAAGAAGGATGGTGGACCAGATCGCCGAGGCGGTGACTGCCAGCAGTGTCGCCCCCAGGACCTCAGAGTGGTCATGGTCAGTAAATGCATCTTCAAAAGCTGTCTCCTACCAACTACACCACTAGCGTCACAAACTGTTCAATGCACGAACCTTCCCCCCACCCCCACCCCCATCACTCACCTACCAACAATCTCTACCAAACATGAGGCACACCTCAAATTCCTAGCTTCACCTCACCCTCTTTGGAAGAGTCGGGCTTGGCCATTCTTGGCAGAGGTATGGCTGAGCCCTTGGCCAGCGGCGGCACTGAAAGGATACAGTTATCCTCCTTCTCACTTCCCATTCCTCCTCATCCCACCATATCTTCTGATTTACAAGCTGCACATGTGTAAGCATGCACCTCTTGCTTTCTCCCCCTCGCCTGACCACCACCCTCCCCTTGTGCATTTCTCATTTTAGACACCCAAGAAATCCAGTCTGCCCAGCCAGTGGTTGACCAAGAAGAGGGAGAGGAGAGTGAAGAAGAAACATGCTCACTCGATTTCACACTCCCAGACACCAGCTCCTCGAGGTCGTTCTGCAAGGCTATCTGCAGTGTCCCCCACTGAAAGTCAGCAGCCTTCCACCAGCCATGCTGCAGCCACTGAGGTAGCACTGCGTAGGAGCACTAGGATAGGCATAAGCACACGCAGGATAGTCATTAAGGGAATGCACAAGGGTGATTAGTTGATTTTTTGAAGTAATATTGGATACGTATATGGATAAAGTTAGATTGGAAAGTTTGCTTTGTTGTGGCTCTTATTTCAGCATTGTGGCAAAGAGGACACTGAAAGGTAAGTTGTGGGACAAATGTTGAAAGG
This sequence comes from Squalus acanthias, assembly GCA_030390025.1. Taxonomy (NCBI): domain Eukaryota; kingdom Metazoa; phylum Chordata; class Chondrichthyes; order Squaliformes; family Squalidae; genus Squalus; species Squalus acanthias. Next base: position 45,480,416 of record CM059431.1, on the reverse strand, counting down.
GGAATTGGAGTTGTGTTCATTGGTTCCACAAGTGGATAATTCGATCCCAGATATCCTCGCCAGAAAGGGGCTGTCTGGGTTGCCTCCTTCCTTCCGCTTTCTCCTCTTCTGCTCCCTCCTCTTCTGCCTCCTCCTCTTCTACTTCTTCCTGTTCCTCCTCCTCCTCTTCCTTCTCCTCCTCTTCCTTCTCCTCCTCCCTCGGTGAGCAGTTTGTCCACTTTGCTACCTCTGCTCTATCTCCATCTCATGCTGCAGCCCAAGGGGGAACTGCAACTCGAGTCCCCAGAACTGGAAGAAAGTGGTGTTCTCAGAGGCCTTCCTTTAAGAGCCAAAGCCTTGCAAACATCCAGCAGCACTCCCTGCACAATTTAACGACTTTTTAAATGTATTGCACCAAGTCACTACTCAAATAAAATGTAAAGAAACCAGTACAAAAGCAAAAATCTAAACTTACCTGAAAGTTGCGTGTGTCCCTTTCAGAAGCGCTGGTAGGGGGTCTGTCATGGAGTTGAACGCACATTCAGCTGTGCGTTCTTCAGAGAGGGCGTTGAATGGAATGGCAACGTCCAAAGTAGCAGATCATGCATCAGTTCTGTGTCGCACGCTGATTGACATCACGATTAGGCTAATTACCATTTTTACAGTGAACACAGACAACGGCAGCGCTGCTGACCTGCCCAAAATGGCGGCCACCACGTTCCGCGCTGAAAGTGGGAAGAAGCGAGGCGGCTGCCATTTTTTCTCTGAAACTGGTCTTATCAGCTTGCTAAGGTGTTAAATTTCATAGCACTTGCGCTCAAAAGAATCAGCTTATGTTTTAGAGTCCTCAAAAGTCTGCAAACGAGTACAATTAGCGGAAACTCCCAATTGTGATTAATTCATCCTGAGGGCATTGCCAGTTTTGTGGGCGGGGTGGCTTCTAGTGCAATGCTTTTTAAACCAGTACAAAAAATCACAGAAACGCCATTTGCACAGAACGTAATTTGCGCTTAAAATTCCACGATCTTTTGAGCTGGTTACGCCAATTTCAGGCAAATTACGCTGAGAAAACCAGTGCAACCGAGCGAAAACCCAACCCCAATGTAATTTAAGAACTCCTTTCCCAAGAGGTAATAATCTTGCTGGTCTTTAATGCCAATTTTAAATGGACAGACATAGCATTGTGCAGGAACTGCACACAAATCCTAGTATAAAACTCTAATTTGAATGGAAGTTCAGTCTCTAATGATGGTCTTGCACATTTTGTATGGATCTGAGGTATGGAACGCTGCACATTGGTGAGTTTTGGCATAGAAACATAGAAAAATAGGAGCAGGAGTAGGCCATTCGGCCCTTCGAGCCTGCTCCACCATTCAATATGATCATGGCTGATCCTCTATCTCAATACCATATTCCTGCTCTCACCCCATACCTCTTGATGCCTTTTGTGTCTAGAAATTGATGACTTGGCCTCCACAGGCTTCTGTGGTAGAGAATGCCACAGGTTCACCAGCCTCTAAGTGAAGAAATTTCTCCTCATCTCAGTCCTAAATGTCCTACCCCATATCCTGAGACTGTGACCCCTCGTTCTAGACCCCCCAGCCAGGGAAAACATCCTCCCTGCATCCAGTCTGTCTAGCCCTGTCAGAATTTTATGCGTTTCAATGAGATCCCTTCTCATTCTTCTAAACTCTAGTGAATACAGGCCTAGTCGACCCAATCTCTCCTCATACGACAGTCCTGCCATCCCAGGAATCAGTCTGGGGAACCTTCGCTGCACTCCCTCTATGGCAAGTATATCCTTTCTTAGGTAAGGAGACCAAAACTGCACACAGTACTCCAGGTGTGGTCTCATCAAGGCCCTGTATAACTGTAGTAAGACATCCTTGCTCCTGTACTCAGATCCTCTTGCAATGAAGGCCAACATACCATTTGCCTTCCTAACTGCTTGCTGCACCTGCATGTTTGCTTTCAGTGACTGGTGTACAAGGACACCCAATCTCCTCTGTACATCAACATTTCCCAATCTATCACCATTTAAATAATACTCTGCCTTTCTGTTTTTCCTACCAAACTGGATAACTTCACATTTATCCATGTTATACTGCATCTGCTATGTATTTGCCCACTCACTCAACTTGTCTAAATCGCCTTGAAGCCTCTTTGCATCCTCCTCACAACTCACAGTCCCACCAAGTTTCGTGTCGTCAGCAAACTTGGAAATATTACAATTAGTTCCCTCATCCAAATCATTGATATATATTGTGAATAGCTGGGGCCCAAGCACTGATCCCTGCGGTACCCCACTAGTCACCGCCTGCCACCCCGAAAAAGACCCATTTATTCCTACTCTCTGTTTCCTGGCTGTTAACCAATTTTCAATCCATGACAGTACATTACCCCCAATCCCATGTGCTTTATATTTGCACACTAACCTCTTATGTAGGACTTTATCAAAGCCCTTCTGAAAATCCAAATACACCACATTCATTGGTTCTCCCTTATCTATTCTACCAGTTACATCCTCAAAAAATTCCAGTAGGTTTGTCAAACACGATTTCCCTTTCATAAATCCATGTTGACTTTGTCTAATCCCGTTGATATTTTCTAAGTGTCCTGTTATCACATCCTTTATAATAGACTCTAGCATTTTCCCTACTACTGATGTTAGGCTAACCGGTCTGTAGTTCCCTGTTTTCTCTCTCCCTCCTTTTTTAAATAGTGGGGTTACATTTGCCACCCTCCAATCTGCAGGAACTGTTCCATAATCTATAGAATTTTGGAAGATGACAACCAATGCATCCACTATTTCCATGGCTACCTCTTTTAGTACTCTGGGATGCAGATTATCAGGCCCTGGGGATTTATCGGCTTTCAGTCCCATTAATTTCTCCAGCACTATTTTTTTACTAATACTAATTTCCTTTAATTCCTCCTTCTCACTAGACTCTTGGTTCCCTCGCATTTCTGGGAAGTTATTTGTGTCCTCTTCCGTGAAGACAGAAACAAAGTATTTGTTTAATTGCTCTGCCATTTCCTTATTCCCCATTAAGTCATTTGTTCTATAAACATAATATCCAGTGTGGAATTATTAAAAGCATAAATTATTCCACTCATGAGGAAAACCTCTTCAACTTGTGAATTGTTAGATCTTCTAATTTGCAGAATAAATTACACATCATCACACTTTCCCATACTATATTTAAAAGCTTGGCCACTGATATCAAGTTAAAGTTTAAGCAATCAAACAAGAATTTTGGCTATCAGAGTAAAATGATGCTGGTGCCAGGACAACAATTTGGTTCTTGTTGAAATTGGCAGATATCATGACCAAAACTTTTCAGCTTTCGTTAACCTCTCAGCTTAATTTACACTACATAAATGGCAGATTTTCAACTGGTTTGCAACATTCAGACATAAGTGGTGCACCCATCGCAGCCTTAGTAAAAACTCCCACATATTTAGACTGGAGCTGATCTAAGGTGTGCAAAGCAGTAGATTTGTATCAGGCCTCGATTCACCCGTATTGACTTTTGGCATTCTCTATGTGGAGAACAATACTCAGTTTATGCGTTGCCTACTAATTTAATGTCACCTGCAACACAAATCCCTTGGGCTGCTACAAGTGTAAACCCTGGGTAATCACATTCTGATCATCCAACGCCAGATTGAATATAATCTCTGCTGAACTATAAATGCCAATTTGTAAAAATATCCATCTTATAGATTGTCAGAATGCATATCACATCAAGGTTTCAATATGTATTCCCAATAACTCTTGTAGCTGATTACATTCTTACTCATATTTAAATCTAACTTGACTTACACGGTTATGGTATACACACTGCATTTTCTGGATTAGTGAAATTTTAATAATATTTTAAGGTATCACATTTTTCATTCATTTTCCTATTCCCGTGTGTCCTTATGAAATGTAAAATGCTGAATGTTATTGTTTAACTGGATGCATTGTTTTCAATAGAACATACCATAACACTGGTTCATCACATACTAACAAATAGATTTACATAGAATCTGCAGCACAGAAACAGACCATCCGGCCCAGCTGGACTATGCCTGTGTTTATACTCCACACAAGCCTCCTCCCTCTCTAATTCTTCCCACCAGGACTCTCCCCCCACTCTCCCCCAGCTACATCCCTCTATTCCATTCTGAATTACGTATGCATCAATGCTATTTGCTTTAACCACTCCATCTGGCAGGAAGTTCCACATTCTCACCACTCTCTGTGTAAAGAAATTCCTCCTAAACTCTTTATTTGATCTGTTATTGGCTAGCTTATATTTATTCCCTCTTTTTCCTATTTTCTAGTATAACGCATAATAATGTGTACAATTATGTGTGTACATAATACCATATAAAGACCCACACAGGTAATTTTACAGAAGTGCCATTATTTAACGAGGATCTTGGAATAACCACACTTCTGTTGCTGTATTTATGTCTTTGAAGCTTGATATTTAAAATAGCAGATAATTTAATGGGGTATTGTTTAGATCTTCATCTGAGCTCTAGTTACATTAGGCCACAAAAATATGCAGCACAACATACAGCGCAAAACCTTAGTCATCACAACAGAATTAAAGGACATGTACTGACACGGCATGGGTGCATATGTTTCCCTAACATCCAAGAGCCAATGATATTAAATGTCAAAGCAGAATAGTACCTACTTAAGAGTTTTAGCGCTCTGAAAAAGTTAGCGCCCCGCGCCATAAATTGAGTGGTAGCACCCCAAGCAGGAGGCGGGACGCTACTGGAAACGCTTCCCCTCCCTCCTGGGGCGCTACCATTCAATATTACAGCGCTACGTGCAACAGCGCCACGCACGTCGGCACGTAGCACCGTGGTATTACAGGCTTCCCTCCTCTGATTAAAGGAGAGGGGCCTAGCGCTGCGTGCACCGGGGCCCTGCTGGACCACCGGAAGCGGGGTGGCAGGAAAACAGCCCGGCACTCAAGAGGAGTGCGATCGTGGCCGGCACCCTGCATGAGGAGGCGAAAAGGGGCAGGTGCTGGCAGGTGGCCTAAAAAAAATGGCCACCCGGCACCTGCCATTTAATTAGCACCGCCACGACCGCAAAAACACCACCCTGACCCTGTTGGACATAGCGTCCAGCGGTAAGTCAGGGGGCGTGACCGAAGTTTGCGAGCGGGGCGCGAGCAGGGCGCTGCGCATGGCGGTGACGTCATTGCCGGAGGCGCAGCGTCGCGGGGCGCTACCGGCTACTGCCACTGCTAACCTCCCGCTGAATTTCATGGGAGGCACTAGCGGCGCCGTGACCGGGCGTTACGTACTTCGCGTCCCGTTAGCACCCCCCCCCCCCCCGCTAACGGGAGGGGCAAAGCAACCCAATTTTTCCCCCAATTTGTCTTTTACTCAAGTAGCCGTTATCATTTTGAGTTATGTTATATTTACTTTGCCTATGCATGGCAAAGTGTAAGAATAAGAGCAGTAGATTACATTTTTTCAAGGCTATATTATTGACTCAAAAAACTATGGATTGTACTTTCTTCCAATTGGCGGGGGGTGGGACTTCAGCCTGCCCATGACACTCCATCACTAAGCTGCTGGTGTTTTCCTGAACTGCCTTTCATTACTTATACAGGTGAGAGCACTCAGATGTGAAGGATCGATTCCATTTGCCTTTTCAATATTTTTTTTATTGAAAGCAATTGGCAATAGGTTGCTGCCTCCTTTCTCTGGCTGTACGCGGATAGATCTCTCACTCCCACCGCCTCTCTATCCTGTGCAGCCACCTCCTAATGTAGGGATGGAGGGACATCTACATTTTCTTCATTATCATCATCTTCAGCTTCAGGAAGCAGGAATCCTTTCTGCATTGCGATATAATGCAGCACACACCATCTACAATAATTCTGGACCCACTTGCTGAACTATACTTATCCAAGCATCTAAAACAAGACTGAGGACTCTCTCCACCATGTCGTATGGCGCTACCACCATGCTAGGTGGGATAGATTAAGAACAAATTTAGCAGACCTAAACTGGGTGCCCACGAGGCACTGTGAGCCATCACCAGCAGCAGAATTGTATACCACCACAATCTGTAACCTCATGGCCCAGCATCTCCATCACTCCTCCATCACCAAAAAGCCAGATGACCAACCCTGGTTCAATGAGGAGTGTGGAAGACCATGGCAGGGCCAGCACCAGACGTACCCTGAAAATAAGGTGCCAGCCTCGTGAAGCTACAACTCAGGACTACATGCTTGCTAAATAGTAGAAGCAGCATCTCTAGACAGAGCTAAGCGATCCCATAACAAATGGATGAGGTCAAAGCTCTGCAGTCCTGCCACATCCAGTCGCGAATCGTGGAGACAATTAAACAACTCATGGGAGGAGGAGGCGCCATGAACATCCTCAATGATAGCAAAACCCACCATGTAAATGCAAAAGGCAAGACTGAAGTGTTCGCAATCATCTTCTGCTAAAAGTGTCGCGTGTATAATTCTTCTCGGCCTTCTCTTAAGATCCCCACCATCACAGTTGCACGTGATATCAAGTAATGGCTGAGTGCACTGGACACAGCAAAAGCTATGGGCCCTGACAAATATAGCGGTTGTAGTGCTGATGACCTGTGCTCCAGAATGAGTAGTGCCCTCAGCTAAGCTGTTACAAGACTGGCATCTATTCGACAAGGTGGAAAATTCCAATGTTTGTCCTGTCCACAAAAAGCAGGACAAATACAACCCAGCCAATTACCGCCCCATCAACCTATTCCCAATCATTAGCAAAGTGATGGAAGGATTCAACAACAGCGCTATCAAGCGGCACTTATTCACCAGTAAACTGCTCATCAATGTTTAGTTTGGGTTCCACTAGAACCATTCATTGCAGCCTTGGTCCAAACATGGAAACATGGCTGCTACAGCAGATCAGAGGCTGGGTATTCTGTGGTAAGTGATTCACCTCCTGACTCCCCAAAACCTCTCCATCACCTACAAGGCACAAGTCAGGCATGTGATGGAATATTCTCCACTCGCTTGGATGGTCGCATCTCCAACAACATTCGAGAAGCTCGACACCATCCAGCACAAAGCAATCTGTTTGATCGGCACCCCATCCACCAACTTAAACATTGACTCCCTCCACCGTGGCAGCAGTGTGTACTACCTACAGGATGTACTGCAGCAAGTCACAAGGCTTCTTCGACAGCATCTCCCAAACCCGCGACCTCCACCACCTAGAAGGACAAGGGTAGCAGGTATATGGGAACATCATCACCTCCAAATTCCCCTCAAAGGCAAACACCATCATGACTTGGAAATATTTTTTAATTTTTTTAAAATTTGTTTTTATGCGATGTCGGCGTCGATGGCAATGCCAGCATTTATTGCCCATCCCTAATTGCCCTTGAGAAGGTGGTGGTGAGCCGCCTTATTGAACTGCTGCAGTCTGTGTGGTGAAGGTACTCCCACAGTGCTGTTAGGGAGGGAGTTCCAGGATTTTGACCCAGCGACGATGAAGGATCGGCGATATATTTCCAAGTCAGGATGGTGTGTGACTTGGAGGGGAACTTGGATGTGGTGGTGTTCCCATGCGCCTGTTGCCCTTGACCTTCTAGGTGGAAGAGGTCGCGGGTTTGGGAAGTGCTGCTGAAGAAGCCTTGGCGAGTTGCTGTAGTGCATCTTGTAGATGGTACACACTGCAGCCATGGTACGCCGGTGGTGGAGGGAGGGAATGTTTAAGGTGGTGGATACGGTGCCAATCAAGCGGGCTGCTATGTCCTGGATGGTGTCGAGCTTCTTGAGTGTTGTTGGAGCTGCACACACCCAGGCAAGTGGAGAGTATTCCATCACACTCCTTACTTGTGCCTTGTAGATGGTGGAAAGGCTTTGGTGAGTCAGGAGGTGAGACACTCGCCGCAGAATACCTAGCCTCTGACCTGCTCTTGTTGCCACAGTATTTATGTGGCTGGTCCAGTTAAGTTTCTGGTCAATGGTGGCCCCCCAGGATGTTGATGGTGGGGGACTCGGCAATGTTAATGCCATTGAATGTCAAGGGGAGGTGGTTAGACTCTCGCTTGTTGGAGATAGTCATTGCCTGGCACTTCTGTGGTGCGTATGTTACCTGCCACTTATTGGCCCAAGCCTGAACGTCGTCCAGGTCTTGTTGCATGCGGGCATGGACTGCTTCATTATCTGAGGAGTTGTGAATGGCGCTGAACACTGTGCAGTCATCAGCGAACATCCCCATTTCTGACCTTATGTTGGAGGGAAGGTCATTGATGAAGCAGCTGAGATGGTTGAGCCTAGGACACTGCCCTGAGGAACTCCTGCAGCGATGTCCTGGGGCTGTGATAATTGACCTTCAATCACCACAACCATCTTCCTTTGTGCTAGGTATGACTCCAGCCAGTGGAGCGTTTTCCCCCCAATTCCCATTGACTTCAGTTTTACTAGAGCTCCTTGATGCCACACTCAGTCAAATGCTGCCTTGATGTCAAGGGCAGTCACTCTCACCTCATCTCTGGAATTCAGCTCCTTTGTCCATGTTTGGGAGCTGAGTGGTCTTGGCAGAACCCAAACTGGGCCTCAGTGAGCAGGTTACTGGTGAGTAAGTGCCGCTTGATAGCATTGTCGATGACACCTTCCATCACTTTGCTGATGATTGAGAGTAGACAGATGGGGCGGCAATTGGCCGGGTTGGATTTGCCCTGCTTTTTGTCCTGCAGTTTTCCACATTGTCGGATAGATGCCAGTGTTGTAGCTGCACTGGAACAGCTTGGCTAGAGGCGCGGCTAGTTCTGGAGCACAAGTCTTCAGCATGATAGCCGGGATGTTGTCGGGGCCCATAGCCTTTGCTGTATCCAGTGCGCTCAGTCATTTCTTGATATCACGTGGAGTGAATGGAATTGGCACTGGATTAAAATTCTGAAATTCACTACCTAACAGCATTGTGGGAGCACCGTCACTACACGGACTGCAGCAGTTCAAGAAGAAGGCTCAACACCAACTTCTCAAGGGCAACTAGGGATAGACAATAAATGCCAGCTTTGCCAGTAACGCCCACACCCCGAAGATTCCTGTCACACCTGATAAATGGCAGTAGCTGGATCAAAGATCAGAGACATGAGGATTTTTTGCCATTGGTCTGTAATGAATGTGTCTGAAACCGTTCTTTATAACGTGTAGCAAATCGGCACGTTTCTCCTAACCCAGAAAGACACTCCAGTGTATAGTTTATTTACTACTGCTGGATACGTATTCAAGCAAGTTTTCATGAAGCCACACTTTCCAACTGTGATTTACACTGCAGTAAATTGTTTCAGTCAGTCCGAGTTGATGGGAATTTTTGTTCTCAGATGCATTGAATGGAAGTTCGCTGAACTGAAAATAACCAGACCAGCTTGCAGAAAGAAAGAGTGATTTCTCGCTCTTTTAAGAAAGCTTTCTTCTTTTTCTGTTAACCATTCCAAATACCAAGGGATACAAGTTAAAGAATAGCAATTTAGGAGTAATAATGGAAGTTTGACAGACATTTTCTACACAAAGGGCCCACAAATTTACTAGGACATCAGCGTTCTCCCACCATGGCTCCAGTGGAAGCCCAGTGGAGCAGCTGGAAACTCCAGCTCCTGGCCTTCCACAGGAAACTCTTGCGGCCTTGTTTTGGGGGTAGAGCCTCCACCCACCACCCCCCACCCCCCAGACGAGGCTACTGACATTGGAGGGGTTGGGATCATGGCCAGGGACTCCCTACACTGGGAGTTCCTGTTTCCTTGGCCTTATGTTTAGAGACTTGTACAAGAGTGAGATGTGCTGTATCAGCCCCCAGAATAGTGCAGTTAGACCCTTTGGGGGTGGGAGGGCCCAAGCTAGGACTTCAGAGCCTGGATCCCCAAAGGTCACAGAGAATATTTTTTTCGAACATTTTTACGCAACCCTCTGACACAGTGCACTGCTTGGGTCTTCAATGGGGAGCACCACAAATGGACTGCTATACTGACAAAGGCCCATTCCTGCAGGCTTCTCCTCCTCACCCAGCGAACTTTCAAAATCATGAGGAGTCTAGACAGAGTAGATAGAGAGAAATTGTTCCCATTGGCAGAAGGGTCGAGAACCAGAGGACACAGATTTAAGGTGCTTGGCAGAAGAACTAAAGGCGGCATGAGGAAAAACTTTTTTACGCAGCGAGCGGTTAGGATGTGGAATGCACTGCCTGAAAGGGTGGTGGAGGCAGATTCAATTGTGGCTTTCAAAAGGGAATTGGTTAAGTACCGGAAGGAAAAAAATTTGCAGGGCTACGGGGAAAGGGTGGGGGAGTGGGCCTAGCTGAAGTGCTCTTACAGAGAGCCGGCACAGGCTCAATGGGCCGAATGGCCTCCTTCTGTGCTGTAACCATTCACTGATTCTATGATTCAGTGGAGTCAGTGGTGGAGTTCCGCAGTGGGTGCAAACCCGACATAATTGGTGGGATTGCACCCCCATGAATTTTGAGGGCCAGGGCAATTACCTTATAGAGTCATAGGGCTAAAAATTCAGTATTGCTCCATTTGGGGCGCTAACCTCGCCGGGGCGCGACTTTTAGCGCCCCGAAAAAATTAGCGGCCCCGCGCCGGAACTTCAGTGGTTGCGCCCCAAGAGGGAAGCAGGGCGCAACTGGAAGCACCCCGCATCCCTCTTGGGGCGCTGCGAGTGAATATCCTGGCGCTACGTGCCGCAGCGCCACGCGCTGCGGCACGTCGCGCCGCGGTATTGCAGGCCTTCCTCCCCTTCTTAAAGGGGAGGGGCCTTGCGCAGCGCGAACCGGGGCCCAGCTGGGCTCCCAGGGATCGGGAGTGCCGGCAAAAGAGCCCGGCACTCAAGAGAAGTGCCGGGCTCTTGGAGCGCAGCCGGCACTTCACGGTGGGGGGGCTTCACGGGGGCCGGGGACAGCAACGGGGGCAGGTGCTGGCAGGCGGCCAGCAACAAAAATGGCCGCCTGCCACCTCCCCTTTAAATATCGCCGCCCCGGCCGCACGTACGCCCCCCTGAACCCGTCGGACATAGCGTCTGGCGGTAAATCAGGGGGCGCGACTGAAGATCACGGCCGGGGCGCGAGCGGGGCGCTGCGCACGGCGATGACGTCATCGCCGGCGGCGCAGCGCCACAGGGCGCTACCGGCTGCCGCCGCCGCTAACCTCCCACTAAATTTTTCGGGAGGCGTGGGCGGCGCTGCGCCCGGGCGTTAGCTGCTTTACGCCCCATTAGCGCCCATTTAAGGCGCTAACGGGAGGCGCAAGCAGCTGAATTTTTCCCCCATAGAGTCATAGAGTTATACAGCACAGAAAGATGCCCTTCGGCCCATCGTGTCTGCGCCGGCCATCAAGCCCTATCTATTCTAATCCCATTTTCCAGCACTTGGTCCGTAGCCTTGTATGCTATGGCGTTTCAAGTGCTCATCTAAATGCTTCTTGAATGTTGTGAGGGTTCCTGCCTCTACCACCCTTTCAGGCAGTGAGTTCCAAACTCCAACCACCCTCTGGGTGAAATTTTTTTTCCTCAGATCCCCTCTAAACCTCCTGCCCCTTACCTTGAAACTATGCCCCCTGGTTATTGACCCCTCTACTAAGGGGAAAAGTTCCTTTCTATCTACCCTATCTATGCCCCTCATAATTTTGTACACCTCAATCAGGTCCCCCCTCAGCCTTCTCTGCTCTAAGGAAAACAACCCCAGCCTGTCCAGTCTCTCTTCATAGCTGAAGCGCTGCAGCCCAGGTAACATCCTGGTGAATCTCCTCTGCACCCTCTCCAATGCAATCACATCCTTCCTATAGTGTGGCAACCAGAACTGCACACAGTATTCCAGCTGTGGCCTAACTAGCATTTTGTACAGCTCCATCATAACCTCCCTGCTCTTATATTCTATGCCTCAGCTAATGAAGGCAAGTATCCCATATGCCTTCTTAACCACCTTATCTACCTGTCCTGCTGCCTTCAGGGATCTATGTACATGCACACCAAGGTCCCTCTGATCCTCTGTCCTTCCTAGGGTCCTACCATTCATTGTGTATTCCCTTGCCTTGTTAGTCCTCCCAAAATGCATCACCTCACACTTTTCAGGGTTAAATTCCATTTGCCACTGTTCTGCCCATCTGACCAACCCGTCTATATCATCCTGTAGCCTGAGGCTTCCCTCCTCGCTATTTACCACTCCACCAATTTTCATGTCATTTGCGAACTTACTGATCATACCTCCTACATTCATATCTAAATCATTAATGTACACTATAAACAGCAAGGGACCCAGCACCGATCCCTGCGGTACACCACTGGACACAGGCTTCCAGTCACAAAAACAACATTCGACCATCACCCTCTGCCTCCTGCCACTAAGCCAATTTTGGATCCAATGTGCCAAATTGCCCTGGATCCCATGGGCTCTTACCTTCTTGACCAGGCTCCCATGCGGGACTTTGTCAAAAGCTTACTGAAGTCCATGTAGACTACATCAACTGCACTACCCTCATCCACACACCTAGTCACCCCCTCAAAAAATTCAATCAAATTGGTCAGACATGATCTCCCCCTGACAAAGCCATGCTGACTATTCTTGATTAATCCTTGCCTCTCCAAGTGGAGACTAATTCTGTCCCTCAGAATTTTTTCCAATAATTTCCCTACCACTGATGTTAGGCTCACTGGCCTGTAATTCCCTGGTTTACCCCTACTACACTTCTTGAATAATGGTACTACGTTAGCTGTCCTCCAGTCCTCTGGCACCTCCCCTGTGGCCAGAGAGATTCTGAAAATTTGTGTCAGAGCCCCTGCAATCTCCTCCCTTGCCTCACACAGCAGCCTGGGATACATCTCGTCTGGGCCTGGGGATTTATCTACTTTTAAGCCCGCTAAAACCGCTAGTACCTCCTCCCTCTCAATGCTAATTTGTTCAAGTATATCACAATCCCCCTGCCTGATTTCTATGCCTACATCGTCCTTCTCCATGGTGAACACAGATGCAAAATATTAATTTAAAACCTCACCTACATCTTCCGGCTCTACACACAGATTGCCACTTTGGTCCCTAATGGGCCCTACTCTTTCCCTGGTTATCCTCTTGCCCTTAATATACTTATAAAACACCTTGGGATTTTCTTTTATTTTGCCCACCAGTGCTTTTTCATGCCCCCTCTTCGCTCTCCTAATTGCTTTTTTAAGTACCCCCCTGCACTTTCTATACTCCTCTAGGGCTTCCACTGTTTTTACTCCTTTGTATCTGCCAAAAGCCTCCCTTTTTTTCCTAATCCATTCTTGTATATCCCTTGACATCCAGGGTTCCCTGGACTTGTTGGTCCCACCCTTGACCTTTACGGGAACATGTTGGCACTGTACTCTCTCTATTTCCTTTCTGAATGACTCCCACTGCTCTGATGTGGATTTTCCTACAAGTAGCTGATCCCAGTTCACTTTGGCTAGATCCTGCCTTATCATATTAAAATCGGCCTTCCCCCAATTTAGAACCTTTATTTCCGGTCCATCTTTGTCCTTTTCCATGACTACCTTAAATCTCACCGAATTATGGTCACTGTCACCAAAATGCTCTCCTACTGACACTTCTACCACTTGCCCGGCTACATTCCCTAGAATTAGGTCCAGTACCGCCCCCTCTCTTGTAGGACTTTCTCCATGCTGGCTCAAAAAGCTCTCCTGGATACACTTTAAGAATTCCGCACCCTCTAAGCAGTACTAGGAAACCTCCCGGCAAGGATGTTGGTCCTGTTCCGGTTCAGGTGCAACCCGTCCGACGTGTACAGGTCCCACCTTCCCCAGAAGCAGACCCAGTGATCGAGGAAACTAAAGCCCTCCCTCCTGCACCAACTCTTTAGCCACGCATTCATCTGCTCTATCCTCCTATTCCTATACTCACTAACATTTGGCACCGGGAGTAATCCAGAGATTACAACCTTTGAGGTCCTGCTTTTTAATCTGCTACCTAGCTCCCTAAATTCTTGTTGCAGGACCTCATCCCTCTTTCTACCTATGTCGTTGGTACCAATGTGAACCACGACCTCTGACTGTTCGCCCTCCCCCTTCAGAATGCCCTGCAGCCGTTCAGTGACATCCTTGACCTTGGCACCAGGGAGGCAACATTCCATCCTGGAGTCACGTCTGCGGCTGCAGAAACGCCTGTCTGCACCCCTCACTATTGAGTCACCTACCATTATTTCCCTTCCACTCTTACTCCTCCTCCCTTGTGCAGCTGAGCCACGCACAGTGCCGTGAACTTGGCTCTGGCTGCACTCCCCAGAGGAACCGTCACTTTCACCGTTTCCCAACACAGAAAAGCGGTTGTTGAGTGAGATGCACTCTGGGGCTTTCCTGACTACCTGCCTGCCCCCCTTCTTCTGACTGGTGGTCACCCATTCCCTCTCTGTCTGCACTTTCTTAAGCTGCGGGGTGACCACGTCTAAAAACGTGCTATCCACGTAACTCTCAGCCTCGCGGATACACCGCAGTGCCTCCAGCTGACGCTCGAGCTCCGAAAACCGCATCTCAAGTTGGCCAAACCGTTGGCACTTACTGCACATGTGGTCATCCTGACTGCAAGAAGCGTCTAGGAATTCCCACATGCTGCAGGCCGTGCAACGCACGGGACTGAGGTCCCCCACCATACTTTTAATTAAAAAACTCTTACCTCAAATTTAAACTCTCGGATTCTCACTCTCCCGAACTACCTTAACTATGAACTACCTTAAAAGAAATAAACTTATGGAATAAGGTAACAGGGAAACTATTTGAGCAAATTTTATAAATATATTTGTGAGGTATTTAAGTGCATTTCTGGGGCGAACGGACTGGAGATGTGGTAAGAAGACGGCGAAGTCGGGTGGAGATCCAGCAAAAGAGGAATGGCCTGTTGAATCCAATGGCCTTTTCTTATTCCTAAAGATGGTTCTGTATTCATAGTGTTCTTTTCATTTCAACAATCAAAATTTCATTCAAGCACATTCTTATGAAACTAGTGCAGTAAAAAAAACTATCATGGGGAGATGCAGAAATAGGTTTAATGAGTCCTTTCAAATCTGGGACCTGGGTTGAATGCAGCCCACACTAATTGGATAAGATTCCTTCTCTCTGCCAGCTGTAAGAGTCCTATGTGATATAAATTTTGGAAATCTCAATCAGCAGGCATAGAGCACAACAAAAAACTATTCATAATACAGTACTAATTTGTACTATATTGGCAAACTGACTCGGAAAGGCTGTGGCGTGCTGTTCTGAAATTACTCTGTTTAGACAGCTGGCGTATGCTATATCTGAAATGAGCATGTGAAAAAGGACAAGTAAAGACCAATTGGTTCATCCAGCTTGTCCCATCTGAATATGGCACAACCTGCATGCAACATTAACTCATCCCTCCCTCCCCCCACCACCCCCACCACTGCCCCCCCACGCCCCCCCACCCCCACCCCCTCACCCCAATCCCACAATCTCCTGGTAGAAGCAAAAAAACAGAAAAAAACCATAAGCCAATTTATGACAAAACTGTGGAAAATTCCTCACCGGCTCCTGAAGGAAACCAGCCAAGTGCCAGGAGACTTCAGTTAATGATAACACTAATTACTGATTACCTCACCTACTTTCTATAACTTGAGAAGTCTCCCACTCACAGAAACTCATCCAGTTCCCTTCCGAAGGCTTGTAGCAAACTCATACTTAACGCACATTCTGGCAATTAATTCCAGGTGATTCTCTGCAAAAAGAAATACTTCCGGTCATCTATCCTAACTATGTGTGGTTATTTTCCACTGATGCCCCTCTTATCCTCTATTCCCTATTTAGGAGTGCTAATACTGACACTAGGTGCAAAGGGTGGAAAACGCTGACAATAATAAAAAGTGATGGAGCTGTCTTTTCAGCTATTGCTGTACAGAAAAGCAGAGTAGTGAGTCCCGTCAATTAAGCACAGCGTTGATGGAGATTAGGTCGGCTTCAATCTTATCTACAGTTCTCTTATTTGGTACAACCTGATAAAGATCTTCAAGCCCACCCTCGTAAAATTAGATCTTTTTAAAACCAGCCACTTTTTTGTGTTCTATTTTCTATCCAATAAGCAATTCCCCTTTAATTCCATATTTCATTCACTTTTCTAAAAGTTGACCTTCTTAACTGCTTTTTAAAAATGAAATAAATATTGGGGGAAGATATTTTGCGTGTGCTATTGAAGTAAGATATTAAAAATTGGATATAACCAGGGCAATTCGGGCATGACTCATTTGCAGAAAGCCAGGCCTTTAACGAGATTTGTTTCAAGTCACACAACACCTTACAAGCTTTCGGAGTCTACCTCCTTCAACGAGATTTACAGATAGCATTGTATGTAACTTTTACAGCCACCCTCGGATAACGAGATCCCCATAAGGCGAGACAGAAATGTTTGCTAACCAAGTAACTTTTAAACCTAATTGGATCTCTGTAAAGGCAAGACAGAAATATTTGTAAAACGAGTAATGTGTTTTTAGACCTAGCATTGTGTGTAACTTTTAAACCTGATTGGATATAAATATGTGTGTTTTCATTAGCTCGGTGGAGTTGTACTCATGTAAGCGACATGAGAGGTTCTCCCCAGGCCTGTAATAAACCGTTGTGACTTCAATTACTTGGTCAGTCTTTCTTCCAACAAGCTAGTAGCGTCGACCTTGTATATCACTGGGTCCGCACTTTGGGAGCTTACATCAATTGGCGACGAGGATGGGATGCGCGATCTGAACAAAACTCTCGGACAGCGATAACCTAAGACGGGTGAGTACGTTTAAATTACCACCTGTAAAATTAGAGGTTAATCGCTGGCGAGACGTTAAGTAAGATTGACGTACAAAAGAACTATAAAAAGAAAGACACCTTTAATTGAAGGCGGTTAACACTGCCGGACTGCGGTACCGGAAAACAAGGGTTTAGAAACCCGATAGGCCCACGAGGTGCGGCTCTTAAGTAGTAGTTAAAACGGGGAGTTTTAACACGGTGGAGGACGAGTCCTTCTGGCCGAAAAGTAAACTTAAGTAGGAGTTAAAACGGGGAGTTTTAACACGGTGGAGGACGAGTCCTTCTGGCCGAAAAGTAAACTTAGGTAGGAGTTAAAACGGGGAGTTTTAACACGGTGGAGGACGAGTCCTTCTGGCCGAAAAATAAACTTAAGTAGGAGTTAAAACGGGGAGTTTTAACACGGTGGAGGACGAGTCCTTCTGGCCGAAAAGTAAACTTAAGTAGTAGTTAAAACGGGGAGTTTTAACACGGTGGAGGACGAGTCCTTCTGGCCGAAAAGTAAACTTAAGTAGGAGTTAAAACGGGGAGTTTTAACACGGTGGAGGACGAGTCCTTCTGGCCGAAAAGTAAACTTAGGTAGGAGTTAAAACGGGGAGTTTTAACACGGTGGAGGACGAGTCCTTCTGGCCGAAAAATAAACTTAAGTAGGAGTTAAAACGGGGAGTTTTAACACGGTGGAGGACGAGTCCTTCTGGCCGAAAAGTAAACTTAAGTAGTAGTTAAAACGGGGAGTTTTAACACGGTGGAGGGCGAGTCCTTCTGGCCGAAAAGTAAACTTAGGTAGTAGTTAAAACGGGGAGTTTTTAAAATAAACAAACAAGGGTTTAGAAACCCGGTAGGCCCACGAGGTGCGGCTCTTAAGAAGTAGTTAAACAGGTTGTTTTAACACTGGGTGAAGGACAAGGCCTTCTGGCCGAAAAATAAATAAATAAATAAATAAATAAACTATGGCTAGCAAAGAGGATAAGGAACCCTGGGGAGACCCAGAGTCTGTAACACGATATGTTTACGACAAGAATAAAAAATTAATTGAGAAAATGAGAAAGGCAGGGTGGAACCAGGACGATAAACCAGACACACAAAGGGACTGGTGGAGGAAACAAACCAAAAATAAATTGGAGAAAGCGTGCATTATCGTAGCGGCACGATACGATCGGGAACGTATGCTCCAGCGCGGAGCCCTTAAAACATATCCAAAACATATCCAGCAGCTGCAGCCAACCCAAAACCGGGTAACTCCCAGGAAAGGTTATACCCGGAGCTGCCCCAGGGGGGGCCGACTGGCTGTCCTCCCCCATATACAGGACACCAGTCGGCAGCCCCGGAGCCTGTTCCGATGGCACCAGTGACACTGCAATATAGGCCAGCAATCCCCGCGGTTCCGGAAATTCCGGCGGCAGGGGGGAATCCGGCCGTCCCGGCAGTACCGGGCAGGCCGGCCACCACAACGTTGACCTACACACCGTTAAGCCTGCAGGATCGGGTGATTCTCCTCAATGAATTACCAGCCTTAAAACACCGCCAGAATAATCAGACATTCTGGCACAAACTGCGCGAAGTACGCATAAACCATGCCCTACATAGTATAGATATCGATCAATTGGTACGAGCTAAATGTCCCGAGGAACAGTGGAGATTAGTGCAGGGCAACCACGGAAATGGCCAGTGGGCCACAAATACAGGACAGACAATCCAACAATTAAACACTGAGTTCGACCAATTCAAGGCCGCTGTGGAAGCAGCAATGGGACAGGCCCCCGTAAATTGGGCAGCTATAAGCGGAATCACACAAAAAAAGGGAGAAAGCGCTATCGATTATGGAAAACGAAAGTGGTCCGCCTTTGAGGGTAACTGTGGGATCCCAGGCCCCTTAAACAAAAACAACGCTTGTTTTCTGCAAACATTTAAACAGGGACTAAGTCCAATGCACCAGAATGCAATAAAAATGGGGCTAGTGGTCCACCATAATTGGGAGGACTTAATACAGTGGGCGTGCGAAGTAGATAATCAGGTCCAAGAACAAGCCAAACCTAAAATAGCTGCCCTAAGGACGGATAGCGACAATGAGGATGCATTAAGTGTGGCGGCATGCTTCGGTTGCGGACAGGAGGGCCACATGAAAAGGGATTGCCCGAGGCAACAGAACAAAGGGGATAATCAGACATCTCAGCAAAAGGCTTCCTGTCATAATTGTGGAAAACCAGGGCATAGGAAACAACAATGTTGGAATAAAGGAGGAGGAAGGGAAGGTCAGGGACCTAGACAGGGAGGAAAACCGGGGTCAAGTATTGGAAGGTCAGAGAATAACGAGGAAAGCATGGCGAAACTGATCAGGAAGGGAATGCAAGACTGGGAGGATGACAGAGAAAGAGAAGAAAGGAAGAGGAGAAAGAGTAGGAAGTATAAGAGAGATGATTCCTCAGACACCTCCGACGAGGAAGACATAGTGGAGCTGACAAGGAAAATGGAAAAACTGGTCAAACAGATAAAAAAAGGCAACGCCTGAAAGGTAGCGGCCCTCGGAGACCCGGTAAAGGGAGACCCTAGAATGTTTATTGAGGCACTGGTAGGGGGCCGACAGTGCAGAATGCTCATAGACACCGGGGCAGCAATATCTCTAACAAACGTACCCTTGCCGCGAACCAAGGAAAATATTTTTATATCTGGGATAGGGGGAGTAAAAATTAAAGCATGGAAAAGTGAGACAGTATTACTAGAATTGGGAAAAATCATTATACCTACATGTTTCTGGATCTGTGAGAATACTGAGGGAACCATCCTGGGTATAGACATACTAAGGGAAGTGGGAGTTTTAATAGACCCCAAACAGGATAAGTTGCTATGGCCCGATAACCACAAGGAAGGGAGACATAACTCAAAGGGATCCAAGACAGCATGTGCCATCAGCGCTATCCAAATAATAGACCCCAAATGGGACGAAAAGGGAGGGTGGGGGGCAATTTGCCACCGATTCCCCGAACTATGGGCCAAACACAAGCAGGACTGCGGACTGGTTAAGATGAACCCAGTCAGAGTCCCCGGGCCAACCCACTGACCCCATAAACAATATCCCCTAAAAGTGGAGGCCCAGACAGCCGTACGGAGTATAGTATTGGAACTCGTGAAACAGGGAATTCTGCGAGAAACAGTGTCCGGCACTAACTCTCCAGTATGGCCCGTAAAGAAACCTGATGCGTCATATCGACTTACAATCGATTACACAGCCTTAAATAAAGTGACCCCAAAGGAATATCCAATTGTAGCAAGCCCAGCTACTATCTTTAACGGTTTAAAACCGGAACACAAAATATTCACCGTGTTAGACATCGCAAACGGGTTCTGGTCCATTCCCCTGCATGAGGAATCACAGGAAAAGTTCGCCTTTACAATAGGCGGCAAACAGTATACATGGACACGGGTCCCACAAGGATTCCATAACAGTCCAGCCATTTTTCACCGCCATATGGCCAGAGCTCTTGAAGACCTAGACTTAGAGGGTGAAAATAGTACCCTCTTACAATACGTGGATGACCTCCTAATAGCGTCAGAAACGAAAGTGGGACATAAGGGGGCCCTGGTAAAGGTCTTTTCAACCCTACGGGAGGCGGGTTTTAAAGCAAACCCAGCCAAAGCCCAGGTAGGAAAATTGGAAGTCACATACCTCGGGTATAGGGTCAGTATGGGAAAAAGGGCTATGCCAGAGGAAAGGAAGGAGGCAATCAGCCAAATGCCAAGGCCCATAAACGTGAGAGGAGTACGACAGGTACTCGGTCTCTTTAACTTTAGCCGGAACTTTATAGAAGGCTTCTCACACATGGCCGCGCCTCTGTATGAATTAACAAAGGGGGGTAGGGCAGCAGGAGAACCCATCGGGTGGACATCCACTCAGGAAGAAGCATTTACCAAACTTAAACAAGCCCTGACTGCCGCCCCCGCGTTAGGATTACCTGATCAAGAGAGACCCTATCACATATTCTGTCACAATCATGATGGACACTATAGCGCCGTAGTAGCCCAGGAGCACGGAGGAAACATGAGATCGGTGGCCTACTATTCCACTAGACGATCCCCCATCGTGGCAGGTATGCCCCGCTGCGTGGCCGCTATAGACTGTGCCAGATGGTCAGTACAGGTCAGTGAACCGATTATAATGACCGGAGATATTGTACTACACACCCAGCACACCCTGGTAGAATTACTTAATACGGGACGACTGAAGTCTGTCTCAAATGCTCGACGAGCAGCCTGGGAGGCGGTACTATTACCCAAAGACAAGTCAATACAGATAGTCAGGGATATGGGGCAGAACCCAGCCTCCATGATGATCATGGAAGGAGAGGACCACCAATGCATGAATGAGGAAGAGCCAGAAAATGACCTAGACAAAATAAAAGAAATACCCTTGGCCGAAGCGGACTTGGAGTTATATGTAGATGGATCCCGAAAATATGTACAGGGAAAGCCGAGGACAGGCTGGGCGGTGGTAAATGGGGAAGGGATGGTGTTACAAGCCGGAACTCTCCCAGGGGATAAATCTGCCCAGGTCGCAGAACTAACAGCCTTAACGGAAGCCCTGAAACTGGCTATGGGAAAAAGGGTTAATGTATATACCGACAGCCGCTACGCCTTCGGAATAGTACATGATTATATGGCCGCATGGAGTAGGAGGGGGTACATCACCTCTGGGGGAGCCCCCATCCAACACCTGGACGTAGTAAAGTCCTTGGTGAATGCCGCGCGCGGACCAACGGAGTTAGCAGTAATAAAGGTTAAAGCGCACACCAAAGGAAAAACTCCACAAGAACAAGGTAACAGAGCGGCAGACCTGGCCGCCAAGGTTATGACGGAGGCGCCCTGTGGCAATGTAACACCGATAGGGGGAGCCCCAGTCCCATTAATACCCCTTGAGTATAATATTGTTAAGTTACATCAAGGCATACCAGAACCTGAGCTGAACATTTGGGAAAAGAAGGGAGTAATGCTATCCAGAGATAAGGTCTGGAGGAAGGAGGGACGGGTCTGTGCACCGGAGTGTATCCAACAGGAACTAATGAGGTTGTATCACGGACAAGCCCATACAGGGGCCAGCCGAATGATAAATAACATAGGCCAATGCTGGTGGTGGCCCGGACTATCAAGCAGTATAAGGAAGTATTGTAAGGATTGCCACATTTGTGCGCAATGTAACACCGGAAAACCAGTAAAGGTAAAATGGGGTAGACAGCCAAGACCCAAGGGACCCTGGGAGAAACTACAAATAGACTTTACAGGACCATTAACCAAAAGCAAAGGAAAAACCTACTGTCTGGTAATAATTGACCAATTCACAAGGTGGGTGGAAGCTTTTGCCACCCGAAACTGTACCGCCAGTACAGTGGCCCGGATCTTGGCAGAAGAAATAATACCCCGGTGGGGAGTCCCATTACAAATAGATTCAGATAATGGAACACACTTTACCGGAAAGGTAATGAAAGAGGCTTGCGCCCTGTTGGGCGTAAAGCAGAAATTTCATATACCTTACCATCCCGAAAGTTCAGGAATGGTGGAACGAATGAATCGGACCTTAAAACGATCTCTCACAAAGGCCATTGTGGAGACGGGGCAGGGATGGGCGGAACTGTTACCCACAATCCTAATGAGACTAAGGGCCACACCAAATAGCACCACCGGACTGACCCCTTTTGAATTAATGACGGGACGGGCAATGGCGCTTCCCGAAGGAGTAGTGACCGGAGGGGAAGATGTGGGACCTTTAAAGGACAGAATCAGAAGGTTCATAAAGCAATTATGTGCGGAACTGCACGGGCTGAGACAGGAGGCTAGAGACCAGCAGATAATCAAGGATCTGGAGAGGGATACCGAGGAACAAAAGAAAGTCATACCTGGGGTGGGAAGTCAGGTAATGTCTAGAATAATTCCAATAAAACCTGGGTTACGGCCCCGGTGGGAAGGACCCTATTTGGTATTAATGACCAGCGACACTTGTGCATGCATAGACCTGCACGGCACTGGAAAGGGAAGATGGAAACACTGGACACAATTAAAATTATACAAAGAAGCTGATGAATAACCCAGAAATCATATTGTACAAGGAAAGCAAGGATTATTTGCATAGGGTCCAAAGGGACAGGACATCCTTGTATTCGCGTTAATATGATCCTGTTGCATTATGATAGTAACATTCTTCGTGGTCTGTATGTTTCAATAGATCTGGGAGACTGGCAAAGTAGTAAGAATGGAATAACTAACTGCTGGTGACGACCAGCCTTGTATTTCCACAGGACAAATTAGAAGAACGACGGAAGAAGGGACGGCTGACAAAAAGGAAGATAATCAAGTATCTGCTTATATATGGCCTATATAACACCGGAAATGATATTTTGGTGATTGGGGGTCAGGATGGTCGGGGACGTTGGGCGCCTCAGTGGTGCAAAGCATAATGATATTCCTCGTGATTGTTATTACAATATACTGTGTATTCTTGCTGCTCAAAGATTAGGTAAAGCCATGATGGTGTAAGACCCGATCTATAGCCCTAAAATTACAAGGGATGAATTGGACATGGTAATTAATAACCAGGCCGGCCAACCGTAAGACGGGAGTGGCAGAAACAGGATTGGTGAGTGATGACAGTCTCGAAAGGACACGTCACGCACCCACCGAGGGAATGGAGGACGAGCTCGAACCAGAAGCCCAAACCATTGATGCAGGGCTCTTGGGCCCCGGGGATGGCAACATAGAACCAAGACAAGAAAATAATAAGTCCACATATACCGCGTGGGGTGAAACCGGCTTATAAATTGGTTTATGTCATACCCATGTATAACCTAGACTGGTAGAAGGCCAGAGAGTGCACGCTCAGGCAGACACCAGGCAATAGGAATACATGTTGACCTGTATTGGAACAGTTGTCCAATAGGTCAAAAGGGGGGAATTGAAGTAAGATATTAAAAATTGGATATAACCAGGGCAATTCGGGCATGACTCATTTGCAGAAAGCCAGGCCTTTAACGAGATTTGTTTCAAGTCACACAACACCTTACAAGCTTTCGGAGTCTACCTCCTTCAACGAGATTTACAGATAGCATTGTATGTAACTTTTACAGCCACCCTCAGATAACGAGATCCCCATAAGGCGAGACAGAAATGTTTGCTAACCAAGTAACTTTTAAACCTAATTGGATCTCTGTAAAGGCAAGACAGAAATATTTGTAAAACGAGTAATGTGTTTTTAGACCTAGCATTGTGTGTAACTTTTAAACCTGATTGGATATAAATATGTGTGTTTTCATTAGCTCGGTGGAGTTGTACTCATGTAAGCGACATGAGAGGTTCTCCCCAGGCCTGTAATAAACCGTTGTGACTTCAATTACTTGGTCAGTCTTTCTTCCAACAAGCTAGTAGCGTCGACCTTGTATATCACTGGGTCCGCACTTTGGGAGCTTACATCAGCTATGTATGACCAACTCTTAAAAAACTGGCCCCAAATTTCCATTGACATTTCCGGCACGCTCCCATTCTGTGTCTGTCATATTTATGGTAGCAGGCTTGGGAATTAGGCTGGGACAGCAAGCACTTAAGAAAGCAAATACCATGTTGGCCTTTAATGCAAGTGGGTAAGAGTGCAAGAGTAAGGAAGTCTTGCTACAATTGTGCAGGGCTTTGGTGAGACCATATCTGGAGTATTGTGCACAGTTTTGGTCTCCCTATCTGAGGAAGGACATACTTGCCTTAGAGGCAGAGCAACGAAGGTTCACTAGATTGATTCCTGGGATGAGAGGGTTGTCCTATGAGTCGAGATTGAGCCTATACTCTCTGGAGTTTAGAAGAATGAGAGGTGATCTCATTGAAACATACAAGATTCTGAAGGGGATTGACAAAGTAGATGCTGAGAGGTTGTTTCCCCTGGCTGGAGAGCCTAGAACTAGGGGGCATAGTCTCAGGATAAGGGCTCGGCAATTTAAGACCGAGATGAGGAGGAATTTCTTCATTCAAAGGGTTGTGAATCTTTGGAATTCTCTGCTCCAAAGGGCGGTGGATGCTGAATTGTTGAGTATATTCAAGATGCGGAGATGCCGGTGTTGGACTGGGGTGGACAAAAGTGAGAAGTCGCGCAACACCAGGTTATAGTCCAACAATTTTATTTGAAATCACAAGTTTTCGGAGCTGCTGCCCCTTGTGACTTCACCTGACGAAGGAGCAGCGCTCCAAAAGCTTGTGATTTCAAATAAAACTGTTGGACTATAACCTGGTGTTGTGCGAGTATATTCAAGGCTGAGATAGATAGATTTTTGGACTTGGGGAATGAAGGGATATGGAGATCGAGCGGGAAAGTAGAGTTGAGATCGAAGATCAGCCATGATCTTATTGAATGGCAGAGCAGGCTCGAGGGGCTGTATGGCTTACTCCTGCTTCTAATTCTTATGTTCTTATGTGCTTATTGGACCCGACATAGTCAAGTCCCAGCTTTCTTCAACAGTTTCCATGAGGTTTTGTTGGGGGAAGAAACTCCCTTGCCCCTAACAGGGACACCCATGTCAAACGTGGCATGGCCAGTGGAGGGGACTCCAAGATTGAGAATTTCCTGGAAGTCGGTATGCTGAGATAAAGGTGTACCGGCCTTGATTGCAGTGGATGTAAGGCCTACCTGCAACCAATGTTCCCTGTAATGTTTTTTGGGTGCACGGGCCCTTTACCTGGCTGTGTGGCCCATTCAATTTTTCACGCATGTGCACTTATTACCATTGTAAAGCCAGTGAGCGGCCTGCACAGTACCTCCAGACCACTGCGCGGCTGCATGGCCATGCAGCTTAACAGGAACGTTGCCTACGAACCCTCAAAAATTCTGGCCTTGCTGCGGGATACTCAGGCCCCTTGCCCTGTGGAGGTGGGGTGATGTGCATCGTGCTCTCCAACCAGTATTCTGTTCTGGGTACTGGTGACGGCGATGGTTTCTCTGGGGAGTGCAGCCAGAGTCAAGTCCATGGCACCACGGGTGGCTCAGCTGCACAGGGGGGGAGAAAAAAGAGTGGAAGAGCAATAGTGGTAGGGGATTCGATAGTTAGGGGAGCAGACAGGCGTTTCTGCGGCCGTAGACGTGACTCCAGGATGGTATGTTGCCTCCCTGGTGCCAGGGTCAAGGATGTCACTGAGCGACTGCAGGACACTTTGATAGGGGAGGGTGAACAGCCAGAGGTTGTTACCCATATCGGTATCAACGACATAGGTAGAAAAAGGGATGAGGACCTGCAGGCAGAGTTTAGGGAGCTAGGAGGGAGATTAAAGAACAGGACCTCAAAGGTAGTAATCTCCGGAATACTCCTGGTGCCACATGCTAGTGAGTACAGGAATAGAAGGGTAGAAAAGATGAATGCGAGGCTGCAGAGATGGTGCAAGAGGGATGGCTTTAGATTCCTGAGGCATTGGGGCCATTTCTGGGGAAGGTGGGACCTGTACAAGATGGACGGGTTACACCTCAACAGAGCTGGGGCCAATATTCTCGTGGGGAGGTTTGTTAGTGCTGTTGGGAAGGGCTTAAACTAGCTTGGCAGGGGAATGGGCACCAGCATATAGGAGTAGAAAAGAGGAATAAGATGAATAAAAGAGTGAGTGTATTGGATAGTACTAGAGAAGATAGTACCAGAGGCAGTAGTAGTACCATATTAGATAGAAGCAGACTAAGAAAGACTATGAAAAATTCAAAAATGGGTTTAGAATGCATGTATGTAAACGCACAAAGTGTGGTGAATAAGGTTGGTGAGCTACAAGCACAATTAGCCGTGTGGCAATATGATGTTGTGGCAATAACGGAAAAGTGGCTTAAAAACAGTGAGGACTGGGCACTTAATATTCAAGGGTACAAGGTGTTCAGAAAAGATAGGGAAGGAAAAAAGAGAGGTGGGGTGGCAATGCTGATTTAGGAAGACATTGTAGTGTTGGAAAGGGAGGATGTTCTTGAGGGGACAAGAACAGAATCCATTTGGTTAGAGTTGAGGAGCAAAAAGGGTATGATCACACTATTGTGGGTATTCTATAGGCCTCCAAATAGTGAGAGGGAGGTAGAGGAGCAAATCTGCAGGGAAATCGCAGAGATATGCAAGAGCTATAGAGTGGTGATATTGGGGGACTTTGATTACCCAAATATCAATTGGGATAATGCTAGGGTAAAGGGAAAGGAGGGGGAAGAATTTCTGAAATGTGTTCAGGAGAATTTCCTTGACCAATATGTTCTTGGCCCAACTAGGAAGGAGGCATTGCTGGATCTGGTGCTGGGGAATGAGGTGGGCCAGGTTGACCAAGTGTCTGTGGGAGAACACTTGGGTACGAGTGATCATCATATCATAAGATTTAGATTAGCAATGGAGAGGAGCAAGGAACAATCTAGAGTGGAACTTCTAAACTGGAATAGGGCTAACTTCAATGGGATGTGAAAGGATCTAGCCAGGGTAAAATGGAACCAAAGACTGACAGGAAAAACTGTAATGGAACAATGGGTGATCTTTAAGGAGGAGATGTTCCAAGTACAGGCTAGGTACATTCCAACAAGAGGGAAGGGTCAGGGAATCAAAGCAAGGGCTCCTTGGATGACGAGGGAGATAGAGAAGATGATGAAACAAAAAAAGAGGGTGTATGATGCATGTCAGGTGAATTCTTCAAGGGAGAACCAGACCAAATACAATAAGTTGACAGGGGATGTGAAGATGAAAATAAGATTGGAAAAGGGAGAATATGAGAGTAGAATGGCGGTTAACATAAAAGGGAACCCAAAAATCTTCTACCGGCATGTAAACAGTAAGCGGGTAGTAAGAGGCGGGGTGGGGCCTATTAGAGACAAAGAAGGTGATATATGCTTAGAGGCGCAGGGCAAGGCTAGAATACTCAATGAGCACTTTGTATCGGTGTTTGCTAAGGAGGTGGATGCTGACAAAATATCAGTAGAAGTGGAAAAGGTAGAAGCGAGGGAAGGGGTGAAAATTGATAGACAGGATGTACTAGAAAGGCTGGGTAATGCTTAGAGTGGACAAGTCGCCTGGTCCAGATGGCTTGCATCCCAGGTTGCTAAGAGAATCGGGGGAGGAGATAACGGAAGGACTTGCCATAATTTTCCAATCTTCCCTAGATGCGGAGGAGTTGCCTGAGGATTGGAAAGTGGCAAATGTGACACCATTGTTCAAGAAAGGGTGTGAGGACAATCCTAGTAACTACAGGCCAGTCAGTTTAACATCAGTGGTGGGTAAAGTTTTAGAAACAATAATCAAGGAAAAAATTAACGGGCACTTGGAGAGGTTTAAGCTAATTAAGGAGAGCCAACACGGATTTATAAAAGGCAGATCGTGTTTGACTAATCTAATTGAATTTTTTGATGAACTAACAGAGAGGTACCACATAGAAGGCTGTTTAACAAAATTGAGGCTCATGGAATAGGTGGGTCAGTAGCAGCTTGGATAAGGAATTGGCTTAAGGACAGAAAACAGCGAGTTGTGGTAAATGGCTGTTTGTCAGACTGGAGGATGATAGACAGTGGTGTTCCCTAAGGGTCGGTGCTGGGGCCACTGCTTTTTTTGATATATATAATGACATGGATATTGAAATACAGAGTAGAATTTCTAAATTTGCCGATGACACCAAACTTGGGGGTCTGGCAAACGGTCATGATGATACCAATCGAATGCAACAGGACATAGAAAGGCTAGCAGAATGGGCAGACAAGTGGCAGATGGAATTTAATACAGAGATGTGTGAGGTGATGCATTTTGGCAGAAGGAACAGGGAGAGGCAATATACACTTAATGGCACAGTTTTAAAGAGTCTGCAGGGACAGAGGGACCTGGGAGTTAATGTGCATAGGTCCCTGAAGGTGGCAGGACATATGATAGAGTGGTTAACAAAGCATATGGGGGGAAAAATTCAGTTGGTTGCGCCTCCCGTTAGCGCCTTAAGAGGGCGCTAATGGGGCGCAAAGCAACTAGCGCCCGGACGCGGCGATGTTTGCGCCGCTCGCGAAATTAACTAGACATTTTGCGGCGGCGCTAAACAGTACCGCCACGATCTCCTGCGTCGGCAGATCGTGGCGTCAGTCGAGTGCGCAATGCCCCAGTAGCGCCCCGGAGCAGATATTGAGTGGCGTCCCCTGCCTTACCGCCTGCCACTAGCAACAACAGGTTGAGGGGAGCGTTTTGCAGTCAGGAAGGGACTGGGGGAGCGCTATTTAAAGACCTGCCTTTTTTTGTTGCGACATTTTTGAACCACGCATTCTGAGAGAGAGAGAGAGAGACTTCTGGAGAGATTCAACGCTGTGTGAAGGAGTTTTGGGTACTGAGCAGCACTTTGCAGGTTCATTTTGATTTGCTCTTCCTTGTATCGATTTAGAAGAGACTGTGGGGGCTGCACTCTGAGCTCTTCCCCTGGGCCTCTCCAATGTTCTTTCCAGCAGATTTGATGTACAGGTCTCTCCAGGCCGAGATTCAAGGCTGCAATGAGCAGGATGTGGATGGAAAGCAAGATCAACCATCCCCTTTAAGATCTGGCCGGGGCCATTGTGTGTGTGTTCCATTGCTGACTGACATCACATGAGCTTCGCCAGTGCTCTGAGGTAGCGCCTCGCTCCTCAGCCTTTGCGCCTTAAGACAGGTGTGTAGCGCCTGATTTAGCGCTCCACTCACCTCCAGGGGCGATAAAAGTCAAGTTTGCAGTCGGAGGCGATAATTAGCGCCAGGCGCTAATCTTTGCGCCCGGTCGATAATTGCGCCCCAAACTGGGCGATACTGAATTTCTCCCCCATGGGATCTTGGGCTTCATAAATAGAGGTATTGAGTACAAAAGTAGAGAAGTTATGCTGAACCTTTATAAAGTGCTGGTTAGGCCACAACTGGAGTATTGCGTCCCGTTCTGGTCACCACACTTTAGGAAGGATGTGAAGGCCCTTGAGAGGGTGCAGAGGAGATTTACCAGTATGATTCTGGGGATGGGGATCTTAACTACAAGGATAGGTTGGAGAAACTGGATTTGTTTTCATTAGAGCAAAGGAAGTTGAGGGGTGATTTGATAGAGGTGTACAAGATTATGACGGGTTTGGATAGGCTAGATGGGGAAAGGCTGTTACCACTAGTTGATGGTACAAGGACTAGGGGGACACAGATTTAAGGTTTCGGGCAAGAGATACAGGGGGCATGTGAGGAAAAACTTTTTTACGCAGTGATGAGGACCTGGAACTCGCTGCCGACGTAAGTGGTGGAAGCGGAGACACTCAATGTTTTCAAGGGGAGACTGGATAGGCACTTGAGGGAAATAAACTTGCAGGGCTACGGGGATAGAGCAGGGGAATGGGACTGACTGGATTGCTCTATAGAGAGCCGGCATGGAATCGATGGGCCGAATGGCCTCCTTCTGTGCCGTTATGACTATGACTCTTTATGTGCTGAAAGAACACTTTATCTCTCAGTGATGCTGGCACCCATAAGAGCAGCTGCCCAGCACTGCAGTATCTAACCATTTCCCCTTCCCAGATATGCCGGGCAACTGAGATGTGTCCACAGTAGCACGGGCACACACCGACAATATGATAATCAGCTGACCTCCCCGACTCTGCAATCAGCTGACCGCATACTCTGGCGAGAACAGGGGCGGAGGTCACCAGTGGGCACATCACAGCATTTGCTCTGGGACGTCAATCCTGCAGATTTTAGCCTCATTCTTTATGAAAGGGCCCAGTTATAGGATGGTAGGGGTGCAGGGTTGAAAGCACTGGTGTACAACATCTTGGTGTTTGTGCAATGCAGGTTTCATGCCCCATGCCACTGAGTTGTGTCACTGTTTCGATCGCGCTGGCCAATCAACCGTACCCGTGGTGAAGAGGCGGTTGTGATTTTGAGGCAGTGGCGTCATTTTCATTGGGCCGAAACTAGGTTATTAACATTGGCGTCATTAACCTCTGGGCATAAAATGGCAATATTTGCATATTAAAAGGAGCTTACACCCTGAGACACGGGGCGCTTTGGCCAGCCAGCGTTAGGCCTCTTTCAAAATGTCATCGGCTTCCTCATCAGTGATAACAGGACAGTAAGGCTACCGACACCAGTTTGAGGCCCGTAACACTCTATTAGTGCCAGGCAATAGAAGTGAAAATTGACCCAATAAATTTTCAATGAAACACATGCGCCACATTCTGAATTTAATATATAATAGATAGATGTAGTGATAGATAGGCTATTCAAAACTCAATCTAACCACTACTCTCTCATGAGTGAGGAAGGTATCCAGATAATTACAAATAGCCTGCTAGATTTAAACTACAGATGAAATCATTCTTGGCAGTGCTTCATGGGCTATTACATTGGAGTCATTTTCAAGAATGCAGAGCCTGCTGTATAACGCTTTCAAGGTGTTAGGTTTGCCGCCTGGAGATATTTTAGTGAACTTTTTTTCATTTTTATAATATTTGGCAAACACCGCAGTACAATAAAGAAAGTAGAAGAGAAACAAGCAGCAAATTGGGACATTTAGAAATCTACGAATGGCAATAGAGAAAACATTGAAGAAACACCACCGAAGCAGACTGATCAAGAGGAGATAGGTGAAAAGAACTAAAACACTAATTATACATATTGAGCAGATTTCATTGATTTAGTTTTCTGGGATGTCTTATTTAAGAGTGTTGGGGTAGAAACCCTTGACTTTTTCCTGGTTTGATTGCACTCTATTCACTGTGATTAACGGATACCTGCATTGAATTGTGAGGCAGTAATCCAATCAACACATTTAGATGACATCATTAACTGCTTGAACAGTTTATGAATTCTATCAGAATCCTGAGATTGGATTAAGGTCTTAAATTCATTTAAAGTTATCTGTTGCTGTTTATGAGGCAGTGGCGTTTGCTTCTTACCATGGTGGTGCAATGCAGTGGTAATTCCTGGTGTTGTGAACTTACTTCTTTGACCATGCTTTTAGTCACCCTCTCTCCTGCTTCCCACTCAGTGTCTAGCTCTCCCGCTATAAAGCAACTTGGGCCATTGGCCCAGAAATTAAACACTGAGTGTTCACGCGGGGGTAAGGCTTCCCCGCGATATCTCACTCCGCGCCTACCTTTTTCCTCCGGGCCCACACGAACTTTAGTTTCAAGGCTGCAGCTGTGCAGTGCTTGCGTGACCCAGAGACGCAATTAGTTCGTGCGAGCTCTGGGATCACGTGATTCAGTTAGAGCCAATGGCAGCACACCATCTTTCATTCATAGTTTTGACAGCAAGGGCTGTCAAGGCTATGAATACTATACCCCCACAAAAGAACAGCTAAACCTCAATTACATTTTTTTTAAAAGCCATCACATTAATAAAATAAGTATAGTTAAATAAATTAACCACTTTAAACAAAAAATTAAATTTTTGAAAAAATTTAAAATCTTTTTAAAAGTTATAAAAATAAACTTACCTTTCTTTAAAGTCTCTAAAAAAGATAAACCTGTTGAAAAAAATTTAAAATAATACTTAATTAACTACTTACCTTGTTAAAAGAGGGTCTTACGCCTCCTTTCTTTATGTGTAAAATCTTCCATGCTTACCTGCGCGTTCAAAGCACTAAGTACACTGCGTGCGCGCAGCCTGTAGCGCGCACGCGGTTCACTTAGGAACCGCCCCCTTTTGAATTCACGAAGTGCCGGTTTCCCGCGCATGCGCAGTGCATGCTGGAAACCGGCAATTGGAGACCTAAAACGCGAGAGTACACAGTGCGTACTCTCGCGTATTAGGTCTAATTTTCGGGCCATTGTGTTATATGAAAGTATAAATGTTATTGTCGCTGCACAACATCAGATAAATTATATTGCCAACTTAATGACTTTGGACCTGTAAATGTTTTGTATCACGTGACAAAACTTGGAATATTGTACGGTTATTTTCAATAGTAAATTTGTAGGAATATTTACTAACTTGTAAGTTATACAATCAAACTAGCTCAGAGGAATTGGCAGATTCTGGCAGGCATCAATAAATCTGGCTTCGATATGTTAGTCAAGGCACTTGTGAACAATTTAGCAGATGTAGTGATATTTTGAAATTCTGAAGCACAGAGTAGTGAACTTGTTAATTTGTCAACGCACGTCAAAGACAATTTGACTAAGATGTCGATGTCTGGGAAAGTTTACATGAGGTTTAATGCTATCTCCATTATTCCATAGTTTTTCTTCTATCTCCCCTTTGCCCTCACCAAATTTATCTTGCCCATGAAGTGCACATTTTCACTCCTCAATCCCTTCCTCTCCCAGTTACTTATTCTCCAGTACCCCTCCTCAGCCCTCTGCATGCTATCATCATCAGCCTCTCTCTACTCTTTGGCATTTCCCTATCCTCTTCAAGAAACCTATTGTAAACTTTTCCACTTTCTCCAGTTATCACCCTCTCTCAAATCTTCCCTTCCTCTTCAAAAGTTTTGAGATGTGTTGTCTCATAACAAGAGCGCACCTTTCCCATTGCTCCCTGTGTGAGACACTGTAATCAGGTTTCCAGCTTGCACATAGCACAGAAAATGATCTGGTCCAAGTCAGTAATGAGATCCTCTGTGATGTGGCTCTCTGTCCCTCCTCACCCTTCTCAATTACCCAACTGCTTTTGACAGCATTGATCATTCTATCTTCCTCCCGGATCTCTCTTTGCCAGTCCACATACATGGTACAGCTAGTTTCTTTCATAACTGTCCAAAAGATAATATCACAAAGGTAATTTTGCAAAGTCCACTCCTGCCACGAAGCCTCATTAGCAGAGGCCTGGTAGCCAGAAAGTGCTCCAATATTGCAGCCCTGATTTTCTGAAGTGCATTTGTCACCTGTGAGGCTCCAGACCAAAAACTGACACTCAAAAGTATCTCCACATATCTTCCAATGGTTTCTTTTTCTTCGTCTGTGTGGTCACCACTGGTGTAACCTAGGATTCTATGGTTGGTTCATTCCTCTTCATTAATATGCTGCCTCTTGGTAACATAATATAAAAGAACAGGATCAGGTTCCATATATATGCTGATGATGCTTAACTTTACCTGTCTGCCGCCTCTTTTGATTCCAAGGCAATTTCTTGATTCACCAACTGCCTGTCTGACAGCAAGTTTTAAAATAATACAAACTTGGGAACGGTAGCATAGTGGTAATGTCACTGGACTAGTAATCCAGAAGCCTGGACTAATGATCTGGAGACATGAGTTCAAATCCCACCACGGCAGCTGGAGAATTTAAATTCAGTTAATTAAATAAATCTGGAATAAAAAGTAGTATCAGTAATGGTGACCATGAAACTATTGCATTGTAAAAACCCATCTGGTTCACTAATGTCCTTTAGGGAAGGAAATCTGCCATCCTTACCTGGTCTGGCCTATATGTGACTCCAGACCCACAGCAATGTGGTTGACTCTTAACTGCCCTCTGAAATGGCCCAGCAAGCCACTCAGTTGTGAAAAACAATGAGAATAAAACTGGACGGATCACCCAGCATTGACCTCGGCACTGGTTACGGACACAACAATGGCACACCCAGCCCAGTCGACCCTGCAAAGTCCTCCTCACCAACATCTGGGGACGTGTGCCAAAATTGGGAGAGCTGTCCCACGGACTAGTCAAGCAACAGCCTGACATAGTCATACTCACAGAATCATACCTTTCAGCCAATGTCCCAAACTCCTCCATCACCATCCCTGGGTATGTCCTGTCCCACCGGCAGGACAGACCCACCAGGGGTGGCGGCACAGTGGTGTACAGTCAGGAAGGAGTGGTCCCTCCCTCAGCTGATGAATCAGTACTCCTCCATGTTGAACCCCACTTGGAAGAAGCACTGAGAGTAGCAAGGGCACAGAATGTACTCTGGGTGGGGGACTTCAATGTTCATCACCAAGAGTGGCTCAGTAGCACCACTACTGACCAAGCTGGCCGAGTCCTGAAGGACATATCTGCCAGTCTCTGGGCCTGAGACAGGTGCTGAGAGAACCAACATGGGGGAAAAACCTACTGGCCTCGTCCTCACCAATCTACCTGTCGCAGATGCATCTGTTCATGAGAGCATTGGTAGCTGTGACTACCGCACAGTCATTGTGGAGACGAAGTCTCGTCTTCACACTGAGGACACCGTCCATTGTGTTGTGTGGCACTACCACCATGCTAAATGGGATAGATTCAGAGCAGATCTTGCAGCTCAAAACTGGGCATCCATGAGGCACTGTGGGCCATCAGCAGCAGCAGAATTGTATTCCACCATAATCTGTAACCCCATGGCCCGGCATATCCCTCACTCTACCATTACCATTAAGCCAGGGGACCAACCCTGGTTCAATAAGGAGTGTAGAAGAGCATGCCAGGGGCAGCACCAGGCGTACCTAAAAATGAGGTGCCAACCTGGGGAAGCTGCAACACAGGACTATATGCATGCTAAAAAGCGGAAGCAGAATGCTATAGACAGAGCTAAGCGATCCCACAATCAACTGATCAGATCAAAGCTCTGCAGTCCTGCTACATTCAGTCGTGAATGGTGGTGGACCATTAAACAACTAACGGGAGGAGGGGGCTACATGATTATCCCCATCCTCAATGATGGTGGAGCCCAGCACGTGAGTGAAAAAGACAAAGCTGAAGCGTTTGCAACCATCTTCAGCCAGAAGTGCCGAGTGAATGATCCATATCGACCTCCTCCTGAGGTCCCCACCATCACAGAAGCCAGTCTTCAGCCAATTCGATTCACTCCATGTGATATCAAGAAACAGCTGAGCACACTGGATACAGCAAAGGCTGTGGGCCCCGACAACATCCCAGCTGTCATGCTGAAGACTTGTGCTCCAGAACTAGCCGCCCCTCTAGCCAAGCTCTTCGAGTACAGCTATAGCACTGGCATCTATCTGACAATGTGGAAAACTGCCCAGGTATGTCCTGTCCACAAAAAGCAGGACAAATCCAATCCAGCCATTTACCGCTCCATCAGTCTACTCTCAATCATCAGCAAAGTGATGGAAGGTGTCATCGACAGTGCTATCAAGCAGCACTTACTCACCAATAACCTGCTCACTGATGCCCAGTTTGAGTTCCGCCAGGACCACTCGGTTCCCGACCTCATTACAACCTTGGTCCAACCATGGACAAAAGAGGTTAATAGATTGGAGAAAAGCTGATTTTGAGGGGCTGAGAATAGAACTTGGGAAGATAAAGTGGGCAACAATATTGGCAAACAACGATGTAGAACAACAATGGGAAACATTTGAAACGCTGTTCAACAGAGTGCAGGAAAAATATATTCCGCTAAAAGGAAAGAACAAACTAAACACTAATGAGACTCCATGGATGAATAAAGACATAAGGGAACAATTGAGGGTAAGGAAAGAGGCATACATTAAGTACATAGACAGCAGAGAAGTGCATGATAAGAGAGAATACGAAGGGATTAGGAGAGAAGTCAAAAAAAATAATTAGGAAGGCAAAGAGGAACTATGAAATTAAATTATCAAGGAACATAAAACAAAATAGTAAAATATTTTACAGGCACATCAAAGAAAAAAGGAAGGTTGGGATGTGAATAGGGCCATTAAGGGATAGACAGGACAATACCACAGCTAACGATAGGGAAATGGCAGAAATATTAAATCATTATTTCGCTTCGGTATTTATCAGGGAGATAGAACAGATGGACATGACGTTGAATGCTGAGATGAGTAATGAGATAAGCGCATTTAAAATAAAAAAAGGGGATATATTAAATAAACTAATCAAACTCAAAGAGGATAAAAACCTTGGTCCAGATGGGTTGCATCCACGCATTTAAAAAAAAATCGAGCGAAGAGATAGCAGAAGCAGTGCTAAACATATTTAATAATTTGTTAGAGACAGGTATAGTGCCAGAGGACTGGCGGATAGCTAACGTAATGCCTATATTTAAGAAGGGGGATAGAACATGTCCAGGGAATTATAGACCAGTCAGCTTAACATCGGTGGTAGGAAAAATAATGGAATCCCTACTAATGGAGAGAATAGAAGAACATCTAGAAACAAAAAGTAGAATAATGAATAGTCAGCATGGATTTCAAAAGGGAAAATCTTGCTTGATGAATCTTATTGAATTTTTTGAAGAGGTAACAGAGAGAGTAGACAATGGCAACGCAGTAGATGTAATTTATCTAGATTTTCAAAAGGCCTTCGATAAAGTACGCCATAATAGACTAATGAATAAAATCAGAGAATGCAGAGTCAGTGGACAAGTAGCAGAATGGATTGCTGGCTGGCTTCAAGACAGAAAGCAGAGAGTAGGAGTAAAGGGTAGCCATTCACAGTGGCAGAAAGTGGGTAGTGGTGTTCCACAAGGATCAGTGCTAGGACCACTGCTGTTCACAATTTATATTAACGATTTAGACTTTGGAATCAAAAATTTCTAAATTTGCAGATGATACCAAATTGGGGGGGATAGTCAATACTGAGGAGGACTGCAACAAATTACAAGAGGACATTAATTAACTTGCAGAATGGGCAAATAATTGACAAATGAAGTTCAACACAGATAAATGCGAGGTATTACATTTTGGTAGGAAGAATAGGGAGGTTACTTATCACTTGGAGGGTGCGAGTCTATGTGGGGTAGAGGAACAAAGGGATCTTGGAGTACAAATACACAAATCACTAAAAGTTGCGACACAGGTTAGCAAGGCCATAAAAAAAGCAAACCAAGCACTCGGGTTTATTTCTAGAGGGATAGAATTGAAAAGTAGGGAAGTTATGCTAAACCTGTATCGAACCTTGGTTAGACCACACTTGGAGTACTGTGTGCAGTTCTGGTCGCCATATTATAAAAAGGATATAGAGGCACTGGAGAGGGTGCAGAGAAGATTTACAAGGATGATACCAGAAATGCGAGGGTATACATATCAGGAAAAGATGAACAGGCTGGGTCTCTTTCCTCTTCAAAAAAGAAGGCTGAGGGGTGACCTAGTAGAGGTCTATAAAATTATGAAAGGTTTTGATAGAGTGGATACAGAGAGAATGTTTCTACTTGTGGGGAAGAGCATAACTAGAGGCCATTAATATAAGATAGTCACCAAGAAATCCAATATGGAATTCAGAAGAAACTTCTTTACCCAGAGAGTGGTAAGAATGTGGAACTCGCTACCACAGGGAGTGGTTGAAGCGAATAGTATCGATGCATTTAAGGGGAGGCTAGACAAGCATATGAAGGAGAAGGGAATAGAGGGTTACGCTGATAGATTTAGTTGAGGAAAGACAGGGGGAGGCTCGAATGGAGCATAAACGCCAGCATGGACTGGTTGGGCCGAATGGCCTGCTTCTATGTCATATATCCTATGTAATCCTATGTATTGTATGTATGTAAGCTGAATTCTAGAGGTGAGGTGAGAGTGACTGCCCTTGACATCAAGGCAGCATTTGACCGAGTGTGGCATCAAGGAGCCCTAGTAAACCGAAGTCAATGGGAATCGGGGGGAAACGATCTGGAGTCATAACTGGCACAAAGGAAGATGGTTGTGGCTATTGGAGGTCAATCATCACAGCCCCAGAACATCGCTGCAGGAGTTCCTCAGGGCAGTGTCCTAGGCCCAAACATCTTCAGCTGCTTCATCAATGACCTTCCCTCCACCATAAGGTCAGAAATGGGGATGTTCACTGATGACTGCACAGTGTTCAGTGTCATTCGCAACTCCTCAGACAATGAAGCAGTCCATGCCCGCATGCAGCAAGACCTGGACGACATTTAGGCTTGGGCTGATAAGTGGCAGGTAACATTTGTGCCACACAAGTGCCAGGCAATGACTATCTCCAACAAGTAAACATCTAACCACCACCCCTTGACATTCAACAGCATTACCTTCGCCGAATCCCCCACCATCAATATCCTGGGAGTCACCATTGACCAGAAACTTAAATGGACCAGCCACATAAATACTGTGGCA
Source organism: Squalus acanthias (assembly GCA_030390025.1). Lineage (NCBI taxonomy): Eukaryota > Metazoa > Chordata > Chondrichthyes > Squaliformes > Squalidae > Squalus > Squalus acanthias. The sequence goes on along the minus strand of CM059431.1, from coordinate 45,441,735 downwards.
ACAAGGGCAGGTCAGAGGCTGGGTATTCTGCAGCGAATGTTTCACCTCCTGACTCCCCAAAGCCTTTCCACCATCTACAAGGCACAAGTAAGGAGTGTGATGGAATACTCTCCACTTGCCTGGATGAGTGCAGCTCCAACAACACTCAAGAAGCTCTACACCATCCAAGACAAAGCATCCCGCTTGATTGGCACCCCATCCACCACCTTAGTGTCAGTTGTGGCAGTGCTGAGGGAGTGCTGCACTGTTGGAGCTGCTATCTTTCAGATGAGACGTTAAACCGAGGCCCCGTCTGCTCACTTAGGTGGACGTAAAAGATCCCATGGCACTATTTCAAAGAAGAGCAGGGGAGATATCCCCGGTGTCCTGGCCAATATTTATCCCTCAATCAACATCACTAAAACAGATCATCTGGTCATTATCACATTGCTGTTTGTGGGAGCTTGCTGTGCGCAAATTGGCTGCCGTGTGTCCCACATTACAACAGTGACTACACTCCAAAAGTACTTCATTGGCTGTAAAGCGCTTTGAGATGTCTGGTGGTCTTTCTTTCTTTCTTTAAACATTCACTCCCTCCACCACCGGCATACCGTGGCTGCAGTGTATATCATCTACAAGATGCACTGCAGCAACTCGCCAAGGCTTCTTCGGCAGCACCTCCCAAACCCGCGATCTCTACCACCTAGAAGGACAAGGGCAGCAGGCGCATGGCAACACCACCACCTCAAAGATCCCCTCCAAGTCACACACCATCCTGACTTGGAAGTATATCGCCGTTCCTTCATTGTTGCTGGGTCAAAATCCTGGAACTCCCTCCCTAACAGCACTGTGGGAGCACCTTCACCACACGGACTGCAGCGGTTCAAGAAGGCGGCTCACCACCGCCTTCTCAAGGGCAATTAGGGATGGGCAATAAATGCTGGCATTGCCAGCAACACCCACATCCCATGAATGAAAAAAAAAAGAAAATATCCTCTAAATCAATGTAGGCAAAACTGAGGGAACGTTTGTGGCTTCTTTCAGCTCATATGTGCCAAGATATATGGCAGAACTGATGCAGACCTTAGTTTTCTTTCTCACATCCATTCTGTGACAAAGAATGACTGCTTCCACTTTCAGAACATTTTCCGCATCTACCCCCACCTCTGTCTCACTGCTGCTGAGACTCTAATTTATGCTTTCACCACATAGAAACTTGACTTTTCAAAAGCTCTCCAACCAACCTCCTCATTTCCACCCTCCTTTAGCTGCAAATCATACAGAATACCGTTGTCAGTGTCCTTCTCTGCTGAACGCCCCACATTTATATTACCCCTATTGTTGTCAGGCTCCATTGGCTCCCTGTACCTCTTTGTATCAATTTCAAAATTCTTGTCCTTACCTTCAAATGCTACCACAATCTTGCTCCACCATATACCAGTGACTGCCTTCAACCATATGGCCTTGCTGAAACCCTTTGCTTCTCTGACACTAGTCTCTTCCTCATGCGCCATCCGTTTTGCTCCATTATTGGTGGCTGTTCCTTTGGTCATCATGCCCCTGCCCTCTGGAACTCCATCTCTAAGCTACTTCCTCCCTTCTCAAAGCGCTTTCCTTCACCCTGCTTTTTCAGCTCTATCCCCTAATTCCTTTCTTCGGTTTTTCCCCTTTCTGTCAGTGTCCATTTTTTTTCTTCTTCACTGTAAAGCATTCTGAAACATCCGAACAAAGGGAAGAAACGGACATTTAAAACTGAGATGAGGAGGAACTTCTTCACCCAGAGGGCTGTGAATCTTTGGAATTCTCTACCCCAAGGGCTGTGGATGCTCAGTCATTGAGTATATTCAAGCTGAGATAGATAGATTTTTAGACTCTAGAGGAATCAAGAGATATGGAGATCGGGCGGAAAAGTGAAGTTGAGGTTGATGATCAGCCATGATCTTTTATTGAATGGTGGAACAGGCTCGAGGGGGCGTATGGTCTACTCCTGCTCCTAATTCTTTGCAAGTTGTTGTAATTTTATCAATATCAACCACATTTTTACTTTAAGCAATGTCGGATTACCAAGCTCTTTTTGAAAGTTAAAACATTGACAAGCCCTCATGTAGGTAGAATTCTATCACTTTTGCACCAGTGTTAAATATAGTTAGTACTACAATGAGTTCCCCATCAACTGAGTTCAGTGGACACATCAGTGTTGCATAGGCCTTGGCAAATGAAAGGGCCAGTGTGCGAGTAGCTTTAATGGAGTTCTTACTTGTTGCTGAGAAAATTAGTCATCATCATTTTTAGTGTGTCATAACAAAATACAGGGTATCATGAAAGGAATCTGTCCTTGATGCAAAGCAGCCCAGAATTACATTTCTGGTGAGAGCTTTTTCCAGTCATATAAAACAATTTTTCTAATGCCAAATAGGGTGAGAACAGCTTAACTTATTGGAACAATTTGATCTATACCTCTCCTGGGATCCTTGCTGAGAGGGAATGAAACATTTACATGTCAGAAATAAGAAGCATTTGTAAATTCAGATCTCTACTCTAGTGCAGTGGTGCACATTACCACATTGCATCACTGATCGTATTGGGGGTGAAATTGGATCCCATTGTGCCTGTTTTCGGGTGCAAAACGGGGCAAAATGCACGAATTTCATGGGGTGCTGGAAGTACGTCCAACATCATGGATTGGGCAATATTTAGGTGTTCCTGGTGGCTGGCTCAAACAGGCATTAGGCTCCTTGCATATTCTAATGAAAGGCCTACCACCTATTTCATGACCCTGCTCCAGAAATCAGTAGCATTGAGTGGAGCAGCCTAATCAGCGGTTCTTAAACGGACTGCTGGAGGCCATTAACAAATGGCCTTAATGTGGAGCCAGGAGAAGTAGGAGTGCTCCTCCTGGCTCCACAGAAACACAGCAGGCTGCTATCAGCCCGTGTTGCCTCCTTCTTGTTCGCCTAGCCCCCCAGCGCCCAGCTGAAAGCTGCTGCCAGCATTGCACCTGGCCCAAATTGGTCTGGAGTACACTGGCGAGCTGCCTCTGGACACCCAATTGATGTCCACATCTTGTTGGAATTATAGTGATGAGGCCCAAAGCTCAATTTGGGACAAGTCTCAGGCCTCTGGCTTCTGGCACACATATCAAATGCATCGTCAATCTCGTGCCCGAAACCAAATTCGCCTTCAGTGTGTCTTTCAACATGGCACCAGATCTCTATTAGTAATGGCACTATTCCTGTTGCTACTACCAATAATTGACTCAAACCTCCTACTGCAGGTTGAAAATTAGCCAACAAAACGAGTAAATATTGAGAAATAGTTCAAATAGAAATAGAAGAAAAGGGTGAACACTCCTGAAACAGTGACATTTCCCAAATGTTGATAGAGGCATTGATGCCTAGCAATGGCATCTAAGAACATAAAAACATAAGATCATGGCTGATCTGATCTTCGCCTCAACTCCACATTTCTGTCTGTTTCCCATAACCCTTGACTCCCCTGTAGTTCAAAAGTCTGTCTATCTCGGCCTTGAATATATTCAATGACTCAGCCTCCACAGCTCTCTGGGTAGAGAATTCCAAAGATTCACGACCCTCAGAGAAGAAATTCCTCCTCATCTCCGTCTTAAATGGGCGGCCCCTTATTCTGAAACTATGACCCCTAGTTCTAGATTCCCCACGAGGGGAAACATCCCCTCAGCATCTACCCTGTCAAGCCCCCTCAAAATCTTATATGTTTCAATAAGATCACCTCTCATTCTTCTAAACTCCAATGAGTATAGGCCCAACCTGCTCAACCTTTCCTCGTAAGATAACCCCTTCATCCCAGAAATCAACCTAGTGAACCTTCTCTGAACAGCCTCCAATGCAAATATATCCCTCCTTAAATAAGGAGACCAAAACTGTATGCAGAACTCTAGGTGTGGTCTCACCAATACCCTATACAGTTGTAGCAAGACTTCCCTACTTTTATACTCCATCCCCTTTGCAATAAAGGTGAACATTCCATTTGCCTAATTACTTGCTGTACCTGCATGCTAACTTTTTGTGTTTCATGTACGAGGACACCCAGATCCCTTTGTACCGCAGCATTCTATAGTCTCGCTCCATTTAAATAATATTTTGCTTTTCTATTCTTCCTACCAAAGTGGATAACTTCACATTTTCCCACATTATATTCCATCTGCCAAATTTGTGCCCATTCACTTAACCTATCTTTTTCCCTTTGTAGACACTTTGGGCTGGATTTTTTCAATGGGAAGCTTTTGGAGGCGGGACTGCTGCATGCCAGCTTTCAATCCCGCCTCCATCAGCTTCTGGCCAACCAGTGGGATTTTCCCCTGATTGACCTTGTTAAGCCCGCCCAGCGTTCAAAGCATCCTACGCGCTCTCATCCCACGTACTCCCCGCGTGGGAGACTTCTACTGCCTCCCAAAGATACACAAAGCCAACACACCCAGACGTCCTATCGTATCAGGCAACGGAACCCTGTGTGAGAACCTCTCTGGATACATCGAGGGCATCCTGAATCCCATCGTACAGGGAACCCCCAGCTTCTGCCGCGACACCACAGACTTCTTACAGAAACTCAGCACCCACGGACCAGTTGAACCAGGAACACTCCTCGCCACGATGGACGTATCGGCACTCTACACCAGTATCCCCCACGATGACGGCATCGCTGCGACAGCCTCAGTACTCAACACCAACAACAGCCAATCTCCAGACGCCATCCTACAACTCATCCGCTTCATCCTTGACCACAATCTCTTCACCTTCGACAACCATTTTTTTACCCAAACACACGGAACAGCCATGGGGACCAAATTCGCACCCCAATACGCCAACATCTTCATGCATAAGTTCGAGCAAGACTTCTTCGCTGCACAGGACCTCCAGCCAACGCTGTACACCAGATACATCGACGACATTTTCTTCCTTTGGACCCACGGCGAAGGATCACTGAAAAGACTACACGATAACATCAACAAGTTCCATCCCACCATCAAACTCACCATGGACTACTCCTCAGAATCGGTTTCATTCCTGGACACACGAATCTCCATCAAAGACGGACACCTCAGCACTTCACTCTACCGCAAGCCCACGGACAACCTCACGATGCTCCACTTCTCCAGCTTCCACCCTAACCACGTTAAAGAAGCCATCCCCTATGGACAAGCCCTGCGAATACACAGGATCTGCTCAGACGAGGAGGAACGCGATGGACACCTACGGACGCTGAAAAACGCCCTCGTAAGAACGGGATATGACGCTCGACTCATCGATCGACAGTTCCGACGGGCCACAGCGAAAAATCGCATAGACCTCCTCAGAAGGCAAACACGGGACACAACCAACAGGGTACCCTACGTCGTCCAGTACTTCCCCGGAGCGGAGAAACTACGCCATGTTCTTCGCAGCCTTCAACATGTCATCGATGACGACGAACACCTTGCTAAGGCCATCCCCACGCCTCCACTACTTGCCTTCAAACAGCCGCCTAACCTCAGAAGTACCATCGTTCGCAGCAAATTACCCAGCTTTCAGGATAACAGCGACCACGACACCACACAACCCTGCCACGGCAACCTCTGCAAGATGTGCCAGATCATCAACACAGATACCATCATCACACGTGAGGACACTACCCACCAGGTACATGGTACATACTCATGTGACTCGGCCAACGTTGTCTACCTGATACGTTGCAGGAAAGGATGCCCCAGAGCATGGTACATCGGCGAGACCATGCAGACACTGAGACAACGTATGAACGGACACCGCACAACAATCACCAGGCAGGAGTGTTCCCTCCCAGTCGGGGAACACTTCAGCAGTCAAGGACATTCAGCCTCGGATCTGCGGGTAAGCGTTCTCCAAGGCGGCCTTAGAGACACACGACAACGCAAAATCATCGAGCAGAAACTGATAGCCAAGTTCCGCACTCATGAGGACGGCCTCAACCGGGATCTAGGGTTCATGTCACGATACATGACATAGAGTCATCCAGACTCGAATCATCGTTGGCTTGTTCACAGATGTGATTTCCAGTAAAAAAAAGTAAAAATTTTAAAGTTTATCGTTTTCCATACAGACTGCAGCTTTTGACACAGTAGACCTCCTGTGACCCCACCTCATTGTCTCAGTTGTATCTTGCTATGTCTTTGATGTGGTGCCTTCCTGGCTGACCTGATTGTTTCTCTGCCGAGGTGTGACAAAAGGCAGTCAGGAGGATTAAATGTAGTCATCTGCCATTGTACGCTACACATGCATTGTTCTCTATCTATATATGCTTTGTCGATTTGTATTCCTTTACTTCACCTGACGAAGGAGCAGCGCTCAAAAAGCTTGTGATTTCAAATAAAACTGTTGGACTATAACCTGGTGTTGTGCGACTTCTCACTTCTATCATATTATGATCACTCTTCCCTAGAGGATCCTTTACAATGAGATCATTAATAAATCCTGTCTCATTACACATTACCAGATCTAAAATAGTCTGTTCCCTGGTTGGTTCCACAACATATTGTTCTAAATACACTCTATGAACTCGTCCTCAAAACCCACAAAACTCTAATATACAACAATCTCCCATGACCAGTTTGAACATGCTGGGGATTGAAAAGCTCTAATACAGGGCAAGAGTGACTTCATTGCTGCCCAACCATCTACTCCAACACATATCACTGGAAATGCTGATGGAGTGTCCATTTAAATATTAGTGGTGAAGACAGATCACCTCATACATATCTAGGTAGGTGCACTGGTCTGTAAATGTTGTCGGTTGAGTAAGCAAAATTACAGCAAGAATGCCTCAGATGTAAACAATCTCCCTCTCACGCATCTTCGGATCCTCCTCTTCCTCCTCCAAAACCAACAAAAAGACAGGCATATCCAGTAGGATGCTCAATTGCAGAACTGTGGTTTGTGCAACTTCAATTGAGGCTGGGAACTAGTTGCAGATGGAAATAAGGGGCTGCTACTAAATCCAAAAATTGAAAAACTAAGCAATGACTGAAACCAGCAACAAATGCACTAAGAATATTACAAAACAAAACTGAATCACCAACGAGAACTGTAGAATAAAAAAGTTATCTAGCTAATTTTGGCACTCCACTTTAAGAGTGCAAGCTCCAAAATGCCTGAAGGGTCCTTTAATACGGCATTCATTTTAAACAAGTACTCAATGACATCATCACATTCCCAGCACTGAACAGAGGAAATGACTCCACCATTGAAGCCTGAATGAAGGTATTGCACAAATATTGTATGTGCTTTTTGCTCTACAAATGCAGAATGTTTGCAAAATGGTGCGCTGTCCAGCCCGGAATTTTTTATTATACTCAAGGCGTTATACTAATGCAAGCTGTTTTTCCTGTTTAAATTGTCCCCTATGTATTGCAAACTGTGAAATATTCCGAGGCCAATTTTCCTGTCAATTCATGGGGTGTATCACAGGCATAAAAATTCCCCAGCTGAAAAACGTAAACTGCAAATGGTATGATAATGATGCAGAAGTGATGCAATTATGGCTCCCACATCATTTTCTGGCCTTTCTGCTGGGTGTATGCCACTTTTAATTACAACCCATCTACTGGTCTTTGTGCCAATTGTTTAAAAATACTTTTTTGTACTCAGCACCTTTGCTGACATGAATGGATTTGCCAGTGGGAACTCCCTCCCCTGACATCCCCCCATCTAAGGTGTTGGAAAAGAAGAGGACTAACAAAGTGATACCAGCCAAGTCAGGCTGGATGAGAGGTGCTGCAGACAGAAGTGAACATAGCTCGCTTTGGAAAATGAACGTGCATGCAGAAGCTCCAGCTTTGAAAGTAGGTTCTAATAACAGGCCTGATGGCATAGACGTGGGTGAAAGTCTGACTAACCATTTTGCTCCATGGTTCTTCAGAAGCACACTGATCACAGTATGACTTATGGCATAGTGCATGAAGAAGGCATGAAAGAACTTGACTTGCATCCAGCAAAGCCTGATTGGTCACAGCGGCCTAATTCCATGAGCCATGTTTATACAACCCAACCATCAGCGTTTCACACAGTCAGCATGTTGGCAACCCAATCCCCGTGTCTGTATCTGCTGACAAGAATCAGTGCAGGCAAGTCCCCTCTTCCCTCAGTCCTAGTCCTGCTGCTACTGGAAGGGATCACACTCACAGAATGCAGTAGGTGTGAATTCTCACAAGAATAGGAATTCTTACCTACAGCATGGAGCGGTGAGAATCAGTTCCATTAGTAGCAGGACTCAGATAAGAGTGGTGCTGATGGGAGAAAAAAGGCAGGGAAATGGATGACAATGAAGAGGCGAGGGAAGGGGGAGAAATGAATGGTAATCAGGACCATTTTCTGTCCGCTCTTGTCCCCATCCCATTAGATTTCACTTACACACAATTTTTAATTCTCGCCACTAGTGTACTCCCTACACTTGTCCAAATCTGTACCTGGATCTGTGAATAATTATACAAATGGGCTGATGCTATCAGTACTTTGTTATTCTGTTCGGTAGCACCAGATTTTAATCATTTAGATCAAATTTATACCAGTCGACAAAAATCAGGTTTCACTGGATTTAGTGCTGTAACATTTATTTCAGCTCAGTGGTTACATCTGTGTGACATTATAGCCTGCAAAACATTCTTGCAATGATTTATTTGGCCATGATTTCTATGGCCAAGAAGATAATTTGTGGCGATGGGTCTTTTTATAGGTGAGCATTAGAACTATTTCTGTCAGTAGTTCAGCAATAAATTCAGAGAGTTGCTGCCATTCCCAACAAGCTCTATTTTTCTTTGCACTGTGCAGTTTACAAACCACCGTTGGTTGCTTATCACCAGCCAGTGAAAATGAAACTACAAGCAGTCTTCTTAACCAGCCTCACTAAGCAATGATCCAACTGGCCTATATAAACAGGGTTACAGAAATACTCAGGAATAGAAAAGGAACATGGGAACCCTTGTTTCAGCAGAAACCAAAGCAATGATAATACTAATACAAAAAGAAAATGCTGCAGACGCTGGAAATCTGAAATAAAAACAGAAAATGCTGGAGATACTCAGCAGGTCAGGCAGCATCTGTGAAGAGAGAAACAGAGTTAACGTTTCAGGTCGATGACCTTTCGTCAGAACTGGAAAAAAGCAGGAAATGGAACAGATTTTTAAGCAAGTGTAGGGGCTGGGAAAGGGGGGAGGGGATGAAAGAACATCCCATTACCATCTCCCTTTGCCTTGAATATCTCTTAATGTCTCTTAACCTCTCCTGCCTTCTATCCTATCACAGACCTTCCCTTTTGTTCTTTCATCCCCTCCCCCCTTTCCCAGCCCCTACACTTGCTTAAAAATCTATTCCATTTCCTGCTTTTTCCAGTTCTGACAAAAGGTCATCGACCTGAAACGTTAACTCTGTTTCTCTCTTCACAGATGCTGCCTGACCTGCTGAGTATCTCCAGCATTTTCTGTTTTTAATTCAATGATAATACTGCCTCTGCGAAAGCAACGTGGAAGTTCTGAGCCATTAAGATATTTGGAGCTTAAGGCAGAATCTCTTTCCTTTCCTCCCACCACCCAACAGAAGAAATAAATGCAGTTTCTCAGGTAAAGATCCATCCAATATGAAAGAAAGAGGAATCACTGCCTCCACCAGTACCCCCAATGTAGGTAACATAGCCTTCACTCATTATTATCGCTTTCATATACAGTGGAAACCAACAGTGCGATGGAATATTCAGATGCTCCTAATGATACTGTTCAGTAGGGAATTCCACTCGAGAAGAAGAGAAAATATCAGCTGAGGAGATGACATTATCTTATTGGAAAATACTTTTAGAACCTGGAGAGAAAGAAGGTCCTTTAGCCTGAAATAGATTCTGTATTTTCCACATATTTCTTGATAGCGGTTAGATTTCCCAACTGTATAGTGATCTGGGTGTTTTGAAGTATCCATTAAGATGAAAGAAAGAACTTGCATTTATACCACATCTTTCAATCTTTCATTGTCCTTAGGATGTCGCAAAGTGTTCACAGCCAATGAAGTACTTTTTTGAAGTGTAATCACTGTTCTAATATAGGCAAATGCTGCAGCCAATTTGCACACAGCAAGGTTCTACAAATCGCAATGAGATAAATTATCAGATGTTCTGTTTTTAGTGATGTTAGTTGAGGGATAAACGCTGGCTAGGACACCAGGAGAACTCCCCTGCTCTTCTTCGTATAGTGCCATGGGATCTTCAACATCCACATGAGGGGGCAGACAAGACTTCGGTTTAACATCTCATTCAAAAGTCGGCACTCCCTCAGTACTGTACAAAAATGTCAACCTAGATTATATGCTCAAGTCTCTGTATGGGCCTTGAACCCACAACCTTCTGCCTGAGAGTGCTACATTTAGCCAAGCTGACATCAGGTGCTGCAGAAAATCCAATTTACCTCAGCAGGATAGACTCTGCTTTGCAAAAGGTGGATACTAGCCTTCTTCCAGATCCACTAGCCTGTTCAGTACATAGTGGAAAATTACAGAGGTTTAGTTCTCTGGGCACTATTGTTGCTGTAATCTATGCTAGCCTGACTCTCATCTCTCTAACCCTTAAGAACAAGACTTCCTTCCAACCACAGGTGGGTCTAGTAGCTGATATGCTACATGTGGGGAACAGTCTTCATCTCCTCTCCAGGCGTAACTCAACACTTGGTTCTATGAATTTCCCAAATAGTCTGTGTCATTATCCTAAATGGCTGTTCGATTCATTCATTCATGTGAGGTCTATATATTCAATCAGCAGGGTAGCACCTCTGATAAAGTTGCGATTATTGATGGTCTCTGCATTTTCCATGGACTAAATAAAGCTTTGGAGTATTGTTTTTATAGTGTTCTGAAACTGTAACGACCAGATGAATATTGATTTTACTGCAGAAAATAACTTAATGTTCGTGTGGGACAGCAAAGCAAATATACATGCAACATCTCCTCTTCCACTATATTCCCCACAGATTTAAGAATAACAAGCTTCAACCACATTAAAAGAAATATTTCTTTGCCATGGTGTAGATGATATAGAACAGACTCCCAGGAAAAACACAGGCTGCAGCTGATTAACTCCTTCCAATAACATCTGGATAAATATTTGTTTGGGGAAGAACTGGTGATTATAGGAACCAGCAGTGGCTGAGGATGGTGATCAAATACTCCATGGGATGTAATAATTCCAGTGATACTGGGGAGGGAGTGCGATACTAGCTTAGTTTTTCTTCATTTTACTGCCTGTTTGGGGTAGATTGTGGCAACTGGGTGAGGAAATTGTGTCAGTGAGATGTTGATTTTTTTAAATTATTTATTCTCCGGATTTGGGTGTCAATGGCAAGACATCTATTGCCCATCCCTAGTTGCCCTGAGAAGTTGGTGGGTCACCTTCTTGAACCGCTGCAATACATGTGGTGAAGGTGCTCCCTCAATGCTGTTCGGCTGGGAGTTCTAGGATTCTAACTTAGCGATGATGAAAGAGCGGCGATGTATGGCCAAGTTGGGATGGTGTATGACTTGGAGGGAAACTTGGAGTTCACGGTGTTCTCATGCACCTGCTGCCCTTGTCCTTCTAGGTGGTGGAGGTCCCGGGTTTGGGAGGTGCTGCCGTAGAAGCATTGGTGAGTTGCTGCAGTGCATCCTGTAGAAAATACACTCTGCAGCCATGGTAAATCAGTGGTGAAGGAGGTGGACATTTAAACTAGTGGATGAGGTGCTGATCAAATGCATTGCTTTGTTTGGTTTGGTATCGAGCTTCTTGTGTGTTGTTGCAGCTGCACCCATCCTAGAAAGTGGAAAGTATTCCATCACACTCCTAATATATGCCTTGTAGATAGTGGAGAGGCTTTGGAGAGTCAGGAGATGAGCGACTCATCACAGAATACCCAGCCTTTGACCAGCTGTAGTAGCCATAGCATTTATGTGGTTGGTTCAGTTGTGTTTCTGGTCAATAGTGACCCCCAGGATGTTGATGGTGGAGGACTCTGTAATGGTGATGCCATTGAATATGAGGGGGAGGTAGTTATGTTCTCTCTTGTTGGAGATGGTCCTTTTGTGGCACTAATGTTACTTGCCACTTATCAACCTAAGGCTGGACGTTGTCCAGGTCTTGCTGCATGCGGGCATGGACTGCTTCATTATCTGAGGAATTATCAATGGAACTGAACACTGTGCAATCATCAGAAAATAGCTCAACTTCTGACCTTATGATGGAAGGAAGTTCATTGATGGAGCAGCTGAAGATAGTTGGGCTGAGGACACTGCCATGAGGAACAACCATCTTCCTTTGTGCTAGGTATGACTCTAGCCAGTGGAGATTTTCACCCCTGATTCCCATTGACTTCAATTTTACTAGGGCTCCTTGATGCCACACTTGGTCAAATGCTGCCTTGATGTTAAGGGCAGTCACCTTCACCTTACCTCTGGAATTCAGCTCTTGTGTCCATGTTTGCATCAAGGCTGTAATGAGATCTGGAGCCAAGTGGTTCAGGTGAGCATGCTGTTGATGACTCTTTCTATCACTTTGCTGATGATTGGGAGTAGGCTGATATGGCAGTAATTGACCAGGTTGGATTGTCCTAATTTTTGTGGACAGGACAATATTGGGCAATTTTCCACATTGTTGGGTAGGTGCAATGTTTTAGCTATACTGTTAACAGTTTAATAGGAGCCCGGCTAGTTCTGGACCACAGGTCTTCAGCAGTACAGCTGAGATTTTGTTGGGGACTGTAGCCTTTGCAGTGTCTAGTGCACTCAGCCATTTCTTGACTTCACGTGGAGTGAATTGAATTAGCTGAAGACTGACATCCATGATGGTGGGTACCAGAGGAGGAGGCTGAGAACCATTGTCCACTCAGCACTTCTGGCTGAAGATGGTTGCAAATGCTTCAAACTCATCTTTTGCACCTGCATGCTGGGCTCTGCCATCATTGAGGATGGGGATGTTCTTGGAGCCTATTCCTCCCATTAGTTGCTTAATTGTCCACCACCATTCATGACTGGATGTGGCAGGGGTAAAGAGCTTTGACCTGATACATTAGTTGAGAGATTGCTTAGCTCTCTCTAAAGCATGCTGCTTTTTCTGTTCAGTGTGCATGTAGCCCAGTGTTGTAGCTTCACCAGATTGGCACCACGTTTTCAGGTACGCCCAGTGCTACTCTCAGCATGCTCATCTACACTCCTTATTGAACCAGGGTTGGTCACCTAGCTTAATGGTAATGAAGGAGTGAGAGATATGTCAGGCCATGAGATTACAGATTGTGGTGGTAAACAATTCTGCTGCAGCCGATGGCCACAGTACCTCACGGATGCCCAGTTTTGAGCTGCTAGATCTGTTCGTAATCTATCCCACTTAGTCCAGTGGTACTGCCACATGACACGATAGAGGATATCCTCAGTGTGAAGACAGGACTTGGTCTCCGTCCTTACCCGGTCTGGCCTATTACATAGAATTACATAGGGGTAAAAATTGAGTCGCGCCCCATTTGGGGCGCTAACCTCGCCGGGGCGCGACTTTTAGCGCCCCGAAAAAATTAGCGGCCCCGCGCCGGAACTTCAGTGGTTGCGCCCCAAGAGGGAAGCGGGGCGCAACTGGAAGCAGCCCGCATCCCTCTTGGGGCGCTGCGAGTGAATATCCTGGCGCTACGTGCCGCAGCGCCACGCGCTGCGGCACGTCGCGCCGCGGTATTGCAGGCCTTCCTCCCCTTCTTAAAGGGGAGGGACCCTGCGCAGCGCGAACCGGGGCCCAGCTGGGCCCCCAGGGATCGGGAGTGCCGGCAAAAGAGCCCGGCACTCAAGAGAAGTGCCGGGCTCTTGGAGCGCAGCCGGCACTTCACGGTGGGGGGGCTTCACGGGGGCCGGGGGCAGGTGCTGGCAGGCGGCCAGCAACAAAAATGGCCGCCTGCCACCTCCGCTTTAAATATCGCCGCCCCGGCCGCACGTACGCCTCCCTGAACCCGTCGGACATAGCGTCTGGCGGTAAATCAGGGGGCGCGACTGAAGATCACGGCCGGGGCGCGAGCGGGGTGCTGCGCACGGCGATGACGTCATCGCCGGCGGCGCAGCGCCACAGGGCGCTACCGGCTGCCGCCGCCGCTAACCTCCCACTAAATTTTTCGGGAGGCGTGGGCGGCGCTGCGCCCGGGCGTTAGCTGCTTTACGCCCCATTAGCGCCCTCTTAAGGCGCTAACGGGAGGCGCAAGCAGCTGAATTTTTCCCCCATAGAATTTACAGCACAGAAACAGGCCATTCGGCCCAACTGGTCTGTGCTGGTCTTTATGCTCCACACGAGCCTCCTCCCACCCTGCTTCATTTAACCCTATCTGCATATCCTTCTATTCCTTTCTCCCTCATGTACTTATCTAGCTTCCCCTCAAAGGCATCTATGCTGTTCACCTCAACTACTCCATGTGGTAGCAAATTCTACATTCTAACCACTCTTTAAGTAAAGAAATTTCTCCTGAATTCTTTATTGGATTTATTAATGACTATCTTATATTTATGGCACCTAGCTTTGGAGTCCCCCACAACTGGAAACAATTTCTCTACGTCTACCTTATTAAACCCCTTCATAATTTTAAAAACCTCTATTAGGTCACCCCAAACCAATGTGGTTGACTCTTAACTACCATCGGAAGTGGCCTTGCAAGTCACTCAGTTGTAACAAACCGCTATAATTAGTAACAAGAATATAAAATCAAACAGACCACTTGTCTACAACCTCGGCATCAGATCAGGACACAACGAAGGTGCACCAATCCCAGTCGACCCAGATGCAACTGCAGTTAGAGAGAACATTGTGAGAATATACTTGCTGTAACTTTCTGATTAATTATTTTTTGCTTTTTCTATCTAACCTACTGATAGGTTCAGCACTGCTCTTTGTTTCGTGGGACTTCCTTTATTGCACTTTTAGGCATTTGCTAAAAGAGGCAATGGTGTTTCCTTTAGAGATTCCACTCTATCTGTACTATGATGAGAAAGAAGAGGCATTCAAGGACAGGGTGATGAGACAACATAGGAAGCATCTAGCACTTACCCACAGGTACCCCATAACCTGTATTTACAGACCAAGGTGCACCTATCTTGATCTCAGTAATGAGCAATGGTTAAGAATCCTGTGCTTCCATCTTATGGCTATACCAGAATTGTGCCACCTATTTGTCCTGGAACTGAAGCCTACCTCTTAAGATTAGTGAAAGTACCACAGCCTTAAACTTCTACATGACTTTTAGACTGCATCAGGGGACAGTTGTAACATCAGCCAATCAGCTGATGCAACCAATGCATCAAACTCACTGCCGCGCTGTTTGTTAAAGCACCCGCCCCTTCAACCACCGTCTGCCCCACCTGTGACAGAGACTGTAGATCCCGCATTGGACTCATCAGTCACCTGAGAACTCCGTTTTAATGTGGAAGCAAGTCATCCTCGGTTCCGAAGGACTGCCTAAGAAGAAGGAGAAGAAGATTGACCTGAAAACATCAAGGAAAATTACATTTTAGCACTTTTAAGTACATTTACACTGTTATCGCGCTAAATGCAAGTTTCCTCAATCTTTTTAATGGTGCAAATCTTACAACCATCAAATTCCCTCAGGGCTCATTTGATTAGCTGCACTATTGAGGGACACAGATGTTTCTTGGGTTTACGCCATTCCTGCATTTGGTATAACTTTACACCCCCAAAAAAATAGTTTAACAGCTCCCCCTGGTGCTTCAGACAATGTAAGTGAGGAGTTGATGAACTGAAGAGGTCACCAATTTCACGTATTGATTACAGACTTCTGATGAACTCTTTTAACCCTTCCTTCATATTTTCTAACCACCGATACCTGCTCTTCAATCTACCATAGTGCTTTCCTCTTTAGCCAGAAAATATTTTTTGGGAACCCAACTTCCCCCACCCCCAAACTCACACTCAGATTGACTTTAGGCAAGGGATTGATTTCCCCATGGACATACCACGCTATGCCACCTCAGTGGAGGAGGAGTTGCAGTAGCAGCGTGTTCCAGGCCAGGAGAAGTGGGTAGCAGCCCGCCAGACACTACCCTCCACAACATGTGTACATAGTGCACTGTTCTTATGAGGACCTCTCTGACGAGCTGTACGCCTCTCCAAGGATGCCATTGGGCATCTCTGCCAAATTCATCACAAAGATTTGCGAACTCGCTTGATTGCCACAACTGCTCTGTCTGTGGCAATTAAAAGGACAGCAGCCCTCAACTTTTATAGCTCCGCATCCTTCCAGGCTGCCACTTTAGCCATGAAGCTGTCAGGACTTTTATTGTACAGGTCACAGATGCCCTCTTTCATAGAATTCCTCCACATTGGCATTGCTCCCAGGCAGCAGAGGCACAGAGCCAAAGACTTCTACAGGATAGCTGGATCCCCACCTGCAGGATCTTATGCTGGCAGGCACATGGCACTGAAGTCACCAACTGAGCAGCTACTGATGTATGTTAGCAGGAAGGGGTGCCATTCCCAGGAAGTCAAGCTCATCTGTAATGCAAATCAGGTTGTGCCCTCACTTGCCCCTGCAAGGGTAATCAAATGCCAGATTCTACAGGACATCTTCAACAACAACAACTTGCATTTATATAGCGCCTTTAACATATTAAAATGTCCCAAGGCACTTCACAGGAGTGTAATCAGACAAAAGTTGACACTGAGCCAAAGTAGGAGACATTAACAGGTGACTAAAAGTTTGGCCAAAGAGGTAGGTTCTATGTAGCATTTTAAAGGTGGAGAGAGATGCGAAGAGATTTGGTGAAAGAATGCCGGAGCTTAGAGCCTAGATAGCTGAAGGCACGGCTGCCAATGGTGGGGCGAAGGAAATGGGGGATGCACAGGAGGAACACAGGGTTCTAGGATGGTTGTAGAACTGGAGGAGGTTACAGAGATAGGGAGGGGTGAGGCCATGAGAGATTTGAACTCAAGGATGAGAATTTTAAAATCGAAGACTGTCAGGATCATAAGTAACAAAGCACAAGGGGAGCGAGACTTCAGCGGAGTGTGACGTGAGCAAAGTGTGCAAATTTCTATCTGGGAGTTGTGACTGAGGGAGTTAGGACCAGTGAGAGTGAATTGTATTGCTACTTGTTCTGCCTGTGTCTTTTTTCTCTCCCTTCTGAACAGATTTTCAGTACATAAGGATGGCAAACCCTGGGTCCCAAAGAAAGGGAGAGCGACTTCATTGTAAGGTGTGCTCCATGTACACCTTTAAAGTAACATTGGAGAGGGATGGTGTTGAAGTTAAGCATTGTGTCATAGAATCATAGAATGGTTACAGCACAGAAGAGGCCTTTCGGCCTGTCGGGCCCGTGCCGGCTCTCTGCAAGAGCACTTCAGCGAGTCCCACTCCCCCGCCCTTTCCCCATAGCCCTTGCAGCGGGAGCTTGTCTGCTTAAAGCAGCAGATTGAACAACTAACATACTTGGTGGATTTCGATATCTCCCTGACTGGGACGAAAAGTTCGTCCTCATTGTCTGACATTAATATGACTGGATCCTTCACTATTCTGTTTTTTTTTGTTGCTCAAAATAGGATTGCCCTGCGTAGTGATTTGGAGGACACAACAGGCAGTGAGTTCAGCACCAGTGAATTCGATCAACCTCAATGCTCATATAAACATCTGGACACGGTAAGGGAAATGCTGGAAAGTTCAGGAGGACATCGTCAGGGTAACAGCCAAGGAAGAGCGTGAAACAACGTGCAATCCTCATAGGGAACTCTATCCTCAGGCGTACAGACTGCACCCTATGTGAGAGGTAAGGCTCTGTCAAGAGCAGTCTTTTGTCTTCCAGAGGCCAAGGTGGCTGATTTCTGGGACCGTGTGGATGATCTGATGAAAGGTGAGTGCCAAGGTACTGTAGTAGGTTTACATATTTTCACTAATGATATAATGGATAGAAATACATTTGTGTTACAGAGGCCTCATTGCTGACCTCCCGCATAAACGTGCCAGGGTAGTCGTCTCCGGGCTATTCCCAATCATGTCCAGATCACAGGAGATAAACAGCCAAATTCTAGGATTCAAGATCTGGCTTCGGGATCTTTGTAAAAAGAAGCCCCACTTCATTGACAATTGGGATGTGTTCACAGGGTAAGTTGTTTAGGATTGTTAGAAACAAATTGTTAGAACTGCAGTCATGTGCTAAGTTGGAAAAAATAGATATATTGCACATTTCGGAGACATGACTAGAAGAATGTGATGGAACAGAAATTCACCCAAAAGGTTACAAGGGATTCAGGAGGATAGAGTAGGTCAAAGAGGAGGTGGGGTTGCTATTTTTATCAGTGAGAAACGAACAGCTCAAGAAAGAGACTTGATTTTGCCTCATTCGTTACAGCTGAGGATATCTGGGTTCAAGTTCACCAAACTCATGGACAGGGACTAATTATTGGTCATTGTTATAGACCCCCCATGTCAGACACCTGAACATGATGAGTTACCGTGAAAACAGATTGCTACTTCTTCTTGGTTGGTTACTTTGATTGGCTGGTGTCATCACCAAGTAGGAGATAGCATGCATCCCCTTTTAAAGGGGCACAACCAATAAACTGTAAATTAAACATAAACTTTTAAATGAAACTTAACAAATCAAATTAAAATTTGATTATGGGGGGGGGGTGGGCTGATGAAGCACTCCAGTCTCTCTGGTGCCCACCGGTTGCGGAAGGCCTCAAGCGGATCGGCGGACACTCTGTGCTCCCTCTCCAGGGACACTCGGGCACGAACATAGCCGTAGAAGAGAGGCAGGGAGCCAGGCTGATCGACCCCTGGAAACAGATTGCTAACTCTTTTATGTAAATTGCCAATTAGGATGACCCAGGTGCCATCAATAGAAATCAAATTAACAAACGTGCACCCTTTTTAAAGGGGCACAAACAATAGACTCCAAATTATAAGTAGAACTTATCAAACACTTCTAAAGTATGCCATCTTTGTTTGATGGGTGATCACAATTTTCCTGGCATTCAGTGGCACGATGGTTTACTCTCTGTTGTGGTAGGAAGTGCAGCTGAAAAATTTCTTAAAACTATAGAAAGAAAGAAAGACTTGGATTTATATAGCGCCTTTCATGACCACCGGACGTCTCAAAGCACTTTACAGCCAATTAAGTACTTTTGAAGTGTAGTCACTGTTGTAATGTGGGAAACGCAGCAGCCAGTTTTGCGCACAGCAAGCTCCCGCAAACAGTAATGTGATAATGACCAGATAATCTGGGTTTTTTTGTTATGTTGGTTGAGGGATAAATATTGGCCAGGACACCGGGGATAACTCCCCTGCTCTTCTTCGAAATAGTACCATGGGATCTTTTACGTCCACCTGAGAGAGCAGACGGGGCCTCAGTTTAACATCTCATCCGAAAGACGGCTCCTCCAACAGTGCAGCACTCCCTCAGCACTGCACTGGAGTGTCAGCCTAGCTGTATATGTGCTCAAGTCCCTGGAGTGGGACTTGAACCCACAACCTTCTGACTCAAAAGCAAAGTGTGCTACCAACTGAGCCACAGCTGACACAAGACAGTTTCCTGACTCAACATGTTGATGAAGTAACCAGGAATAATCATATGTTAGAACTCGTGTTTAATAGTGAGCCTGACCTTGTATCAGGCCTCCATGTGGGGGAACATCTGGGTAACAGTGACCACAACATTATATGGTTTCACTTGACTGGTAAGACTAAAGGCATTGAGAATCTGCAACTCATACCAGATTTCAAAAGAACAAACTTCACTAAAATGGCTGACGATTGGGAACGGGTAAATTGGCCAACCCTGACCGATGTAGAAAACAAATGGAAAATTTTTAAGAACAAGATAAAAAATGTGGAAGACAAATATGTACCCAAAGTCAAAAGAAGGGAGTGTGGCAAGAAATAGCCAAAGTGGCTGGCTGACTGGTTATGTACAAAGACAATGGGCCGTATTTTCCGATGCCTACGGGTGTGTACGAGCTGTGTACACACCCGTAGGGACATCGGAAATGCCGATTTCAGGCGTACGAAACACATGCGCTGAAAACCGGTATTTCCGATCTGTCAAGAATGCTCTTGACAGATCGGACACCTGCCCTAGAGAAGGGCCTCTGCGGGCGGATAGTTCCGCTTTCTGGAGAACCTCCGCCCGCAGAAAACCCTTAGAAATCTTACGCCTGGTAAAAGCGTAAGGCCTGCTTTTACCAGCATAAGAGTTGAAAAAAAGTTTTTAAAAAATAATAATTTTTTCACTCATTTATAATTTTAAAATACTTTAAAAAAATGTAAGTTTATTTTTAGCCCTGTAAAAAACTTTATTATTTTTTCAAAAAATTATATTTTTGTTTAAAATATTTAATTTATTGTAATTTCAACTCATTTTTAAAATGTGATGGTTTTTTTAAATTTATTTAATGTTTTACTGTGTTTTTGGGGTGATCTCCATTCATATATTTGACAGGTCTATCTGTCAAGTGTATGAAGGGAGCTTCCCTTCTCCTATTGGCTCCCCATGGCCCAAATGATCCCAGGGACGCTTGCAAACTGCACGCACCTCTGGGCTACGTGGGCCCTGCACATTTCGAGTTTGGAGAGGTCCAGGAGCACCTCGGGAGCCCTCAGGTAAGTTCGTAGATTTTTTCCGGATCGTACGGGCCATTGAGATGTAAACAAAAATGTTTCTATAAATTAAAGGCATCTAAAACTCAACCAAATGAAGTTGAGTATAAGGAACAATTAAAGAAAACAAAGGCTGCTATCAGAGCAGCTAAAAGGCTAATGGAAAAGAGGACCGTAGACATTTGTGGAAGTATTGGGAAAAGCTTTCTCAGTTATGTGTAGAGTCAGAGAACTGTCAAAGACTGTATTGAAGGATGGTCAAGGACAGGTTACAAAGGACTCACTGGGTATGGCAAAAATAGTAAATGAGTATTTTGCTCCTGATGACACTGCTCAATGATTAGAATTGTATGATTTTAATAATAAAACTAGTAATATTAACATAGATAATCATATTGATTTAGATAGAATTAAGAACTTGAAAATAGGTAGAGCCGCTGGGCTGGATGACAGCCACCCGAGGGTCCTGAAGAGATGGGACACGTGCTGTGCGAGCCCCTAGCCCATATTTTTAATAGCTCACTGGACTCTGGGATGGTTCCCGTAGACTAGAAGGAGGCTAATGCAGTCCTCATCGTTAAAAGAGGTGACAAGACGGACCCGGGTAACTATAGTTTGACATTAGTAATAGGAAAGACACTTGAAGGAATCATTAGGGATGCAATATATAATTGCTTGGATAGAGAGGGACATATTAGGGACACCCAACATGGCTTCATAAAAAGGAGGTCATGTCATACAAATCTGATTGAGTCAAAAATTGCAGTCGGAGGCATACCTCCGGAGTACGCCTCCGACCCGCGAAAGAATTACACACCTACCTGATGACAGCGAGGCTGCGAAAACTTGTGGTTTGAAGCTGCGAGGTAAGGGCAGTGTAATGGCCCACGGATCCCAGGGACGCAGGCGGTGCGGAACCATACCTGGGATCATGTGGGCCTGGTCCTCCAATCACAAAGCAGAATTTGATTTTAATCATTTCCAAAGGAAATCCCGTTATGAGATGGATTGGAATCCCAAAATCTGATCGAATTACAATTTACAGAATTGGAATTTAATTTGGAATTAGCTTCATTCCACCAACCTCACTAAAAATTAAATATTTTGCTAATTTTCAACATCATTAAAACTCTAACCCGGGCCAATATTTGCAGAAACTCATTTGATGCAGTGTACGTGTATAATTTCCGATACAAAAATGTTTTAATCATGCCTGAAAAATCCCCTTACGCTGATGCAAACAGGTCCTGAGTCTGTTTGCGTCAACCGTAACATTTCCGTGCGCAATTGCTGGCCAGTCGGCAACTTTGCATCAGCAATTGCTTTTTCGTGGCCCGTGCGGATGGCCTGTCAACGCATATGTTGACAGACCGCAGTTCATGCGAGTGCATGCGGAAACCCAGAGCTTGTTGTGGATTTCAAAGGAAGTTTGGCGGCGCATTCTGAGAGTACGCCGCCCTACCGACTGCAAAATCCGGGCCATTGTATTTTTTTAAGAAGTTACCAAGATGGTGGATGAGGGAAGTCCAGTAGACATTGTCTACTTACAGTTCCAAAAAGCCTTTGATAAGGTACCGCATGAGAGGCTTCTCTACCAGATTGAAGTCTCTGGTATTAGTGGTACTATATTGAGCTGGATTGAGAACTGGCTAGAAGGACGTAGGCAAAAGGTAGTTATAGATGGATTTGGATCTGTTTGGAGACCGGTCACCAGAGGTGTCCTGCAAGGATCGGTGTTGCGACCATTGCTCTTTACTTTTTTTATTAATGATCTAGATGTAGGTGTTGGAGGCACAATCTGCAAATTTGCAGATGATACTAAGGTATTTGTGAATGTTAGCACTGTAGATGATGCTCAATGGCTTCAGGCAGAGCCTTGATGTGTTGGGAGATTAGTAAATGCTGTTTAATTTGGAAAAGTGCAGTGTTATGTATGTGGGCAGGGTGAATGTTCAACATACATACACCCTTCAGGTAAAGTATTAAAGAAGGTGGAGAAAGAAAGAGATCTGGGCATTCTAGTGCATACATCTCTAAAGGTACATGAGTAATGCCATGAAGCGATAGCTAGAGCGAATAGGGTGTTGGGGTGCATTCATTGGACAATTGATTATAAGATAAGGCATACTATTTGGTCCTTGTACAAAATCTTGGTCAGACCTCACTTGAAATACTGAGTCCAGTTTTGCTCTCCTCACATGGTGGGTGATAGTGAGGCTTTGGAAAGGGTGCAGAGGAGGGCCATTAGACTAATTCCCAGTATAAAGCATCTTGGTTATCCATATAGGCTCAAAGAGGTGGGACTCTAAACTTTAGAGAAGCGTAGACTTGGGGGGGATCTGATTGCGGTTTATAGGATAATGAAGGGAATAGATTTTGTTCCAGTTGACAGTTTGTTCCAATTAAATAGATTAGGGAGGACCAGGGGTCACAATGATATAAGTTGCATAAGGCCAGATCTAGGTTAGATGTCAGGAGGTGGTTCTTTTCCCAGAGAATAGTGGGCCTCTGGAACAGGCCGCCGTCTCGTGTGGTGGATGCAAACTCGCTGAATTCCTTCAAGCGAGAGCTGGACCTGTTTCTGGCTGGGGCAGAGATCTCCTCTTACAAAAGGTAGGTATTGCAGGGAATTCAGGGCCAGAGTGATCTCCTGGACTAGAATCAATTGCCTAGATGGGTTGGAGAGGAATTTCCCAAATTTTTTCGCCCCAAATTGGCCTGGGCTTTTATCTGGTTTTTCACCTCTCCCAGGAGATCACATGGTTTTGGGTGAGGTGGCGAGTGTATATATTATGATACACAAGGTATCGCAATTGTGTGGGACAGGCTGGATGAACCAGGGGGTCTTTGCCTGCCCATCATTGTTCGTACTTTGTAAGATAACTGCACATTGTATTTCACACCAAATATTTATTTTATTTACAGGAAAACATAATTTGTGTCCAAACTATAGGACTTTTTACTCTTTCTTAGCACTATGCTTGCCCCTCATGTTTCACTGTACTTTCCTATCTCCTATCCTACTGCCTTCCTAAGGGCCTGCAGCACAAGAGGTAATTGGCTGCTCAGGCTATACAAAAGGGTCATGAGGCTGAGGTGCCCCTTAACTTTACAGCACTGCTTGTGGGCCAGGAGGAACAAGAGTGTTGCCTCCAGGCCAAACAAGCTGACCCTGTAAACCCCACCCCCTCATCACCACCCCACCCCGATCTCCCTGCGATCTCTCCCCCCCACCACCACTAAACCTACCTGCTCCTCGGCTGTGGACTTTTCTGGAGTCTTCCTTGCCCGACAGGCTGGCTTTCGGGCGGGGAACCTGGGGAAAAAAAACATACACGCCATAGAGTTAAAACTCCATGGCATTCGAGGAAACAGGAATTCTGGGTTTGCTGACCATAACTCCTTATCCCTACTCCGAAACCTGACCCCAGTAAATATTGGGGCCATAGAATCTTACAGCACAGAAGATTCATCGTGTCTGTGTCAGCTCTTTGAAAGAGCTATCTAATTAGTCCAACTCCCCGTAACCCTGCAAATTTTTCCTTTTCAAGTCTATATCCAATTTCCTTTTGAAAGTTACTATTGAAACTGCTTTCACCACCCTTTCGGGCATTGCATTCCAGATCATAACAACTTGCTGCATAAAAATATCACCGATCCCTTGATTCTTTTGCCAATTATCTTAAATCTGTGTCCTCTGTTTATCGACCTTACTGCCAGTGGAAAAAGTTTCTCCCTGTCTACCCTGTAAAAACCCTTTATAATATTGAGCACCTCTATTAAATCTCCCCTTAACCTTCTAGGTTCTAAGGAGAATAATCCCAACTTCTCTAGTCATTGAATCATAGAATAGAATGATACAGCACAGAAGGAGGCCATTTGGTCCATCATGCCTGTGCCAGAAGTGCAGTGTGAAGGGTTAATAGTGTGAGTGTTGCTTTAAGAGGGTGGAGAATGGGGTGGTACCCAGGATGGGCAAGGAAGAAAGGGAGAGTATGGTGAGCGTTTTACTTTGTCAGTCCTGTTCCAGTTGTTGAATTTCTTGTGGTACTGCTCTTCAGTCCTGATGTGAAGAAGTTGGAGTCAGTGCCACCTCCCTCCAGGCAGCATGGCTTGCTGCTCTACAAGGCTTGAGTTTGGTCCAAAGAGTCTGTGTCTCCTCTCTTTCACCTCTTGCAACAGAACTGACTGTAAAAGCTTCTATAGATATGTGAAGAGAAAAAGATTGGTGAAGTCAAGCGTAGGTCCCTTGCAGTTAGAATCAGGGGAATTTATAATGGGGAACAAAGAAATGGCAGACCAATTAAATACATACTTTGGTTCTGTCTTCACAAAGGAGGACACAAATAACCTCCCAGAGATATCGGGGAACATAGGGTCTAATGAAAGGGAGGAACTGAATGAAATCAGTATTTGTAGGGAAATGGTGTTAGGGAAATTGACGGGATTGAAGGCCGATAAATCCCCAGGGCCTGATAATCTACATCCTAGGGTACTTAAGGAAGTGGCCCTAGAAATAGTAGATGCATTGCTGGTCATCTTCCAAAATTCTATAGACTCTGGAACAGTTCCCATGGATTGGAGGGTAGCTAATGCAACCCCACTATTTAAAAAAGGTGGTAGAGAGAAAACGGGGAATTATAGACCGGTAAACCTGACATCGGTAGTGGGGAAAATACTCGAGTCCATTATAAAAGATGTAATAGCAGAGCACTTGGAAAACAGTGACAGGATCGGACAAAGTCAACATGGATTTACAAAAGGTAAATCATGCTTGACTAATCTACTGGAATTTTTTGAGGATGTAACTGATAGAATAGATAAGGGAGAACCAGTGGATGTGGTGTATTTGGACTTTCAGAAGGCTTTCGATAAGGTCCCACATAAGAGATTAGCATGCAAAGTTAGAGCACATGGGATTGGGGGTAAGGTACTGACTTGGATAGAGAACTGGTTGGCAAACAGGAAGCAAAGAGTTGGAATAAATGGGTCTTTTTCTGAGTGGCAGGCAGTGACTAGTGGGGTACCACAGGGATCGGTGCTAGGACCCCAGTTATTCACAATATATATTAATGATCTAGACGAGGGAACTAGATGTAATATCTCCAAGTTTGCAGACGACACAAAGCTGGGTGGGCGTGTGTGCTGTGAGGAGGATGCAGAGAAACTCCAGGATGATTTGGACAGGTTGGGTGATTGGGCAGATGCATGGCAGATGCAGTATAATGTGGGATAAATGCGAGGTTATCCACTTTGGTGGCAAAAACAGGAAGACAGATTATTATCTGAACGGCAATAGATTGGGAAAAGGGGAAGTGCAACGAGACCTGGGTGTCCTTGTGCACCAGTCGCTGAAGGTAAGCATGCAGGTGCAGCAGGCGGTTAAGAAGGCAAATGGTATGTTGGCCTTCATAGCGAGAGGATTCGAGTACAGGAGCAAGGATGTCTTGCTGCAGTTGTACAGGGCCTTGGTGAGACCACACCTTGAGTATTGTGTGCAGTTTTGGTCGCCTTATCTGAGGAAGGATGTTCTTGCCATGGAGGGAGTGCAGTGAAGATTCACCAGACTGATACCTGGGATGGCAGGAATGATGTATGAAGAGAGATTGGGTCGATTAGGCTTATATTCGCTCGAGTTTAGAAGAATGAGAGGGGATCTCATTGAAACTTATAAAATTCTAACAGGACTAGACAGACTAGATGCAGGAAGGATGTTCCCGATGGCAAGGGAGTCCAGAACCAGGGGTCACAGTCTAAGGATAAGGGGTAAGGCCATTTTGGACTGAGATGAGGAGGAATTTCTTCACCCTAGAGAGTGGTGAACCTGTGGAATTCTCTACCACAGAAGGCAGTTGAGGCCAATTCATTAAATATATTCAAGAAGGAGTTAGATATATTTCTTAAGGCTAAAGGGATCAAGGGATATGGGGAGAAAGCAGGGACAGGGTACTGAATTTGGATGATCAGCCATGATCTCATTAAATGGCGGAACAGGCTCGAGGGGCCGAATGGCCTACTCCTGCTCCTATCTTCTATGTTTCTATGAACATCAAAATCCTCCTCAGTAAAGTTCCTGTTCTTCTCCCACCTCTTCTCTCTGCTAGCCCAGTGGGCACAGTGCTGCCTGCATTGCCATGCTGATGCCAACATAGAATAAAGATGTGGGTTAGAAATTCTGTGGAGAGATTTGAGCAGAACTGAGAGAGAAAACACTTGCTGCAACCTTACTTATCAGTCTCTCAGGGCTTTGTTAAAGACAGGAGTCTGCAGTGTACTTTTAAACAATTACATCGTTATTGCATTTAAATTTCCTTGGGGTTCAGCTGCTTACACTCGTTTGATACATGAATTATGCCAGAACGTACACTTGTTCATATGCAAATTAACTTACTCAGGAAACTTGCATACAACTCCCTCTGCTGGTCAATGGCATAACTTTCCGGTTCAAATCCGGTGTAACTTTGACATCGAGGAAATTCAGGGCCATTACATCAGTAATAACAATTTTTTAATGAACAGAAATCTGTGTGCCCTTATAATGTATCTTCCCACCATGCCTTCCTTTGGTAAGTGCTATTTTGTCACCTTTCAATGCTAGTCTCCTATTTCTCCTCAGTGCTTCCTCAGTGACAGGAGGTTAGGAAATGTCAACAATTGCTTCCCTTCAAGACGATTTGGAAACTGAGGTGACCATTGACTTACAGCAGCTGAGGTCCCAGAGGGACCATACTGCAGGTTGTGTTTTGCCTGCTGCTGCAAGGGCAGCCTGATCTTGGCTACTTTCTGGATACAGTTGTCCCCTGAACAATAGGAAAGTCCAATGATACTAATTAGATCGTTGAAGTTCTGAGAGATACTTATCAGTATTTCAACCCCAATTTCTTGGAGGTCAGAAGAGATAACCTTCTCCACTTTATTACCCAAGGAATCTGTGATAGCAGTCAGAGGTTCCACACCAGAAGGTATGACCATCACCAGGTCTGTTGATGGAGGGGGGCCTGTGCTGCAGTTTGTTCTGGAGTTGGCATATGTTCCAGAATTGACTGCAGTGCTGAGCACACATTAATCATGAAGCCGAAGATGTACGTAATGGACTTTTCTAAATGAGCCATCATCTGAAGTACATTTGATAATACCATCTCTAATTTGATGCTTTACATGCATTTTTTTAAATGCAGGACCCATAGTGGATGGATGGCCCTGAAGCAGAGGCACCAGGTTGCTCTTACTCCTTTTTCTCTGCTTGTTGCTGTGGTACACCTAGGCAAGCACAAAAAGAGAAAAAAAACCTGCCTAGGACTTCCAAAGTGTCATTGTTGTATGGGTGAGAGGCTAGAGGTACTGCCACCTGTAGTTGGTTCTGGGGATCACTTTCGCCAATAAGAATAAAATAGAGTGTAGGTCCTCAATTTGCCATCATATGTCATCAAACGGAGATGTCAATAAGCATTCCTTAATGAGGCTGAAAATAGGTGCAAGAAAGAAGCAACTGTATTTCGTGCATGATTTTGCTGCTTCCTTTATGTTATGATGTGAGTGAAAGCACACTTGTAGGGAAAGGAAGAGAATGTGAAGAGTCTTGTGGAATCTTCTGCAGCTTTCTGGTTTGTTGTAGATAGTGTTGAACACAATGAGGTAAAAATGAAAAATGTAAAACATGTTTTTTATGTTGCATTGTTATAAGATGTGACAGTCTCCTCTTACCTTGGTGAGACTGGTAAGGTCATTGAACTTCTGGCACTGTGTTGCTGTGCAGTGCTTAATGTAGTTGGCACTGACCATAAGGCTGCTTCCTTCCACTGTGCCTAGGCCATTTTCTTTGGTTGGCATCATAGAATCTTATAGCACAGAAGGAGACCATTCATCCCGTCATGCCTATACCGGCTCTTTGAAAGACCTGTCCAATTTATTCACACCTTCATCGATGCCAAATAAACTATTCTCTCCATTCCCTTCTATGGGTAATAAAGCCTTGGTGGAGCAGTCTGTGAGCTTGCAGCCTCTGGGTCCTGTTGCGTCACCCTCACACATGCTTCTTCTTGCTCTGAGTTTTAAAATTGATGGCCTGCCCTTTTTAACAGCTGCAGTCAATTAACTGCTACAGCCGGAGCTGCATTAAGAATTCTTGAAGCCCTGAGCACCAAAAACATTCCCTCCCCCCCCCACTCCAGAACAACCCTCCCATTCATTAAAACACAAGAAATATCCAACCTCACCTCGCGACGAGCTGCTAATTCGAAGAAAAATCCTTCTTCTCAGAGTCTTCTTTGACTGTGTTTTCCAACCTTGCTCTCAGGCTCCATGTCTTCCTGCCGCTGGGACCATATGTCAGATGCATCGCGCCAGTGCGACCAGTCTCCAGGAAGTCCACTCAGGTAAGTAGCCACCTCCCTCCAGCGCTCAAATTCAAGTGATTGCTTGCCGTGCATTGCAATTAACACAACCGGCAGGCAGTGCTGGAAGGAGCCCAATATTTTGCTGGGCCCTTGGGCACAGGCCCTAGCTGCAGCAATAGCATTTCCCCCACCACCCCACCGGCCCCCCGCCCCCCGAGTCTATGCCCACTTCAGTGCAGGCATCGCAGCAAGAGGCAGGACTGGCAAGATGATGTCATCTGCTGGAATTGCAACCAGTTCTGCCTCCTTTGCTCCCAACGCTACAGGTGCAGTATCGCACCAGGACCTACTTTGGGTGGAATTGGGGCCTGTTTTCCAAGGCTGGTTTCTCTAAGGCATTCGATTACTCTGTGATGAATTGCTTTTAGGAAAGTGCTAAAGTTAAATATGAGATTTTGAAAATATATTTCAGATAATTGGCTGTCACCGACTTACAGTTGCCACAAAGGTAGCCCTCCCCTCCAGCTTCTGAGGTGGCTGCCCCAGTAGTGCCAAAAATGACACAGGCAGCTGTCCGAAATACACTAATGCCCCGAACCCAGGATTCCAGATGGGTCATGGGCACATCCATAAGGCTTTAAGAAGTGTCGCTCGGCTCTAGATCTACCCTCAGAAGACTGCCACAGGAATTTCTGGGCTTAGAGCTCCACAAGATAGCTGGAGCAGAAAATTAAAAATGTCGCACTGGTGCAGATGGGGATGTTCTTCTGTAGAGGTACACTGTTGGGGCAGAGAAGTGGGAGCTTTACTCTGAGTGCAACAGTTTTCCTGAGAATGCTTGATGCTGACAGTCCTTGCCTAGACAAGCCACCCAGTCTGGATGGGATGCATGCTAGGTTGCTGAGAGAAGTAAGGGTGGAGATAGCGAAGGCTCTGGCCACAATCTTCCAATCCTCCTTCGATATGGGAGTGATGCCAGAGGACTGGAGGATTGTAAATGTTACACCCCTGTTCAAAAAGGTGAGAGGGATAAACCCAGCAATACAGGCCAGTCAGCCTAACGTCGGTGGTAGGGAAACTTTTAGAGACAATAATCTGTGACAAAATTAATCATCATTTGGAAAAATATGGGTTAATAAATGACAGTCACCATAGATTTGTTAAAGGCAAATCATGTTTGACTTGATTGAGTTGTTTGATGAAGTAACGGAGAGGGTTGATGTTGTGTATATGGAATTTCAAAAGGCATTTGATAAAGTGCCACATAATAGATTTATTAGCAAAATTGAAGCGCATTTGAGGAGCAGTGGCAGCATGGATACGAAACTGGCTAAGGGGCAGAAAGCAGAGAATATGGCAAACGGTTGTTTTTCAGATTGGAGAGATGTATACAGTGGTGTCCCCCAGAAGTCGGTATTGGAATCACTGCTCTTTTTGTTATATATTAATGACGTGGACCTGGGCATACAGAGCATAATTTCAAAGTATGCAGATGACACGAAACTCAGAAATGTAGTAAACAGTGAGGAGGATAGTAACAGGCTTCAGGAGGACATAGACAGAAAGAGAGAGTGGGATGGGCGTGGAGAGCAGTATTTACTACAGGACGGAAGAGGAGGAAGTGGGATACGTGGAACATTCTTTTTTCCAGTCCTACTCAGGTCCCCTGCCTCATCTCTTTTTCCAGTACATTGATGACTATATCGGTGCCGCTTCCTGTTCTCACCCAGAACTGGAAAATTTCATCAATTTTGCTTCCAATTTCTACCCTGTCCTCGCCTTCACGTGGTCCATCTCTGACTCTTCCTTTCTCTTCCTCAACTTCTCTACCTCCATTTCTGGGGATAGGCTATCGACCAATATCCACTATAAGCCCACTGACTCCCACAGCTACCTTGACTACACTTCCTCCCACCCCGCTTCCTGTAAGGACTCTATTCCATTCTCTCAGTTTCTCCGACTCCGTCATATCTGTTCGGATGATGGCACCTTCCATACCAGTGCTTCCGATATATCTTCCTTTTTCCTTAACCAAGGATTCTCCTCCACTGTGGTTGACAGGGCCCTCGGCCATGTCTGTTCCATTTCCCGCACTTCTGCTCTCACCCCTTCCCCTGCTTTCCAGAACCACAATGCGGTTCCCCTTGTCCTCACCTTCTACCCCACCAGCCTCCACAACAACAGATCATCCTCCACCATTTCCTCCACCTCCAGCGTGATGCCACCACCAAACACATCTTCCCTTCCCCTCCCCTTTCGGCATTCCGAAGGGGCCGTTCTCTCCGCGACACCCTGGTCCACTCTTAAATCACCCTCAATACACCCTCCCCTTCCCACGGCACCTTCCCATGCAAGTGCAGGAAATGCAACACTTGCCATTTTAACTCCTCCTTCTCATCAGCCAGTGCCCCAAACGCTTCTTCCAGGTGAAACAGCGATTTACTTGTACTTCTTTCAATTTAGTATACTGTATTCGCTGCTCGCGATGCGGTCTCCTCTACATTGGGGAGACCAAACGCAGATTGAGTGACCGCTTTGCGAAACACCTCCGTTCAGTCCTTAAGCGTGATCCCGAACTTCCAGTTGCCTGTCACTTTAATTCTCCACTCCACTCTACTCTGACCTCACCGTCCTCGGCTTCTAACACGGTTCTAATGAAGCTCAATGGAAGCTTAAGGAACAGCACCTCATCTTTCGATTTGGCACTTTACAGCCTTCCAGACTCAACATCGAGTTCAACAATTTCAGATCATAACCACTGCTCCCAGTTTTTTGGATGGCAGCTGTTGGTGATGATTCTGCTATTCCTATTTACACCTCTAGACCCATCTTTTGTTTCTTTACTTGTCCCATTACCATCTCTTTTTGCCTTGCACCATTGTCATTTAATCTCTCCTGCCTTCCACCCTATCATAGACCTCCCCTTTTGTTTTTTCCCGCCCCTCTCCCTTTCCCTACCTTTATACTTGCTTAAAATCTGTTACATCTCTAACTTTTTCCAATTCTGATGAAAGGTCATTGACCTGAAACGTTAACTCTGTTTCTCTCTCCATAGATGCTGCCTGATCTGCTGAGTATTTCCAGCATTTTCTATTTTTATTAAAGCATATGAATGTTAGGTCCTGATTGATAGAGATTGTTGGTAGGTAAGTGCTGGGGATGTAGTGAATTGAGCAGTGGGTGAGGCTAGTGGTGCAATTGGTAGGATATCGCATTTGAAGATGCACTCACTGACCTTGACAACTCGTGTGGGACCTTCTTCCTGCACTGCATCCAGGTCCTTAGGGCTATACTCCTGACATTGACCTCTGCCGCTATCTCTTGCCACTGCCTTCTGAGCATGTGCCTGGGGGGCCTCCAGCCCCCCTGAGGGAACAGGACATCTCTCCTCTGTTCTACCTCTTCAAACAAGACCTCCAGTCCACCATCCAAAAACCTTGGTGCCCACTCTCTCCTATGGTCAGCCATTGTTGATTGTTGCACAGCACACTATTCCCAATGATCTCAGCACCACCAGCATCCACAATGCACCTCCCCTTTAAGAGGTGTAGGCTAGCTTTAAATAGTGCTAGGCAATCACGATATTGGGTCTGCTGCTGATGTGTGCAGCCAATGAACAGTGCGGGTAGCACTGGCTGCACGCATAAATCATGAAGTTGGTGTCCTGCCTGCTTTGCAATGAACGGGCGTGGGTTAATCGCGCATCGCGATCCCTGCGCCCATTTTCAGGGGTTATCCAATTTAACCCCCATTATCTAGTTGTTAATCTCATTGCTGTTTGTGGGACCTTGTTGTTTTCAAATTGGCTGCTACATTTCCCTACATTAACAGTGACTACAGTTCAAAAGTACTTCATTGACTGAAGATGTAAAAGGAGTTATATAAATGTATGTTTTTCTTTATATTTTCTTCTCCCTAAATTTCTTGATCTTTGTTTTACTTTACATTTATTAAAGAATGACTAGAGTGATTGCATTGAATATTTCAGTATTCTTTAAAATTGTAGGGCAGAATTTATGTAGGATAGAGTGTCAGAAGGTTGTGGGTTCAAGTCCCACTCGAGACTTGAGCACAAAAATCTAGGCTGCCACTCCAGTGCAGTGCGGAGGGAGTGCTGCACTGTCAGAGGTGCCGTCTTTCGGATGAGACATTAAACTGAGGCCCCGTCTGCTCTCTCAGGTGGACATAAAAGATCCCATGGCACTATTTCAAAAAAGAGCAGGGGATTTATCCCTGGTGTCCTGGCCAATATTTATCCCTCAATCAACATCACTAAAACAGATTACAGTATCTGGTCATTAGCACATTGCTGTTTGTGGGAGCTTGCTGTGCCCAAATTGGCTGCCACGTTTCCTACATTACAACAGTAACTCCACTTCAAAAAGTACTTCATTGGCTGTAAAGCACTTTGGGACGTCCGGTGGTCGTGAAAGACGCTCTGCGAATGCAAGTCTTTTTTTTAGATTTTGGGCACTCGGTAATTTTCATGCCTATTTGCTGCCATCCGGAAAATTGCAGGCTGCTTCCAAGGCTACTTTGGTTGGTATTAATAAAAAGAACTGCAAATGCTGGAAATACACTGCCTCTGAAAGGAGAAAAGAGAAATTAAAATCTTTGGTGTGGGCCCTATGTCAGAGCTGAGAAGGGTCTGACAGTGTCTATATCTGAAACATCAGTCTGTTCAATTACAGATGCTGATGGACCTGCTGTGTATTTCCAACATTTTCTGTTTTATTTTGGGCAATATTATTGCTAGCTCATCCATATATAATGCAGTGGAATTCCCTCCTTAAACCTCTCCGCCTCTCTACCTTTCTCTCCTCCTTTAAGATACTCCTTAAAACCTACCTCTTTGACCAAACTGTCCCAATGTCTCCTTCTTTGACTCGGTATCAATTGTTTTGTCTGATTACGCTCTTATGAAGTGCCTTGGGACATTTTACTACTTTAAAGGCACTATATAAATGCAAATTGTTATTGTTTTTGGTAAATGTTTTCTACCAGTATGCTGATACACGAATTTAGCACATTAATGGGGGGGGGGAAGCATCCAATGAATTTCAATTGCATTGTTGCAGATCCTCTGGCTTGTGTGGATCACTGAGAAAAGGCTGGATTCCTACAAACAGACTGAAAGACCCGGAGGACAATCCAGTGGCAGGTAAAAGATCTTCCCACCACTTGGCAGCATGGTTGATGAGTTTGTTAATGAGAATAAATGGTTTAGTTTGCTGACGTTGCCATTTCCCTTTTGTTTTTGTCTCCCCATTCCTTCTTTAATGCCACCAACGTGCAATGTTACATTCATTAGCATCAATCAAGTACTTTATTGATACATTAAATTTGAATAATTTGAATAAATTCAATTAATATGAGATTTGATGTTGTAGCTCATGTTAAAGGGCTACATATTGCAATATGCAGCTTTCATAGATAAGTGGTAAGAATAGGCACTAATGATTCCTTATTGGTCTAGAAGTGACAAAATGCCCAGTGTCCTGAAAATTGCCCCCATTATGGTTTGTTATGAAATGGCCTGAAAGCTGAAGTAAATTGGGGTTTTAAAATGCATTTGTTTGCTATCTTCATTGTTTTGTGTGAATTCAATGTAGTTCATCCCATTGAAACAAATAGAATCCTCAGCAAGGTTACTCAGTGAACAGCTGGGCAATCCAACAAGGAAGGTGAAAAGGTTGAGCTCGGTCTGGGCTGAGTCAGGAGAGCAGCAGACACACCACAATTGGGCTCCATACTCCTGGACCAGGAAAGGGACGTGCGAGCCTGTTCGTATCACGTGAGTACTGGATTGGGGTCAGCGTGTGATGCCTAATACAGTCAGCTGACTACCATTCACTATTAAGGTTCACAAGTAATAGCCAGTGAAGTATGGTGGCCAGCTGCTCCTGTAGAAATGCACCCCAGTGTGAGTCACTGGGCACGATTTTGCTAAGCCCGAGGAGACGGGAATGGAGGCGTGTGGGGAGTTAAAATAGCAAAAAATGGCGGGCGGCCACGGTCTCGCCTCCATCCCGCCTCCGAGCAATTTTCCAAAATCGGGGGTTTCTGATCCTGACTCCGTCCTGCCTCCAAGAGGCGGGATAGGCCTTTAAGGCCCTTAACAGCCACTTAGGAGCCTCTAAAATGCCATTTTGACAGCCCTTTGTGAGTTTAACCCTGTTTCCACGTGAAGCACGCGTCCTCTGAACCACGACGGTGAAACCTGGCGGTTTCTCATTTGGATAGCTGACTTTCAGCTGCAGCTCCACCATTAAAAGGGAGTTTTGAGCAATCATCATTTGCAGGTGGCAGAACTTTGTTGTCTCAGGTCTGGGGGAACTTTTATCAGCCATAAGCATTGGTGTGGAAGTTTGGAGCCTGACGCCCATCTCCAGTGTAACGTCCTGGGAAACCCCTCTCGCCACCTTCACTGAGCGCTTCCTCAACTGAGGCATATACCAGAAGCATGGGTACCACTACTTTCCTTTCCTCCTGGACATCAGATGAGGATGAGGAGCAGCCGCGGCAGCAGCCGAACCGTGACCAACAGCAGCAGCTCCAAGCTGCTGCTCACCCACCTGAAGCTGCACAGGCCAGAGGGCGCCAGCGCTTGGAAGCACGACGGCGCAGGAGATACCCCCAAACAGGGTGTACAGACAGAGGATCAGCTACCTCAGCATGACTGATCAGCAGTGCCAAAGGCGGCTCCGACTTTCGCGGGAGGCAGTGGGTGACATATGCGCAATGGTCCAGCAAGACCTGCAGCCCAGAGGAGCAGGTGGACGCTCCCTTACCAGTGGCCGTCAAGGTCACCACCTGCACTCAACTTTTTTGCCACAGGCTCATTCCAGGGATCAGCTGCAGATATCAGCGGCATTTCGCAGGCGGGCGCACACACCTGCATCACACAGGTAACCGATGCCATCTTTGCCCTCACTCACAATCACATCCATTTCTCCAAGGATCGACCAAGTGTCAGGGCGCGTGCGGTTGGATTTGCTCATCTGGCAGGCTTGCCAAGGGTGCAGGCCGTCGTGGACTGCACACATGTGGCCCTTAAGGCACCCCATCGCAATCCAGCTCTTTTTGTCAACCGCAAGGGCTTCAACTCCCTCAACGTGCAGCTGGTGTGTGACCACAAGAAGGAAGTTTTGCATGTTTGCGCCAAGTACCCTGGCAGTTGCCATGACTCCTTCATCCTGTGGCAGTCTAGTGTGCCTCCGCTCTTCAGTCCGCCAGACCAACTTAACGGATGGCTACTTGGAGACAAGGGCTATCCCCTGAAGACGTGGCTAATGACGCCGTTGAGGAGTCCATCCAACGAGGCTGAGGAGCGCTACAACTTCAGCCATATTTCCACCAGATCCATAATCGAGCAAACCATCAGCTTGCTAAAGATGCGCTTCAGATGCCTGGATAGATCAGGTGGAGCCCTGCAGTACTCAGCAGCCAGGGTCTCCAGAATCGTCGTGGTTTGCTGTGCACTTCACAACATGGCACAGCGTCGTGGCCTGCAGATTCCTGAGGACCAAGTGGCTCATCACATAGCCTCCTCAGATGACGAGAGGAGGAGGAGGAGGGCGACAACGGTCATCCTGCAGAGGTGCATCAACCAGCGGCAGGAGTACGCGAGCACATTGCTGCCCAGGATGCAACGCACTCATCCTGGCCAGATTTGCTTAGCCTAGCCAATCAAGCATTTCGGACTCGCAGCTTCTTACCAGAGCTTCGACAATGGCCAAGAACCAGCGGATTCCTAGCACTCTGAGCACCATACTGACAAGTGCAAGTCATCCTAAGCCCTCAATGTGGAAGTCCCATCAGCGATATGACAAACGCTACAAGGGCACCAGTTGCCATCTGATTTTTTATTTACATGAAACGACAGATGGCTTGTCCACAATAAACATAACATTTCACCCAAGTGACTACCCTTGTGACTATTTGTGCTTTATCTTTCTCTTACGTGTGCTCCTACATGGTGCTTCCCCTGTGGCTTCAGCAGATGTGGAGGCCCCTTGCTCACTTTCTTGCTGCTCCTGTCTCGACACCTTTGGCGGGCGTCCTCTGGGTTGCTGAACCTGTGAGGGCTCGGCAACAGTCTGCTGCTCCTGCTGCTGAGCAGGGGTTGAGACACCGATCTCAGTTGGGTGTGGACTCTGGTGGGGCTCTGACCGAGGACTTTGCAGTGGCATGGTCGTGTGAGCGCTTGGAGAGGAGCCCCCACTTCCTTGTTCTCTGCCACCAACATCCCTCTCATGGGTCAGCCCCACTTCAGAGCTAGCAAGTGGCTTGACAGCACCTTGCTGCACTTCAGGGGGGCCATTAGGACCCGTTTCTGTACTGGAAGTCCTACTGGCGAGGTCTTGCCTGAAGGTCTGGTTTGATTGCACAATAGCTGACCATCGCTCCTCAAGAGATGTCATTCTATTCTGAGCAAATACCATGGTTTCCATACCCTGGCGACTAAGCTCCTCGATGGACGTAGCCATCCTCTCCACTACCGTAGACAACCTCTCCTCTACCGTTGCCATCCTCTCCTCTACAGTAGTCAGCCTTACCATGGAGGTAGACATCCTTTCCACGTAGGTTGCCATCCTTTCCGTGGTGATGCGCTCATGCGCCAACGCCTCCACAAAGGCTCTGCTCATGTTAGCGAGGGACTCCTCCATTCGCGCCACATTCGCAGCGACCCTGGAGACAAAACCTGCCAGAGACTCCTGCACCTCTTCCTGGAGTTCCAGCACCGCTCTTCTTCTGGATGGACCCAGAGGCAGAGGGTCGACATGCAGCTGAGCCAAGCTGGGAGAGTCCTGCGCCCTCCAACTAGGACTCTCCACTGCTGTCCCTGTCTCCACCATCTGCTGATGCTCACTTGTGAGCTGTGATACACCAGGTGACAACACTACACTATCTCCCGAGTGTCCCACTGAGGTGTGAGTGTCTGCGCTGTTGCTGGGCGGGCTGAATTCTGCTGATGCTGCGCCCTCAGAGGTTGCAGCTTCCTCTGAGGAGTCTGGAGGTTACGGATGTTCCTCCTCGAGAGTGGGGACGAGGGCTTGCAATGGTCCTGTGGGGGACTAAAGGAAAGAGTCAGAGCTGTGAGGCCAAGGTTACATGCACATTGAATATTGCAGATGATCATAAGTCAATCTGTTAGAGCATCAGATTCATTATCAGCGACTCATGCAATGTCAATGAGAGATGGAAAACTCTTCTGTCACCAGCTTGCTCGGCTGCGCCCGTCTGTCCGTCCCCCACTTGTGCATCGTCCTCGACCCCGACTATCTGCAGGGCCACCTCCTCCCAAGTCATGAGCTGGGCTATGGAGGGTGGCCCTCCTCCTGTCCTCGCTCGTTCCCTTTTATTGTGGGCTCTCTTTTCCTGCAATGAGGGAGACAAGTGGAGTTTGAGTGTGAATGAAGGAGTGAGTGTAGAGAATCCATAGCATAGATGCCTAGAAGGAGACAAAGATGGAGTGAGGTGGCAAGACCAAGGGCCCTCCCTGTGCGTTGTAAGTTGTGTCTTAGCAACACAGTGATAGGAAGTGTGAGGGCTGCATAGTCGAATAGTTAGGTGAATGTGAACATACAGAGAGAGGGAATGGGTAAGGGTTCAGGGATGTCAGTGTCAAGTGGGATGTGGAGGAAGAGGTTGTCAAAGCTGAGTGCTGGAGAGGAGAGGCAATAGGGATGAGATTGAGGGTGATGGGAAAGTCATACTCACTTTTCCAGTGTGTATAAGGCCATGGAACATCTTCCTACACTGAAGCCAGGTCCGGGGTATCTGCGCCAAGAAGGACACCTCCTGGGCCACTTGAAGCCACACAGCCTTTGTCTGTTGGGGAGGCTTCTTCTTCCCCGAGGAAGGGAAGAGCACCTCTTTGTTAGCTCCTGCTCCCTCTATCAAAGCTTGCAGGGCGACGTCCTCGAATCTCAGGGCAGACTTAGGTCTGCTGAAACTCATTTTGCGACTACTTTCGTGTGGTTGCTAATACAGAAAGCTTGGTAGTCTGCAGAAGAAGCAAGGCTTCTTGCAGACCTTAAATGCAGCAGCAATGATGATGTCATCGGACCCGCCTTTCAGACTGGAAAAACTAATTGGGCCAGAGTTCCCACACGCAGGAAATCAATTGCCCAATTAGGGGGAAATTCATTCTTATCCCCACATCCAATTGGAGTCGGGTGGAGACCACGATTTCCACCTGACACGACCCGAGCCCGACCCATTGACAAAATCCAGCCCACTGTCTTCAGAAAGACAACATAGAAAATTAGGAGGGAATGATCATGAAAATGGTAAATGTGCTGGAATGTATACTTAAACTTCTTGTAATTACGGTTGAAGTTTTACTGTGATATTATTCACTTTATTATCTAAAGTAAGTATCCTATGATTTTTTTTGTGTAGCATGTTTTGAATCAGAAATTCGGGTCGCAGTTTTCCCATTGGAGGCGGGTTGGAGGCGGGTTTCGGGTTGGGTGGGTTCCAAACCCGCCTCCACTGTCAGGTGGGAAAAATTTGCGATTATCCCCTAATTTGCCAGTTACTTTCAGAGGTGTGGGTTCCCCTGGGCCAATTAGTCTTTTGGGACTGAAACCTGCCTCTGCTGACGTCACGTATCCAGCTTCAGTTAAGGGCTGCTTGCTGCCTTGGCTTATTCCACTGGTTTTTGGTCGATGGTGCACCACCTCCAAACTTTTATCTCCTTGAAGAATGGCCTGCTCCAAGGCAAGGGCCTCCCCGAGGTTCTCGGATGAGGCGCTGGGTATGCTAGTTGAGGGGGCGAGAGCCAGCAGGGAGGTGTTCTTCCCCTCATCTGGGAGGAAGAGGCCTCCCAAAGAAACCAAGGCTGTGTGGGTCCAGCTGGCAAGGGATATAACCTCCAGATCAGTGTGCAGCAGAACATGGATGCAGTGCCGTAAAAGGTTCAATGACCTTTTAAGATCAGGCAAAGTGAGTATACCTTCAGCTTGACCCTCCTGCTCACCTTCTCCTCTCATCACCAGCACTCTGCATTGTCAACCTCCTCCTCCACATCCCACTTTACCCTTCCAACCCTTGCACCCTTCACCATCCCTCTCACTCTATGAACCCAATCACTTCACTATTCGACTATGCTGCCCTCACACTCCCTTTCAATGTTATGCAATGACAACGACTAACAACGCACAGGGAGGGCTCTTGGACATGGAACCTCACTCCATCTTTGTCTCCTTCTAAGCATCTATGCTCTGGACTCTCTACACTCACTCCATCATTCTCACTCCAACTCCACTTGTCTCCCTCACTGCAGGAAAAGAGAGCCCACAATAGAAGGGAAAGGGCGATGACAGGAGGAGGGCCACCTTCCCTAGCCCATCTCACCCAGGCTGAAGAGGCGGCCCTGGACATCGCCGGCGCAGAGGTGGAGGTGGAAGTGGGGGACGGACAGACGGGCGAGGCAGAGCAAGCTGGTGACAGAATAGTTTTGCCTCTCTCTCAGTAACACTGCTTGAGTGACTGAAATGGCTGCTGGTGTACATTATTAGAATGCCACTTGAGCATCTGCACTACTGCATCTGCATGCCACACTTCTATCAAATCTCTAACCCATGCCTTTACTCCCCAACAGGACCATCCACAGAGCCCCACCCCACTGTCGACGAGGAAGAGGCTGAGCAGCAAGACTCCTCAGGGGAACCTGCAACCTCTGAGGACGCAGCATCAGCAGATCTAAGCGCACCCAGCACCAGCGCAGATACGCACACCTCAGTGGGACCTTCGGGACATAGATTAGTGATGTCACCGTGTGTATCACATCTCACAGGTGAGCATCAGCAGGTGGTGGAGACAGGGACAGCAGTGGAGAGTCCTCGGCGGAGGGCGCAGGACTCTCCTAGCTCTGCTCCGCTGTATGTGGACCCTGTGCCTCTGGGTCCATCCAGAAGGAGAGCGATGCTGGAACTCCAGGAGCAGGTGCAGGAGTCTCTGACAGGTCTTGTCTCCAGGGTCACTGCGAGTGTGGAGAGGATGGAGGAGTCCAACTCTAACATGAGCAGTGCCTTTGTGGAGGCAATGACGCATCAACGCACCACCACGGAAAGGGTGGCAACCTCCGTGGAAAGGCTGGCTACGACATGGAGGAAATAAGTCGCCAGAGTCAGGAAAACATGGTGAATGTTCAGAATAGACTGACATCTCTGGAGGAGCGATGGGCAGCTATTGAGCAGAGAAACCAGAGCTTCATGGAAGTCCTTTTGAGTAGGTCTGCCAATGCAGATACGGGTCCCCATCGCCCCCCTGATGTGCAGCAAGGTGCTCTCAAGCCACTTGCAAGCGCTGAGGTGGACCTGACCCATGAGAGGGAAGTTGGTGGCAGAGAACAAGGAAGTGGGGGCTCCTCTCCAAGCGCTCACACTTCCATGCCACTGCATAGCCCTCGGTCAGAGCCCCACCAGTGTCCGCACCCAACTGAGATGGGCGTCTCAGCCCCTACACTGCCGCAGGATGAGCATACGTTTGTCGAGCCCTCACAGGCTCATAAACTCAGAGGATGCCCGCCAAAGGTGTTGAAGCAGGAGCAGCATGAAAGTGAGCAAGGGGCCTCCACTTCTGCTGAAGCCACAGGGGGAGCACCACGTAGGAGCACGCATAAGAGAAAAATAAAGCAAACTGTTGGCGTGATGGCATCTGTTATTTCACCTTAGGCAGCTCCACACTGTGGGCTCCGCGACACTTGCATGGTCAGGTTGGTGGTCAGAGTGAAAGGAGGCCAGAGAGTCATGTCCATTGTCTATCATGTGTTAAGAAGGAGCCAAGCACATGTGCCACAATGGGCAACCTATGCAAATCTGGCCAGGATGAGTGCATCCCTTGCATCATGGGCAGCCATGTGCTCACGTGCTGCCGCTGCTGCTGGTAGATAGGCTGCCGCTCGGTCCTCCTCCTCCTCCTCCTCCTCATCTGAGGAGGCTATGAACTGAGCCACTTGCTCATCAGGAAGCTGCAAGCCACGATGCTGTGCCATGTTGTGCAGTGCACAGCAGACCACGACCATTCTGGAGACCCTGTCAAGGCATCAGAATCGCATCTTCAGCAAGCCAATGGTTTGCTCGATGATGGACCTGGTTGAAATGTGGCTGGCGTTGTAGCGCTCCTCAGCCTCGTTAGCTGGCCTCCTGATCGGCGTCATTAGCCACTTCTTCAGGGGGTAGCCCTTGTCACCAAGTAGCCATCCGTTAAGTTGGTTTGGCGGATTGAAGAGCGGAGGAACACTAGAGTTCCGCAGGATGAACGAGTCATGGAAACTACCACAGAACTTGGCGCAAACATGCAAAATCTCCTTCTTGTGGTTATACACCAGCTGTACGTTGAGGGAGTGGAAGCCCTTGCGGTTGCTGGGTTGTGATGGGGTGCCCTAAGGGCTACATGTGTGCAGTCTATGATGCCCTGCACCATTGGCAAGCCTGCCATATTTGCAAAGCCAACTGAATGCGCGGTTACACTTGCTTGATCCCTTGAGAAGTGGATGTAATTGTGCGCCTTTGATAAAAAGGGCATCGGTAACCTGCGTGATGCAACTGTGGGCGGCCGACTGGGAGATGCCGCTGATCTCCGCTGATGATCCCTGGAAGGAGCCTGAGGCAAAAAAGTTGAGTGCGGTGGTGACTTTGACAGCCACTGGTAAGGGGTGTCCACCCGCTCCTCTGGGATCCAGGTGTTGGTGCAGCAGTGCGCAGATGTCTCCGACAACCTCTCGCGAAAGTCTCAGGCCTCCTTTGGCACTGCTGCTCAGTCATGCTGAGGTAGCTCATCCTCTGTCTGTAAACCCTGAGAGGGAGGTATCTCCTGCGGCGACGTGCTTCCATGCGCTGGCGCCTTCTGCCCTGTGCAGCATCAGGTGGGTGAGCAGGAGGTTGGCGCTCCTGCTGCTGTTGCTGCTGAGCTGCCTGGTTCTGCTGCTGCCATGGCTGCTCCTCATCCGAATCTGAGGTCCATGGTGAATGGAAATAAATGGTTCCCATGCTGCTGGCAGATACCTCCATTGGGGAAGCACTCAGTCCAAGCAGTGAGAGGGTCTTCCAAGGAGGTCCCACAGTTGAGGGATAGAAGCTGCAGCACCTCCAACTTTGGTAGGCCTGCTAAAAGTGCTGAAAGACCTGGTGGAACAAAAGTTCTGCCACCTGCAACTGCTCCCTGATGAAAGCTCCGTTTTAATGGTGGAGCTGCAGCTGTGAGGAGGCCACCCACTTGTCAACCCGCCAGGATCAGCTGGCGTGGTTTAGGAGGGTCATGCAACACGCACAAAATGTGGCAAAATAACAAAGGCCTGTCAAAATAGGATTATAGAGGCCCTTAACGGCTATTTAAGGGTCTTAACTACCTCTCCTGACTGATGGAGGCGGAACCGATCGCACCCATCAAACCTGCCTCTGGCAAATATGCGCAGGGGCGGGTTGGAGGCGGATTCCAAGCCCGCCCTCACTTTTTGCGATTTTTGCCAACTGTCCCGCCTCCAAACCCGCCTCCTCGGGACTGGGAAAATCGCCCCCTCTATAACAAAAGTGTTAAGTTTCTAAGACTAATATCACCTAGATATTACCATAAAATATATTATTCTGTTCAGCTGGATCTTCTCCACAATTGCACATCTGATGTTCAGAGTTCTCATGTACAATGAAAATATTGAAAATAAATAGTAATTATCCCCTCATCTAAAAGAAGCCTTAAATAAAATAAAATGGAAATTATGTTGTACATCTCCCACGCACTGGTGAATGGGGAAGAGAGAGAGTTGAATAAAATAATATACAACTTGTAATGTTGTATAAGCAACTCTGTTTAAAACTGGGCTCAACAAACTCAGTGAACAACATTCACTTTGTTTCATGTGAT
Organism: Squalus acanthias; assembly: GCA_030390025.1. NCBI lineage: Eukaryota > Metazoa > Chordata > Chondrichthyes > Squaliformes > Squalidae > Squalus > Squalus acanthias. The sequence goes on along the minus strand of CM059431.1, from coordinate 45,397,926 downwards.
GCTACAATGACAATATATAATTGTCTCCATTTATCCTAATAATAGATTATATAACCTTGAATCAAAATTAATTATACCCCTTCCCCCATCAGAATCCAACATTTAAACCTAGATTTTAAACACATGGAACTCTCTATTAGAATTAATATTAGCCAATAATGAAAGACTAGTAGATAGGTCTCCCCTTAGAGCTCAGTAAGTTTAATCAGTGATTACAGATGAGGAAGATCCCAAGTTTGAACCCCAGTCTGTGCTGAGTTAGCTGATTTCAGCTGAGACCGTAGCAGAAGCAGTACAACTGGCCTTAGCCCTGCGGGAGTTCCTGGTCCTGATCGATATCCATTGATTCCTCTGGAAGCGTCTGTGTGTGGATGTCAGCTGAGGGCAGGATCAGGATCTGCTGTGATCCATCCTTGTAGTTGATACTTACAGGCTTGTACATGAAGAATGGTCACTTGGGCAAGATACTGGAGGGTAACTGGCATCTCTAGAAGTACTCTCCAGCAGAACAGAAAATTTAGATGGATTTTTTTAATAAAAAGAAACGGAAAACTACCAGACCTGACCAACACCTGTTGCACTGTTGTCCTGTTACAATTTATACTCAGCTGTGCATCCTTAAGAAGCACCAAAACAGGTCAGATTATCTACTAGAAATTTGTGATTTACTGTATTTTACCAGTTCTATTTTATGTAGAACTATTATATAAAATTCAGTGGAATTAGCCCACAAATGCTTAACACATTCATATGATATCCCTCTGTCCACTATTTTAATGGAGATATTATCCGTTTGTTTTAAATACTGGCAGTCGTGTCTAAATTGAATGTAAGTGCTGCTGTTCCTGATGCTTCCACCTGTGTCCTGTCCAGCGCTAAGAACGACAGGATATAAGGGGTCTTCATCATTGCTACGTGCTGCGAACACTGTAAGGCTGCTTCGCAATAATCGTTTTATTTTTTGTCATTAAAACCTTGTGCCTGATGTTCTGGGACTTCCATCTGGAGATATTCAACAAAGGAAGCAGTCCTTTAGAGATTCCTCTCCATTTATCTTAGTTAGAGGAAGGAGGAAGATGATGATGAGGAATGCAGTAAGGCAATGCTAATCAGACACTACAAGAAGCATCTGGCACCCACCTCACGCCTATCTCTGCCTGAGCAATGGATTCATGAGGCTAAACAATTTATGCCACATGTTCACCCCAGATCTGCAACTGTGTTTCACCAGGGCACTATATTGTCAGTGTCTGTGAAGGTTACCGCTGAACTGTGCCTCAGGGTCATTCGGGCTGCATATGGTTCAATTGGCTAGACACATTTGCATTCTTTGCTACATCAGGCCAGTATAGTATCTTCCACATACACATGGAGTATCAACTTTTACCATCTGACAGGATTTACCAAGTGCAAAATATCATCAGTTACACCCAGATCACCATGCATGCCCTTTTCCACAATGCAACCAACTTTCTAAACTGGCAAGGGTTTGTCCAGTTGGTTGCTAGTTTAATATCTTCACTCACTCAGTAGTAGAAGGATTAACTGTCTGGCACACGTGAACGCCCCTTCCAGAGCTGCAACCATCTTTATACCAGCCAATAGGGTGGTTAGTCCAATATGGTGGGAGGGTTTTATGGGTTCCCACAACCCATACAATGAGGGAAGGCCACCCACACCTGCAAGTATCCCGCCGGATGTCAACCCAGAATACAGAGCCAGAGCTTTGGTCTGCCACTCACTGGGACTGCCAAAGGCTCGCTCCATCCATCTGGTTAGTGATCACAAACATCAAATAATGCATGCTTTCTATCCAGGAAGGTAGCACAATTCTTTCATATTGAGGCATTCCATCACACGACTACTGCATGCAGCTGAAAGACAAATATCTGGATAGCTCTTTGGAGTTACCCTCTGCAGCAGTGGCTGATGACCATAGTTTGGTTCCTAGGACTCAAAATGAGCAGTGATATAATGAAGCTCATGGTGCCAAGCAAATTATTATAGAGCAGGCAACTGGTATGCTGAAGACATGCATCAGGTACCTTAATAGATCTGATAGAACTCTGCAGTACACGTCCAGCCAATGTATCTAAGAACAGAGCACCAGACCAGCAGAGTGAGCAGGAGGAAGAAGCATAGAGATGCCCGTACACAAATACAAAATACCCTTTGCCATATACAAGACATCTACCAAAAGAGCTAATAAGGACATGATAGCAAAATACTGCGGATAAATACTGCTAATAAGGACACCTTTTTCTAATACAAAAAGAAAATACTGCAGATGCTGGAAATCTGAAATAAAAACAGAAAATGCTGGAGAAACTCAGCAGGTCAGGCAGCATCTGTGAAGAGGGAAACAGAGTTAACGTTTCAGGTCGATGACCTTTCGTCAGAACTGGAAAAAAGCAGGAAATGGAACAGATTTTTAAGCAAGTGTAGAGGCTGGGAAAGGGGGAGGGGATGAAAGAACAAAAGGGAAGGTCTGTGATAGGATAGAAGGCAGGAAGAGGTTAAGAGACATTAAGAGATATTCAAGGCAAAAGGAGATGGTAATGGGACAGGTTAAGAAACAAAGGATGGCTCTAGATGAAGTGTGAATTGCGCTGGCAGAATGAAAGACAGCTGCCATGTGGGGGAGAAGAAAAAAAGACAGACAAAGAGTGTGGTTAAAAGATATATATATATATGATAGGGGCCGAGGTTATGATCTGAAATTGTTGAACTCTATGTTGAGTCCAGAAGGCTGTAAAGTGCCTAATTGAAAGATGAGGTGCTGTTCCTCGAGCTTACGCTGAGCTTCCGTGGAACAATGCAAGAGGCCGAGGACGGTGAGGTCTGAGTGGGAGTGGAGTGGTGAATTAAAGTGACAGGCGACCGGAAGCTCGGGGTCCCCCTTACGGACTGAGCGGAGGTGTTCTGCAAAGCGGTCACCCAATCTGCGTTTGGTCTCCCCAATGTAGAGGAGGCCACATCGTGAGCAGTGAATACAGTATACTAAATTGCAAGAAGTACAAGTAAATCGCTGTTTCACCTGGAAGGGGTGTTTGGGGCCCTGGACAGTGGGAAGGGGGGAGGTATAAGGGCATGTGTTGCATCTCCTGCGCTTGCACGGGAAGGTGCCGGGCGAAGGAGAAGGGGTGTTGGGGGTGATAGAGGACTGGACTAGGGTGTCGCAGAGGGAGCAGTCCCTACGGAATGCTGAAAGGGGAGGTGAGGGGAAGATGCGTTTGGTGGTGGGATCACGCTGGAGGTGGCGGAAATGGTGGAGGATGATCCGTTGAATGTGGAGGCTGGTGGGGTGAAAGGTGAGGACAAGGGGAACTCTGTCGTGGTTCCGGGAGGGAGGGGCAGGGGTGAGATTCTCCTCTACGGCCCTTGGCCGTGTCCGTTCTATCTCCTGCACTTTTGCCCTCACCCCTTCCCGTGCAAGCGCAGGAGATGCAACACATGCCCTTATACTTCCCCCCTTCCCACTGTCCAGGGCCCCAAACACCCCTTCCAGGTGAAACAGCGATTTACTTGTACTTCTTGCAATTTAGTATACTGTATTCGCTGCTCACGATGTGGTCTCCTCTAAATTGGGGAGACCAAACGCAGATTGGGTGACTGCTTTGCGGAACACCTCCGCTCAGTCCGTAAGGGGGACCCCGAGCTTCCGGTCGCCTGTCACTTTAATTCACTGCTCCACTCCCACTCAGACCTCACCATCCTCAGCCTCTTACATTGTTCCACGGAAGCTCAGCGTAAGCTCGAGGAACAGCACCTCATCTTTCGATTAGGCACTTTACAGCCTTCTGGACTCAACATAGAGTTCAACAGCTTCAGATCATAACCTCGGCCCCTATCATATATATATATATTTTATCCACACTCTTTGCTGTCTTTTTTCTTCTCCCCCACATGGCAGCTGTCTTTCATTCTGCCAGCGCAATTTACACTTCATTAAGAGCCATCCTTTGTTTCTTAACCTGTCCCATTATCATCTCCTTTTGCCTTGAATATCTCTTAATGTCTCTTAATGTCTCTTAACCTCTTCCGCCTTCTATCCTATCACAGACCTTCCCTTTTGTTCTTTCATCCCCTCCCCGCTTTCCCAGCTCCTACACTTGCTTAAAAATCCGTTCCATTTCCTGCTTTTTTCCAGTTCTGACGAAAGGTCATCGACCTGAAACGTTAACTCTGTTTCCCTCTTCACAGATGCTGCCTGACCTGCTGAGTTTCTCCAGCATTTTCTGTTTTTATTTCACCTTTTTCTAATTGTTACCTGTGGCCACAACAAACCGGTCTCTAATTTCCTCCTTTCCAGAAACACCAGTCATTCATATACAGAGATTTTGCTTTCAAATATGACTTCCGTGCCTACCGTTTCTGTAACATTCTCCAAGACATTCCCTTACCTAGCCAAATCTGCACATATATTGTCATTGCAAACCATTTTTCAATTTTCAGAGATCTGTGTGCTTTCCCACTCTTTGGGCTGAATTTTGCCGGCATTCAGAGGGCGGTTTCGGAGGCAGTTCCGCTGCCAAAATTACAGTGATTGACAGCGGGGCTTAAGTCCGCTCTGAACCCACCTCCTTGTTAATTTCCAAGTGCCGGCTCTGCCTGCGGTTTGCAATTGAGATACTTAAGAAGCTGCTTAAAGGTATTTAAGCAGCATTTTACCAGGTCCTAATGATTTTTCCATGGTTTTTACGAGGTTCCTGGTGCTCGGGGATCACATCTGGTAAATGTGTCGGGTTCTCAATGACTCTCCATTGCTGTGAATAGTTGACAGCTACAAAAGTGGTATAAAAGCTACCATTTCACAGCTATTCCATTTCCAATCTTAGAAGCTGGAGCCTTCAGGTTTGGAATACACTTTTCAGCTTTATGGAGGTTTGAAGTGTTTGGAGCAAACTCTCTATCCAGTGTCATCTCCTTGGATCAACCTCTCTCACCACTGACAGATCACTTCTGTCATCTCAACCTCACCTGCCATCTATTCCAGCAGCATCAGTGCCCTTGAAAAAATCTCACCTTGGTCCTCAGAATCCCACCATGATCAGCCCCAACACCAGCATCACCGGCCACACCAGCAGCACCAACAACAGCACAAGCCTTCTCCGCAATCACCAGATGCTGCACAGGACACAGGCCATCAGCTCCCGAGCACATTACTGCCCGGGAGGCCAGGGATGGCCTCACCATGGCCAGATTTACTTCATTTGACGCTGCACACCCTGGCTGCCACATGATGCGCCAGGTTGGCACCACCCCACACCAACACCATAAAGCATCCCTACAATGCCCAAGCCATTCCTTTCACACTCATCACCATTGTGGGGGGGCGGGGAGGGGGGTACCATTATGTCTCACCATTCACTGCAACTCACTAAGACACTTCCAAAGGTGCACACAAATCTGTCCAAAAACGCAAAGTGTTGAAAATAAAGGTTTCAATGTTTGACACCACATTAACAGAAACTTTACATGAACATTGCATAAAACACCCAAGTGCCTACCCTTGTGTGTTGTTAGTTGATATGATTGGACAAGGATGAGGGCGAGTGTGAGGGGTGGCTAGTGAGATAGGAAAGTGATAATGTAGATAGAGAGGGATGGGTGGAGGTGCAAGGTAAGTTGGTGTGAGTAAGGATGTGCAGGAGTAAGGTAGGGAAGGCAGAGTGATGGGAGTGTGATGAGTGGCACAGCAGGATGAGGTTGAGTGTGGTTTTGCAGTAATGTTTCGTGATCTACTGAAATCATTGAAAGGTTTGCGTCACTGCAGCCAGGTCCTCCTGACAACATCCCTGCTTGTGACCTCCTATGCAATGTGCAACCAGGCTGCGTTGGTGTCCTGGGGAGGTGTCTTCCGCCCATTGGAAGGGAAAAGACTCCCTCCATAAGCATAAGCATATGGAGGGAGTCATGGGAGAGCCTGGGTGCAGCCGTGCACCTTTGTGCAGTGCTTGTCAGTGTTTGCAGAAGAACTGTCAAAATCAATTTGGATATGGCCCCTTTAAGGAAACCGGCTGATGATGCGTCATCAAATAACGTCATCTGACCCGCTCACAGGGCGGGCTTAAGAAGCCCTATTACCGTAAAATCTTGTTGGAAGTTGGGATCGAGACAGATGCGGAGTCCCCACATGCCACGGACATCGCCCGCCACAAACCCGCCGAGCTTGGAAAAACCCAGCCCTTCAGTTCCACCACAGTGCCGGGATTAGTATGCTCTTTAAATCTTAGACTACTTCTTCTACTCAGAACTCTCTCAGTGCAGGAGGATGTAAAATGACTGAATGATGCTTCCTCCAGAAGCCTTTGGGGATGAAGGTGGCACTCCTCTCAGGGCAGCTGAGGCTCCAGGCCACGTCTTGTCTGCTGCTGCGAAGGCACTGTGGCCTTCGCTAGGGTTTTTTGCCACATGTGCAAGCATATGATGCAATGGCATGTAATACTGTCCTCAGAGATGTGGTTTGACAGGTGTGTGCTCCCACAATGAGGACTGTAGATATCATCCCTTGTGAGCTGAAGCTAACTTAATACCATATCTTAATACAAATTACCCAAAATTCCTCCTGGGTCAAATAGTCAAAAATTCCAACACCTGCACAATTGAGGTAAAGCTCACAGGTCTGTCATTTGAGGATTCTTTCCTTGTCTCTTTGTTAAAACTGGGGGTCATATTTGCTACTTTCCTATTCATAAGATATTACCTAATTCCAATTAACCTTCAAAAATATTGGTGAGGAAATTGCAATCTCCTCAGCCAACTCCTCCAGTACCCTTGGACAGAAATTATTAGACTCTGCAGCCTTGATTAATTTAAGAGTATTAAACTTTCTACTATGCTTTTCCTTCCAATACTAAAGGTTTCTATTCTGCTCTCTCCCTTATGACCTCTGTTAACTTGGGCATTCTCCCCACTTCCAATGGTTAAAAACAGTCAAAAATATAGTTTAGTAATTCCTCCACCTCCTTGTCCTCAGATACGAGATCCCCACTGACACTGATTAATGCTTCAATGTCCTTCTGTACTCTTCTATTGCTCCTGATAGACTTAAAGAATATTTTGTTATTGCCCTTTATGTTTTTTCTATGTCCTCTCACATTCTTCCTTTGTGTCTTTTATTAGCTTCTTGGTCTTACATAGGTTAATTTTAGAGTTCTCTATCCTGTCCCTTTCCATGTACATTTCAGAAGTTTATAAACCTTTCTTTTCTCCCTAATGCTTTCCATGACCTCCCTTTTCAATCATATGGTTGTCAGCCAGTGGCTCAGTTGGTAGCACCCTCGCCTATGAGTCAGAAGGTTGTAGGTTCAAGTCACAAATCTAGGCTGACACTCCAGTGCAGTGCTGAGGAAGTGCTGCACTGTCGGAGGTGCCGTCTTTTAGATGAGACGTTAAACTGCTCTCTCAGGCGGATGTTAAAAATCCCATGGCACCATTTCGAAGAAGAGCTAGGGGAGTTATCCCTGGTGTCCTGGCCAATATTTATCCCTCAATCAACATCACTAAAACAGATTATCTGGTCATTATCACATTGCTGTTTGTGGGAGCTTGCTGTGTGCAAATTGGCTGCCATGTTTCCTATATTACAACAGTGACTACACTTCAAAAAGTCCTTCATTGGCTGTAAAGCGCTTTGGGATGTCCAGTGGTCGTGAAAGGCACTATATAAATGCAAGTCTTTTCTTTTTTCTTTATCAGTTTTACTCTCCTGTTTGGATCTTGATTTGTTTTTCTCTACATCCTTCTCTTTAAATGCTTCTCATTATATTCCTTTCAGATAGTATTTCATCTGCTCAACACCTGTTCTCTTGAAATCCAGTTAATTATGTTTACTTAATCTTTTCTATCCTTGTTTTAACATAAAAATGACATCTTCATGATCCCTAGACTGCAAGTGTGCCCTTATTTCAACTTGGCTTATTACTCCCTTCTCAACTTGTTTTCCTAATCCAAACAGTAAACTATAAACTATAGATGTAACTAAACTGGAACAAGTTATACTTACTCCAACACATGGCTTTACCAAGCAACAGCAATAGCCTCAGTGAAATGAAATTAATTTTTCTATAAAAACTATTAAAACCTGACCTTCGTAATGGATGTGAGAATTGGCAAACTTTCGATCTTGTTTTGACATTTAAATCTAGAAATGACTGTTGCCCTCTGCTGATACTGCAGACAGAGGAATGTCATACAAAAGCATTAATGCCTGTAATTTCCGAGGAGGCGCTCCAATCGGAAATTACTGGCATTGATGCTTTTGTATGACATTCCTCAATCTGCTGTATCGGCAGAAGACAACAGTCATTTTTAGGAAAATCAGCAGAAATCCTAGAGAAATGGCACAAATGGCTGATTACGCCATTCCACCAGGATCTTTCACTGATCTTCTGTCAGAGTTACAGTGGGAGATGAGGAGATCGGTGGGCTGAGGAAGATAGGTCCTTTAGGGTAGGCCCCAATGTTTGGGGGGTGGGGAGCCGGAGCGGCAGCAGCCTAGGCAGGAATTGTGGAGCCTGGAGGAGTATTCCTGAAAAAGAGAGAGGAACTTACCTTTGGGAGCCTCTTCACCCAGGCCGCCAGCTGGCATTTGTTGGAGTGTCACGCTCTGACCAGTTCAACCAAAAATGGTAATTAGGGTCCTATTGATGTCATAGGACACGATTTCCATTTTAAATGGGCTACAGCGAATGGGGACATAGAAGTGGGGACTTTGCTCAAAGCGCCGAACGCGCTCCAGTGAAATGCGGAGGTCAGCGGGTTGGAGCCGGCTTCCCAACGCGCAGTCAATTTCAGCGCATTTTACTACCCACCCACTCCCAAACCCACTCACTCTTTAATGTTAAAATTCCCCCCTTTGCTTCACATTCATGTGTACTTTTTTTGCTAAAATTATCTGAGAGCAAAAAAAAGAAACACAAAGACAAAGGGGAAAAATAACAGATGCTCAGATAAAGTAACATAGAAAGATCATTCTATATATATATATATATATATGCAATAAAAACAGGATAAAAACAAATGGATCTTGCCTGAATATAAAAATTGGAACTCCTGGCTTACGTTGTGCCTGAAACAAAAACAAGTAGATCAATAAATAGAACAGGTTTTCCTACATTGCAGCAGTGACTACACTTCAATTTTAAGTGTCAGCTGTGGCTCAGTGGGTAGCACCCTCGCCGCTGAGTCAGAAGGTTGTGTGTTCAAGTCGCACTCCAGGGACTTTAGCACAAGGCTGATCCATACCTCAACTCCATGATAACATTACCCAACAAAAATCTATCGATCTCAGTCTTGAAAATTTCATTTGACCCAGTATCCATGGCCTTTTGAAGGAGGCACTTCCAGATTTCCAATACCATTTGTGTGAAACAAATGCTCCTCGATTTCACTCCTAAATAGCCTAGCTCCAATTTTAAGATTATTCTCCCACCAGAAGAAATAGTTTCTCCGTATCTACCCTATTGAATCCCTTTATCATTTTAGACACTTTGACTAGATCACCTCTCAAACTTCGAAACTGAAGGGAATACAAGCCAAGAGTATGCAACCTGTCCTCGTAACGTAACCCTTTAAGATCTAATATGCTTTACTCGGGCCATGATTGTCTACACTGTTTTCCGTTTGTTTTCCGTTGGTTTTTATGTTGTGGCATATGCAAATGCCATGCTCAAAAAATGTGGGCATAACTTCCCTTTGACGAGCTCGGCATAGATTATGATGTAAATTATGGCATCGTTTTTGCCTAAGTGCGAGCCAAGAAATTGGATGAAACATTGGCCGGAATATTTACCTGGCGATGCGCTGGGAGCAAGGGGGTGGGATCCAGTCGTGCACAGGAAACCCAAAAGTATCTGCAGAGCGGCTGTCAGTGGCTTTTTAACCCAGCCACGTTTCCCTGATGTTTCCCAACCAATTAATGCAGGTGGGCGTGATGACGACAGTTGAAGGATTGTGGATGTGGGAGAAAGATAGCTAGCTGCATACAATGGAGTCTCAATGTTTCAAAGCTGCCCCTCAATTTTAGTGATGCCTCCCTGGACCTCATGCTGCATGGTGTAAGGGCCCACAGGGAGATTTTATTCCTTGCTAATGGGAGGGAGAAACCAGCCTCACTGATGAAGAAGGCATGGCTGGAGATTAGCAGCAGGAATGTGGTGCCATGCTCCTGGATACAGTGCAGGAAGCAATTTAATGAACTCGTGAGGGCAGGAAAGGTGACTACAATGCCACATTCAACTATATCCTGATGTGCGTGTCACCCCAACCCCCTCACTCTGCCTCCCCAAGCCTACTCCTGCACATCACTCCTCACACCAATGTACCTTGCAGGTGCACCCATCCCTCTCTGTCTATGCACTTCCTCACATCCCCATCTGACCATCCACCACTGACACTCACCCTCATCTTAATGTAATGTAATGCCTCTCCCTCATAGTCACCCTCAACAGATGTTGTCCATCCATCCGTTCCACTCATTCCGTGACTCTCACTCAAAGGTCTCTTGTTTCCCTCCTTGCAGGAGAAGAGAGCACAGAACACCAGGGAGAGGCAAAGAACCGGAGGTGGCCCTCCAGTCATAGCAACGCTCACAGCTGTAGAGGTGGATGCACTTGAAATAAGCGGAGTGTCGGCGTGCCTGATGGTGGGAGATGGAGAGATGGGAGCTCCCAACTACCTGGTGACAGAATTAAATATCACACAGCCACCTGGTCACAGTCACTCATGTTGACTTGATGTCAGCAGCCAGTGAAATATGATCATGTGCATGATGTTAACTTAAAACATTCTTACCATGACAGTTCTAATTCATGTCTTTAAGTTCCCACAGGCCCATCAAGTGTCCCACAGGAGGTGGAGCTGGAGGAGGAAGACGACTCCTCAGAGGAGGTCGCTAACTTTGTGGGTGCATCGTCACAGGACGCTTGCCCACCATGAACCAGCACGGATACACACACGTTGGTGGGACCATCAAGATAGATAGTTGTGTTGTCACCTGGTGTCTCACACATCACATGTGAGCAAGAGCAGATGGTGGAGACAGGGACAGCAGTGGAGAGTCTTTGTCGGAGGGCGCAGGACGCTCCAAGCTCTGCTCAGCTAGATACAGATGCTGAAACTCAGGGGCCAGTGACAAAGAGGATGATTCTGGAGGAGTGGCAAAAAATGCGTGAGGCTCTGGCCAGATTTCCATCCGCGATGTGCACACCTGCAGAGAGAATGGAGGAGTCCATCTCAAGCATGAGTGGTATAATGTCGCAGGCCTTAGCTATGATGTGTTTGTCCATAGAAAGAGTGGCCACCTGCATGGAGCATCAAACGCAGCAGTCAAACGAGTGCATGCTTGCCATCACCAATGGCTTGGACACTCTGAATGCCACCTTAACTAGGATAGATCGAAACTGAGCCTTGGCCGCTCAGCACCCCACTGATCTGCAGCAAGGTGCTCTCCAGTTCATTGCTAGCAGGGAAGGGAAGTGTGGGTGGGCCATGAGAGGGATGATAGCGAAAGGGGACATAGAAGTGGGGACTTTGCTCAAAGCGCCGAACACGCTCCAGTGAAATGCGGAGGTCGGCGGGTTGAAGTCGGCTTCACGACCCACTGTCAATTTCAGCGCATTTTACTACCCACCCACTCCCAAACCCACTCACTCTTTAATGTTAAAATTCCCCCCTTTGCTTCACATTCATGTGTACTTTTTTTGCTAATATTATCTGAGAGCAAGCAAAAAAAAGAAACACAAGGAAAAAAAAGTCAAAAAATAACAAATGCTCAGATAAAGTAACAAAGAAAGATCATTCTATATATATATATATATATATGCAATAAAAACAGGATAAAAACAAACGGATCTTGCCTGAACATAAAAATTGGAACTCTTGGCTTACGTTGTGCCTGAAACAAAAACAAGTAGATCAATAAATAGAACAGGTTTTCCTACATTACAGCAGTGACTACACTTCAATTTTAAGTGCCAGCTGTGGCTCAGTGGGTAGCACCCTTGCCGCTGAGTCAGATGATTGTGGGTTCAAGTCTCACTCCAGGGACTTTAAGCACAAAAAATCTAGGCTGACACTCCAGTGTCAGAGTTGGAGGTGCCGTCTTTCGGATGAGATGTTAAACTGAGGTCCCGTCTGCTCTCACAGGTGGACGTAAAATAATCCCATGGCACTATTTTCAAAGATGAGATGGGGAGTTATTCCTGGTGTCTTGGCCAATATTTATCCCTCAAACAACATAACAAAACACATTCTGGTCATTATCACATTGCTGTTTGTGGGAGCTTGCTGTGCGCAAATTGACTGCTGCGTTTCCTACATTATAACAGTGATTACACTTCAAAAGTACTTCATTGGCTGTAAAGCGTTTGGGATGTCCGGTGGTCGTGGAAGGTGCTATATAAATGCAAGTCTTTCTTTCTTAATAGGTTTCCTCCATTTCTTCAGTGACCTCTGGGAGAACTTTTGAATTCAGGATAAGGTTAGACATTGTGAATGTGTGCGAGAAATAGAAAGACTTCTGATCTGCAGACCTGCAATCCTAAATATCGTGGAAGTTTTCTTCATGTCCATCAAAATTTGGTGGACCCTCGATTTATGGGTTCACATTTAAATCACTCCAAATAGCAGCTGTGTTTCTCAGTTTTGCTCATGAAAACTGATGGTCCAGTGTACAACTACACCAACATCACAAGTAATCGGAAGACAGAATACATGCACTATAACAAAGAACTTAATTTATGTTTTTATAAGGTTAAATTTAAAAAACAGTAAAGTATTTAGGGTCGGAAATGTACAGATTGCAAGTCCCGGACACACTCCTCCCCCCCCACCCTAGAATGGCAGCTCAATTCTTGACTAAAGAGAGCAGGTGCCACAGAACCATTCTTTCAGGGGGACCCCTGAGTTGGCTCTCACTCTGAAAGCATGGCCAAGAGTAGGTGGCAACAAAGTTCAATGGAGAACAGTAGAGAGCTAGATTGAAGCCTCAGGTCTATGACTTGATATGAAGACTAAAAAAGCGAGATACCTGCTTTTCAAAAAGAGGTTTTTTTTTACTTTTTCAAGGACTGTGCAGAACTAAAATGCATCAGCCATGTTTTTAAAACCACAATATTGCCCTCAGATCTAGAGCGGAACTTTCAACTTTGGTGGGGGTGGGGGCACAAGACGGGCGGTGGCAGATCAGCTCTCATTATAAACCCCACCTGATTTCCCTTTCCATTGACTCCAGGTCTTGTGTATAACGGGGGTCGGTCTGTTACTACCCGTTAATGCCCCTACCGAAGTTGATCTTCCCATTCACAGAGGCCCCAACCCATTCTATTCTGAGCCAGAAACAGAAAATGCTGGAAATACACAACAGATGTAAAGAGAAAAGAAAGTTAATGTGTCGAGTGTGTAATCATTCATCAGCACCGTTCTGACAAAGGGTGACACCAGAAATCTTAACCTGTCTTTTCTTTTTACAGGTAGACTTGTGTATTTCTGGCATATTCTGTTTTTGTTTCAGATTTTCAGTATTTGTAGGTTTTTCCTAGTCTGTGTTGAGGTGTCCCCATCCTTGCTAAATGTAATTTCAAGGATCAGTTCCATATGACATGTACACGAGACAACAGAAGTTTATGCAGTATATGTGGCTAACAACACAAAAAAAATAGTTGTGGTCTCACATATATGGAATACAGAAGAATTTAAGACACATATAGTGACCATGACTAGAGCTATGACTGGAGCTATCAAGAACTCAAAAAAACACTTAGCTACATATCATTCATAATATCTCATTACAGCAACTCGTGCTTAATAACTGCACACATGTTTTACACATGAAAGGAGACTTCCATCACAAACCATAACTCTACAATTAAAGGGCAGGAATATAAGAAATGATGGACTAAGTAAAGTACAATTGTCATCAAGCCTGTGCCTTCTAATGAACTACACACAATCATACTTCCATAGATTCAACCCAACTCTGGGACAAGGTGAATACTGAGCAAAACTTCCAAGAAATGAGAAAAGCTCTATGATATTTCTTTCTAATCCTTGAAAATTACTGAGCAAATATTCAAGGCAATAAGGGCCAATCCTGCTCTCCCAGAAGGGAGCAGCAACTCACAGGGAATGCATCACAGTAAATTGCAGACATGCAGCCTGTAATTTTCCATCCATCATCAACAGAGAGAAAATCACAGGCTGCACACCCATGATTTCCAGAGATGTGCTACCTGTGAGAGCCGCTCCCACTGGGAAGCTGGATCGAGAGCGTTGGCCCAGTTGTCCTGGCCAATATTTATCCCTTAACCAACATCACCAAAGAAAACAGATTATCTGGTCATTATCCCATTGCTGTTTGTGGGACCTTGCTGTGTGCAGATGGGCTGCACGTTTCCTACCTTACTACTGTGCCTGCACTTCAAAAGTACTTCATTGGCTGTAAAGCACTTCGGAGGTCCCGAGGTTGTGAAAGGCGCTATAGAAACGAAAGTTCTTTCTTCATAGTGAAAAAGCAATAATTAAAATAACCATTTAATAGAAGCAGGATGTTGGGCTTACGTACATACATGGCTATAAATATATATCAATATTCACAGACACGCACACAAACACAAACACATACAGACTCACATATGGATATAGTAGCGGAAGGTGGCTAGGCAAATATTGAACTAAATAGCCGTCACGTGAAAACTCACGATAAATTATTTCCTGGGGATCCAACTGCATTATGCGTGCGCTGGGAACAGGAGAAGGGATCAGTCTTAAAGCGATCATTGGTTCCAGGGTGGGAATGGTCCCATGCTGCTTAATAAAGCCTGCGATCATCTCTGGTCAATAGGGCTGAGTGAGAGTGCCGGAGATAGATAGCGCATGTCTCATCTCCCCTGCCAGCCACTAGACGCTCCCAACACCACCATCTTGCATGTGCACCGATCCCAGCGCCACAAGATTCAGCTGGACACATTCGCTCTGACTGTGGAGACTGCGGAAAAAATGCCCAGGGTGGATTGTTAGAAGGAGACCGCGCTGTGCCCCGTGTGTTGCCATCCTCGATGCCTCTCAATCACATCTAACAGAAGAAGATGAGGCGGATCGGCAGGCAAATTGTCTTGCTTTGCTCTGGCTTTTTGGGGCTTGCTCTGGGAGCCTTTCCCACCAGTGTACAAATAGGTAAGACAATTGATCCGCTTCCCTTTCTTTCCTTTTTAAAAAAAAAGTATTTCTCGCACGTTGTGAATATGTGTAACGATCTGCCAATGCGCCCGTCTATCTTCGGCTGATGCATTTAAAAATACAATAGCCAGGATCTTTTTTTTTGCTCAAGAATTTGCGATTATACATAAATATGTATATACATTTGGAAAAGCGGAAGTTAGTTATTTTGAAAAGGTTGAGGTGTGGAACATTTTGGCCCTTTGTAGTGTTGTTTGGAGGGAGTAGTTATTGGCGTTTTATTATGTGTTGGAACACTGCAGCACTTGTGCTGGCGAGGAGCTTGTTAATGGGGTGCTGCTGGCTCCTTCCTACTGTCGTTGCTGCTCGCCAGTTGCTCAACAAAGTTGATCTTCTATATGTATATTTTGCCTTTATTTCGTTCGCATTATATGTTGCAGTGTAAAGAAAATACATTTTAAAATCAGTGTAGCATTGCATCAGATCCCATTCAGCGGTTACTAATGAGATGTATTACCTGATGCTGCTATATGGTCATAATAATGAGATTAGCTGAGGGCGAAAAGTTGCCATTATATGTATCTTTTTCCCTGTGTACGGGCAAGTTCTGGAGACAGGCGATTCTGTTGCATTGAATGTAATTCGAGTTATCCGGCACTTGCTGCAAAGTTAGTTATTATATCGGTACAGCTTTCTTTGTGCTGATCTTTTTTTTGGAAAGAGCTGATGGATATATGTGGTCTTTTCCACTGTGTGGAACATTGCATCGAATGTCATTTACCAAGGCCGTGATAATGAGATGCCTCGGATGTTGCCTCCACTGCAAAATGACCCATGTTGAAAAGTTGATATTTCATGTGTGATTGGTCTTTTTTTTTGTCGTGGCGACGTTCAATTTTAAGTGTGATTTGAATTTCTTAATGGTTGTGGAAGTTTCCTATAGATTAGGATAAGTGCTTTTTCAAAAAAAACTCGGGCTGCTAGCTGATAATCGATGTGGCCATTCTGCCTTCATGGCACGAAGAGGCACGGCGAAATGCTGACGTTATTTGATCTGTGCACATTTTGGTGCGGGAGGGGGGCAGGGGGCGATGGTTTGATGTTCGAGTTTAGGGTACTTTTTAGATATAGCGCTCTTGTACATCAGAACATTGCATCCGTTATATTACTGAAGACTAGTATTGAAATATTGCTATTCAGACACGTCTTCTGCCGCACAATAATACATTGACACGGCATTTTAAAAGTGAATCACTTGCTCTTCCCGTTTTGATTGGCTGGAGTGCTCATTGTAGGGTTTGCTGGGATGATAATGCCTTCAAACCTCACAAGTTTACACGAAGAACTGCAGCCAACATGCTCCCCCCATCAAAACAATGCTGTTCACTGAAAAGGCGCTACTATTTTTACCTGAATTCTATGTCGCTTGTTATTTTGTAACAGTATCTGGGTTTCCAATGCATTAGTTCATTGAATCAGTGTTGGTACCACCGCGATTGCTAATGGAATGCTATTAGCTGATTGTACCTCCATTGCTTTTTTTCTTCTTGTTGCAGGAGGGCTGTTCATGAGATATTCTGATCAGGAATACAGTGCATTTCGTTTTGCAATTTATCTTCACAATACTAACCCCAATACGACTGAAGCACCTTTCAATTTGGTTCCTCATGTGGACAACATTGAAACAGCCAACAGCTTTGCTGTAACAAATGCCTGTAAGTAGAAAACGCTTTGCTTGAGTCGTTTATCGAAAAAGAATTGATTGACACAGGGAAACTCCAGACTGCGGCGAGTGGCCTTTTTAACATTTACAGAAGCTTTTCTGTTGTGAGCACGTGATTGAAAAGAGTAATTAATAGTTGTAGTCCCTAAAACAATGTCTTTGGACCAGATGCCACTAAATGCTTTTTTACGTACGGATATAGCTTGGGGGTTGGAGAATGTCAAGAAGCCTTTTCTTCTAACGCAGTATATATTTTTTTTGCTTTTGCAGACGAAAAACAGTTTGGCTGAATCATTACATTTTTGCTATCACACTTTTTGGCCGTTGCAAGGAAAATGAATAAAGCCATTTCCCCGTAATTTGCCCTCTAAATGCGCTGTTGTCAGCAAATATAGTTTCTATTGTTAACATAAACTGGCTTTTACTCCTATTTGAGGTTAAAATAGGAACATCTATTTCGGTTAATAAATAAATGAAAAGATCTTACGTTGTAGTTGGATTTACAAACGTCAGTCAAAGACCATTCTGCTTCCAATGTCAGAGTTAGGTTGTCTCCTTCCATTGGTTCGTCCACACATCCTCACCTAGGTATTAGGATGACTTGTATCATTTTCGACTCATGCATCTATTCTTGATCGTACCTGAACTTGAATTAGTACCCCGAATACATTCAGATAAAGCAAGATGGCCAAGAGAGAACTGTTGGAACATCATATTTAAGACAGCAAGGTCTCCTCGGCAGATTATCAACAAATTTAAATTATTTGCTAAATTTCTGTTTCATTCATTTTGTCATAATGATTAATTTTCTGTCTCAATTATGATTATTGTAAAGGCAAAAAATGTAGCAGCTAGACACCCATGAATATTTTAACAATAATGTGTGGTAGATACCAAGTCTATCCTGAGGCAATTGATGTCCAACAGCAGTGGTAGTAGAATAAAGAGAAAGACTATTTCCATATAGGCATTAAAATGAAGATTGTATAATTTGTAATGAGTGTACCAGATTTTAATTACATTACAACCTTGAAGGTCCGCGTGCTGTCTTTCACTCATTTTAATAAGTATTACATTTTAAAATTAACAATAGCTTGCATTTATATAGTGCTTTTAACATAGAAAAACATCCAAAGGCACGTCATAAGATGTAAGGGAAATGATGGAAGCTGAACCAAAGAAGGAGAAGGCTTAGTCAGAGGTGACTTTTAAGAAAGGTCTTAAAGGAGGAGAGGAAAGTGAAGCGGCAGAGAGTATTAGAGAAGGAATTCCAGAACATGGGGCCTGGGCAGCTGAAGGCAGAGCCACCAATGGTGGAGAAAAAGGAGGGAAGATGCTCAAGAGGCCGGAGTCAGATGAACAGAGAGATCTGGAGGGTGGGCTGGTTGGGTTTTAGCACCACATAAGGTTAAAAAGATAGAGAGGGGCAAAGCTATGAAAGGATTTAAGCATGAGAGTGAAAATTTGTGGCATTGGGGGATTGCGAGTCAATATAGGTCATTGAGAGCAAAGGCAATGGGTGAGCAGGTCTTGGTGTGACATAGGATATGAGCAACATCGTTTTGGATGATTTGAAGTTTACTGAACGTGGAGGCTGACCAGGAAAGCATTCGAATGATCAAGTCTAGGAGTTTTAGCTGCTGAGGGAAGGGCTGGCAATCTTATGGAGGTGGACATAGGTGGTCTCTGTGATGAATAGGATATGAGTTTTGAGTCTCCGCTTGGGGTTGACTAGGATGTTGAGGTTGCGAACAGTCCGGTTTAGCCGGAGGCAGTTGTCAGGGAGGGGGAAATCGAGTCAGTGGCAAGAGTACAGAGTTTGCGGCAGGGGCCAAATCAGTGGCTTCAGTCTCCTAGTGGCAGGAGAAAATTGTGGCTTATCCAAGACTGGATGTTAAAGAAGTAGCCGGACCGCACAGAAGCAGTGGATGGATCAACAGAGGTGTTGGAGAAGTAGAGTTCGGTATCATCAGCATACATGTGGAGCTGTCTGAAGATGATGTTACAAAGGGACAGCAGCACATGGCTGAGGAAGATGAGGGGGCCAAAAATGGATTCAGTGTGGGACTCCTGAAGTGTCAATGGAGGAATGGAGGGGGGGGGAAAAGCTCTTACTGAAGATGCTCTATCAACGATTAGATAGGTAACAATGGAACCAAGCGAGGGTAGTCCCACCAACCTGGGCAACAGAGAGAGTTGTTGGAGGAGGATGAAGTGGTTGACTGTCAAAGACTGCAGAGAGAGGAAGGAGGAATAATGCATCATGGTCACAATCACAGAGAATTGTCAGTTATGATTTTGATTAGGTCCATTTCTGTGATATTTGGTATAATCTGTTGGGCATTTTGAGATGAATTAATTAAGTTTGTAAAATGAACAGTTATATAGAATAGAATATTGCAACACGAGCTCTGATAAATGATCTAATATGCACTGTAATGTCACATTTTGACGTGGTTGCTAGTAATGGTGCTGCAAAATGCAGCAGTGAAAATGACAGGAAAAAAAGTGTTAGATGCCTCTTTGTGCTGTTGAGAAGATAAACACAGCCATATGTCTGTAAAGTGGAATTCAGATTAAATAATATTTTTAGCACCCCTCATGTCTCAGTAAGCATCTGTACCATGCACACTCTGGAGGATCCAGCTTTGGGCCCTGATTTGTGTGGCGTTGGCTGATCTCAGCTGGGACGGTGGATTGAAATCCACAGTTGGCCTCAGCACCCCAAGTTCAGGAGGAGAAAATCAGCCAGAGCTCCTGCTCCTGTAGAAACTCTTGCCAGAAGCACATGCGCATGGATGTCAGATGAGGACAGGTTTGGGCTTGTTGATGATGCTCCTCACAGTTGACCAGCCTGTAATAATCACTGTCAAGGCTCATACATGAATAATGGCCATGTGGGCAAGGTACTGGAGAGTGATCAATGCCTGTGGAACTGAACTCAGCAAAGAGTCAAGGCCTTCAGGTGAGGAGGTAAAATTGGTAAGAAAAAATGAAATCAAATAAAGAATATCTTCTGTTTTCAGTTTAACTGAATATCCATTTATGAAATATAGAGCAATTCATAACCAGTATCGCCTGAGCGATGAAAATAAAGGGTTTTTTCAGACTGTCCTGCCAACATACCTTCAAATTCACCCGTAACTGGAACACAGATTCATTCACATCATTCTCTAACAAAAGGGTCAAGTGTTGTAAGGAGAGATGAGAAAACACACAGATGTACATAGAAACAATATAATGCAAGTGCACTGCTGAGAAGCATCTCTTAACAAGCCCATAATATTCACAATAATTACTGGTAGTTATGATAGAAGAAGAACTTCCAAGGGGTATCTGCTTGGAAGATATTAGTCATTATCAGGGGCATGAATTCTTGTTTGTCCATTTAAACAACCAAATAAAGGAGAATGTAAAGCTGATCCAGTGGTATTTGGGATGCTGTCTCTCAGTCCTTTCAGCAGCTCTCTATAAAGCAGCTTTAGGAGTTCTCAGCCACTTGGGCAGACATTTAGATAAATCTAATTAGATCTGAATTGGTCCAATAGAGGTCTTGTATTTAACATCTTACTGGAGTAGCAATGATCATTCTCTTTCTTTCAGTGCATGAATCAAATTAGCCTCTGATGCAATTGAAAGAGATCTACTCACATTGATTTGTGTTTTCCAATGTTTCAGAACCCATCCCTGTAGAAAACTTGCATCTGGGTGTTGGTGTTAGCAAAGATATACAACACAAGTGTGCAAGTTCAGACAGAATTATTTCTTATTCTGTGCATATGCATTGTAATGAACAACAAATATAAACACAGGACATATATATATATATATATATATATATATATATATAAACAGATTGAGACACAAAGATACAGAAACCAACTGGCAAACATGAATACAGTGACCAGCATGTGCACATAAAACAATTGCAAATGGGAGAGACTTATGCAAGATAGACAGTGGACACATAATTACAGATAAGCAAACACTCAGCTGTTTAGCCTCTGCCCTTTAATCCAGTGTTGTCCAATAGAACTTGCTGAAAAGCTACAGGTGTGGCTAAGCAAAACGATTTTAGCCACATGCACTAATTTTAGTAGAAAATGCCTTGCATACACTTACACAATACAGGTAAATGTGCCAGGTAAATGTGCTTCACATGTGTATCGTTACTTAACAAACTTCTACCAGCATTCAGTAACCAAGGAAGTAAAGCATTCACAACAATCAAAAAACACTTGTACACTCTATTTTTTGCCTTATCATTTTACCAATAAATGCACAAAAAAGATTAAAGTACATATGCATACACCATACAAATATTTGTACTGAGATCACATGGTGTCTATTTCTCTTTTTTTTACTAATCAGAAATGCAATTAGGCACATCTGGATTCCCAATTAGCCACATGTGGCTAGTGTCTAATGTACTGGACAACACTGCTCTAACCTTCCAATTTTGGACTTCTGTGCAGCCCTTTCCCTCCACACCACCATCAGTGGAAGAGCCTTCAGCTGTGTCAACCCTCCTCTCGGGAACTCCCTCCCTAAACCCCTCTGTCTTGTTACTTCTCTCCCCACCACCAGAGCCTTTCAAAATCTCAATCCATGCATTTTTCCCTACTCAATGTCTCCTCTATGTGGGTGCTATATAAATGCAAGTTGTTTTCATAGGAAAAATAACTTTATGTAACCATGTAAACAAACAAAAGCCTAGCTACACTGAGGTATGTATCGATAGATATGAGAAAATAGGTGCACAAAATAAAACATACGACACGTGTGTACAAAATTATGACTGGACTTCAGACCACATATGCAGACTTCAAAACCATTTAGTGACATAACGTTCACAATCTTAGAGGACATGTCCATCACAGAACTGTGTACACACAAACACATCAAGACAAATACAATAAACATATAGCTGAAAATAGACAGCAATCTTTACCATAACACAAATAAATCTAATAAGGAATTGAAGAGAAACTTCTTTACCCAGAGAGTGGTAAGAATGTGGAACTCGCTACCACATGGAGCAGTTAAGGCGAATAGCATAGATGCCTTTAAGGGGAAACTATATAAGTACATGAGGGAGAAAGGAATAGAAGGATATGCTGATAGAGTTAGATGAAGTAGGGTGGGAGGAGGCATAGACCAGTTGGGCCGAATGGCCTGTTTCTGTGCTGTAAATTCAGTGTAATTCTGTGTATATACACTAGTCAGTACTTATATGTATGCACATGACACAGAGCAAATAACACAGATACTTGTAGCCTAAAAATGATTTTACAAATGTCTCTGTTTTTGGCTTTGTCCTTTGTGAAATCTTGAAGCATTAAGTGGCTGCTGCATATTCCAAAAAATATTGCAAAGCTAATGTAAACCAGCTGACAATGCAATGAACATAGCACTTGTCCCTTAAGCCAAAGCTTACCAGGATCCTAAAAAAGATCAATTGTCTGACGGCTGGAGGACACTGACATCCATGTGATTGAATCTATTGGGATGACATGCACTTCCACAACCCGCGTGTACCCACTGCTGTACAAATGAAGAATGAAGAAGAGCCATTTTGTAGTATTCTACCAGCAACATACATAAAACAAAATCCCTGATTAGCAGTTGATCCATGAGAGGTGTATATTGCTAATCTCCATGTTGTATGAACACTGACTTAATACATCTTTCTACCACATCTGCCACTTAGTATAATCTGAAAGCCATACTGAATTATAAGTACATATTCAGCCTGTTGGATTCTTTATCCTATTTTTAATTTATTGCATGTATTGTATTACCTTTTATTGTAACTAATCCTCCAATGTCTGAAATTTGTTTCAAAACATCCAACACCTGGAGTATGCAATAATTTCAGGTTTCCTTTTTGATTTGATGAGGCATAAATGCCTCTAATTAGTCTGAATCTTTTTATGACCCCTCAGTTGAATATGAGAATACTGGGATGACTTTTTCTGTTTGCCACAGTTGTTCATGCCTGAGCAGTGGTGTCATGCTTCATCCCTAAGCTGTAGAAGATAGATCGTCACTGTTACAGTTGGTTGATGAAGACAAAACACTGCATTTTCAATTGGCACAATGGTGGTGTTTGGTAAGCCCTGTACCATAGCTGATTATACACAGCACAGTGGTGGAGGAAATGATGGTTCTTCCCACCAGCCAATTACGATACTCTGTTTAATGACACATATGTCAGTCGGCCCTCATTGCAACATGCAACTTTAGAGCCAATCAAATGTGCCTTTAAAATGATGTGTTTTGAATAAGGTGACTCTCAGCTGGCACAAACAGAATGCGGAAATGGAAAGATGTTAAAAGTACTCCCAATATTGTTCTCTGGAGCCAATGGTTGTAGCTGCAGTGTGGAGCCATGCTTTGATCGGCATCTGTCTCAAAGATTGGAGGAAACCTGGCTCGGACAGAGTGACTTTAGGGCATTGCTATTTGAATGTGGCTCTTCAAAAGCTGTAGAGGACAAGGAGCTAAGAAAGAGTTGGAGACATATTTGAAATTTAAGACTTAAAATGTTATGCTGAGCACTCGGAATATCTGAATGAAAGGTCAGTTACAATCATGCAGTGCTGCTATCTACTGTTGGCTTTTCACCTTTCAGTTCATTGAGCTGTCATATACCTTTCTGCAGGAAGGGCTGTTGCAGATAGCAGAACTCCACATCTATAACCTGAAATTGTATTCAGGTATTTTTTGTGCTCTGCATGAAATTTTGAAGCCTCCAATTTTTATCTTAGTTTCCAATCCTCTACAGTTTTATGAAAGAGGTGCAGCAACAGCTCAAACAATACTATCCTACCTGCAGTTACTTAGTCGCACCCTGGTTTCCTTGACGCTTTCAAACAGATCATGATTGCAGCTTGTATTCACAATGCACCTGGACCACAGATGACTATGAAGGAGAAAACTGTGTTTGTGTTTTATTTTAAAGCCACTGTGCCCGAAAATAAAAATAGCAAAACCACTCTGTGGATAAAGATTAGCTGCAGAATTCATGCTCCTAATGGGATTCATTTTGAAGATATTTGCTTTTTGGTAGCAGAGATCGATAATAGGAAATCTAGCGATTGCACGCTTGCAGCATTGCACTCGACTTTTTGGAGCTGATTTCAAGAATTGAGGTCAAAGAGTTCACTGCTGTGAGTATACAATATTTACACATCCGCTCCACTAACAAGCAAATATTTTCAAAACATACCATGTTACAAATGAGTTTTTGCCCTTTCAAGAGAAAAAATGTAATTGCGAGGCCCAACGCCTTTAATAACAAATTGCCTGGACTTCATGCTTCAGCCTGTTGATAAGGTATTTTAGGAAGTAGACACAGGAAACTCAGGCTAATCCCATGTAGTGAGTGAGATCACTGCCTAAAGGTTGGTGTTGTGCTCAGGGGAGTCAGGATTGCATGACATTGCACGTGATTGTGAAGTCTATAGTTTAAACACAAAGGCTGAGGAAATAGTTGCTATCATTCAAATTTGATTAGAACTTTTTATAATATTTATAGCAGCCCACTCATAATAGAGTTGGGATTATCAGAATCTAGATTATCACATGTTTTGCTGAAGAATTGATGAATGGGAAAATAAATTTGGAAATCTTTGTTACCGTGTTTGTAATTTCAGTCAAACTTATGATTTTCTATATAAAAACAGAAAATACTGGAAATACCCAGCATCTGTAGAGAGAGAAACAGAGTTAACTTTTCAGGTCGATGACCCTTCGTCAGAACTGGAAAAAGTTAGAGATGTAACAGATTCTTAAGCAAGTGTAGGGGCAGGGAAAGGGAGGTGGGGCCTTCTGGACTCAAGATCGAGTTCAACAATTTCAGACTATAACCTCAGCCCCTATTTATTTCTTTATTTATTGTAGGGGCAGGGAAAGGGAGGAGGGGAGGAAAGAACAAAAGGGAAGGTCTGTGATAGGATGGAAGGCAAGAGTGATTAAAAGACAAAAGGTATGATGATGCAAGGCAAAAGGAGATGGTAATGGGATAAGTTAAGAAACAAAAGATGACCCTAGATGAGGTGTAAATGGCAATGGCAGAATCATCAACAGCTGCCATGTGAGAGAAGAAAAAAATATATAAATAAATAGGGGCTGAGGTTATAGTCTGAAATTGTTGAACTCGATGTTGAGTTCAGAAGGCCCCTCCCCCCTTTCCCTGCCCCTACACTTGCTTAAGAATCTGTTACATCTCTAACTTTTTCCAGTTCTGACGAAGGGTCATCGACCTGAAATGTTAACTCTGTTTCTCTCTCTACAGATGCTGCCTGACCGGCTGAGTATTTCAAGCACTTTCTGTTTTTATTTCAGATTTCCAGCATCTGCAGTATTTTGCTTTTGTATTATGATTTTCTATGTTCCCTTGACCCATCAACAATGTCCAGACACAAGTGTGTTTAAAGTGCCTAGCTATGTTCTCATAGAGATAAAGAGGAATATTTTTCTTCACTCGCTATTTTTTATGAAAAATTAGATAGGAGGATAAAGCAGTGTGACGATATTTTTCTCCATTTGCTAATTTTACTGGAAGAATAACGTGAGTAGAAACCCGGGACTACCATTTTATACTCATGTATACTGACTCTTTAAAATTAGAAAATAGAGAAAATTTAGCCTTTCAGAGTTAAAATATTTGAAAATGTGGTAATAAGAATGAATTGTTATAAAAGGGAACGAGGTTTCTGCACTCCAAGTGACCCAAATTGGACTTTTGTGTTAATTAGTAAACACCTGAATCTTGGACCTCCTGAAGACAATGGAATGTTTTTTCATAATCCAATAATTAAAAAAAATCAACAGGAGTCTTTATGTCTTTGAATGTTAGTATTATTCAAATACTGGAAAAGGGACAAACGTTAACTTAGAAAGTATTTATTCAGTAACCTATCATCAGGTCACTGAGATCGATCCTGATTCTGGAATAATTCCCTTGCAGATTTGCTTAATGGAACTGGTATGCTGTATCATTTGCAGCAATGACACGTGTGTGTGTGATTGTGTGTGTGACAGTGTGTGTGTGACAGTGTGTGTGTGACAGTGTGTGTGTGATTGTGTGTGCGTGTGCCTGTATGTTCGTGTCTGTGTACATATACATACCAGGAACATTTACTTCCAAAATGGATCAGAATCTATTTTTCTGGTTTATTGGGCCAAGGCCAGCAGCTGTAGAAAACCATGAATCATGATTTCAAAGTCATATGGAACATAGATGCATAGGAATTTCTAGACAAAAAAAGACCAAGGTCCATCTAGTTTGCCTTCTACCATCCTGGTAGTTGCATCATAAAATGATAACAGAGTTGTTGAGTAATCATAGCAATCAATCTCCAGCAATTAGTGTACAGGGGAATAAGGAAATGGCAGAGAAGTTAAACAAATACTTTGGGCTGGATTTTGTCAATGGGGACGTGATGGAGGCGGGACTCCCACTTTTTGGGTTGTAGTCCCGCCTCCATCGACTTGTGGCCAACCCACTGTATTTTCTCTTGATTGACCTTGTTAAGCCCGCCCAGAGACAGGTCCCTTGGAGACAGGTGATGTCAGCCATTGAAATTTCATCTGTCAAGAGCTTTTGACAGATGAAATATCAGCGTTTGACAGCTCTGTGAAGCTGTCAAACACTGACAATATGATTTCTAACTTGAGTCTCTGTACTTAGACTCAGTTAGAAATCAATCCAGCACAGAAAGCAGAGACTGCAGCTTTTGACAGCTCCGCGGCCATTCTGCTTTCTGTGCCGTGGATGTGAGGGACTCCCGACACCTTAAGGAAGCTAGCCTGCAGGACAAAGTTAAGGTAAGTAAAAGTTCTTAAAACACTTTACACACACCAAACACACTTACCTCTGCACTCATGCACCCATCACTCACCTGCACACCGGACATCTCGACCCGTCCAAGCCCTCCAGACCGACGGTCCGCCTCGCTAAATCAGCGTGGTTCGGACCTGTCGGGAAGCCCACACTTCAGGGCTAAAAATAGGGATTAAGCAAAACACTGCCTGTTAACTACCTGTTAACAGGCAGTTTATTGGCACTAATCCCCTTCCCGCCTCGGGGAGGTGGGTCCCAGCCCAGGTCGGGTACCCGCCTCCTGGAAAACTGGCATGGAGGCGGGTTGGGGGCGGGATGGGTTCGGGACCCCCGAATCTGCTATTTTCACACCACTCCCGCCTCCAAACCCGCCTCCACGGGCCGGTGAAAATTGAGCCCTTTGTGTCTGTCTTCACGGAAGAAGATGCAAAAAACCTCCCGGAAATAGTGCAGAACCAAGGGTCTAGCAAGAATGAGGAACTGAAAGAAATAAGTATTAGTAAAAAAATAGTACTGGAAAATTAATGGGACTGAAAGCCGATAAATCCCCTGGACCTGATGGCTTACATCCAAGGGTTTTGAGAGAGATGGCTATAGAGATAGTGGATGCATTGGTTGGCATTTTCCAAAATTCCATAGATTCTAGAATGGTTCCCGCCGATTGGAAGGTAGCAAATGTAACCCACTATTTAAGAAAGGAGGGAGAGAGAAAACGGGGAACTACAGGCCAGTTAGCCTGACATCAGTAGTAGGGAAAATGCTAAAATCTATTATTAAGGACGTGGTAACAGGGCACTTAGAAAATAATAATAGAATTGGGCAGAGTCATCACAGATTTATGAAAGGGAAATCATGTTTGACGAATCTGTTAGAGTTTTTTGAGGTTGTAACTAGCAGAATAGATAAGGGGGAACCAGTGGATATGGTGTATTTGGATTTTCAGAAGGCATTCGATAAGGTGCCACACAAGAGATTATTAAACAAAATTAGGGCTCATGGGATTGGGGGTAATATACTAGCATGGATTGAGGATTGGTTAACAGACAGAAAACAGAGAGTAGGAATAAACAGGTAATTTTTGGGTTGGCAGACTGTAACTAGTGGGGTACCGCAAGGATCAGTGCTTGGGCCTCAGCTATTCACAATCTGTATCAATGATTTGGATGAGGGGACCAAATGTAATATATCCAAGTTTGCTGATGATACAAAGCTAGATGGGAATGTAAGTTGTGAGGAGGATGCAAAGAGGCTTCAAGGGGATATAGAATGGCTAAGTGAGTAGGCAAGAAAATGGCAAATGGAATATAATGTGGAGAAATGTGAAATTATCCACTTTGGTAGGAAAAATAGAAAAGCAGAGTATTTTTTAAATGGTGAGAGATTGGGAAATGTTGGTGTTCAGAGGGACCTGGGTGTCCTTGTATACAAATCACTGAAAGTTAGCATGCAGGTACAGCAAGCAATTAAGAAAGCAAATGGTATGTTGGCCTTTATTACAAGACGATTTGAGTATAAGAGTAAAGATGTGTTACTGCAATTATATAGGGCCCTGGTGAGACCACACCTGGAGTATTGTGTACAGTTTAGGTCTCCTTACCTAAGGAAGGATATACTTGCCACAGAGGGAGTGCAACAAAGGTTCATCAGACTGGTTCCTGGAATGGGGGGATTGTCCTATGAGGAGAGATTGAGTAGACTAGGCCTATATTCTCTAGAGTTTAAAAGAATGAGAGGTGATCTCATTTAAAGAAAGAAAAAAGAAAGAATGACCTGCATTTATATAGCGCCTTTCACGACCACCGGACGTCTCAAAGCACTTTACAGCCAATGGAGTACTTTTGAAGTGGAGCCACTGTTGTAATGTGAGAAACACGGCAGCCAATTTGCGCACAGCAAGCTCCCACTAACAGCAATGTGATAATAACCAGATAATCTGTTTTTGTTATGTTAGTTGAGGGATAAATATTGGCCAGGACACCGGGGATAACTCCCCTGCTCTTCTTCGAAATACTGCCATGGGATCTTTTACGTCCACATGAGAGAGAAGACGGGACCTCGGTTTAACGTTTCATCCGGAGGACGGCACCTCCGACAGTGCAGCACTCCCTCAGCACTGCACTGGAGTGTGCTACCAACTGAGCCACAGCTGACACTACAGAAATACAGCTGAAACATCAAAATTCTTACAGGGCTTGACATGTTGGATGCAGGGAGGATGTTTCCCCTGGCTGGGGAGTCTAGAACCAGGGCCACAGTCTCAGAATAAGGGGTCGGCCATTTAGGACTGAAATGAGGAGAAATTTCTTCACTCAGAGGGTGGTGAATCTTTGGAATTCTCTACCCCAGAGAGCTGTGGAGGCTCAGTCATTGAGTATATTCAAGATAGAGATCGCTAGATTTTTGGATATTAAGGGAATCAAGGGATATGGGGATAGTGCGGGAAAGTCGAGTTGAGGTAGAAGATCAGCCATGATCTTATTGAATGGCGGAGCAGGCTCGAAGGGCCAAATGGCCAACTCCTGCTCCTATTTCTTATGTTCTTATGTACAACAGACCCAGGTATGATGTGAGGAAAACCCCAGGTGGACAGATTTGGGAACCATGTCCAAATTCACTTCTTTCCTCCCAAGCATGCGACACTTACCACTTGTCAGCTCTCAACTATGCCCAGATATTATTGCTGGAAAAGCTGTAATGATGTTATTTTGCTGCTGATAACTGTTTAATGTATTTTTCCTGTTTTGTTTTCCTGTTTTCAATTTTTAGTTGCTTTTATTCATTTTTTTTCCATTTATCTTGGCTAGGGTGCATGTTCTGTATGCACCCATGGTTAGGGACCTAAAAGCGGGCCATAATCAAATTCTACCCCAAAGTTTACAATTTAAAATTAATTTATAAATGTCTATCACTATACCGGGTTTCTTCAGTGCATAAATGAACTCTATAAGGCCATTGAACCATTTCATTTTCAATTAAATCATGCTTCAAAACAATCAATGATGATTATATTATGGGCAAAAAAAAGCAATGGCAAACAATCTTTGAACTGCACTGGAAGCAAGCCTCAAGAGTGTCTACAATTTTTTTTCTGGAGTGCAGCGCACCATCCCACCCTCTCCCCTTGGTATACATGATACAATTACACAGTGTAGACTCTGTTGCGAATGTAATACCTACCTACACCAATAACATTACTACGGAAAATTAAAAAATGACATTTGGTGTTTATTATATAAGATTAGCCACTTTTACTTTCCATAAATGGTTAAACGTATTCTTGGATTTGAAAAATAAACCAGAAGTGGTATTTTAAGATTGTACCGTGCTGTTGGCGTGCTAATAGGTCTGATTTGGGGAATCGTACACACTTTACATTGTAGCTGTGCTGAAATGAATGATAATATGCGACTAAACACAATTGATCTGTACTCACATGGGATACACACTGTAACTAGCAAACCCGCAAGCTTATATTCTACTAGGGTAAAGGGTCACACAATAGAATTGCATAACGTTGTGTTGGTCACCAATGTGCTTGGCGAAACCAGTATATATCATTTTAATCTGTTACTGTATTCACTTGAATGAAGCTGCTTCATTCATTAAACTGTGGAATGACTAGATTATTCAAGAGGCAAGGTTTATTTTCATTGTTAGTCCTGCAGTGTCATAGGCAAGATTTTAAATATAAGAAAATAACAGTTTCCTACAGATGTTGTTTGGAAAACTGTTCATGAAACGTGCTGCTGATTCCACTCCCAGTTTTCTTTTCACTAAAGGTCAGATATGAATAATGAACGTGTAGGTCTCATTAGACACAGCAAAAAAAAAACGTTTTACAATCTGTCATTTGCTGAGAAGTGTATGAATAAAACATTTCAGGGAATGACAGGAGCACAGGTAGTTTAACTTTTTAAACAGATGAATGACAGGCTGATGGGACAGGATAAAGCCTCTCAAGGTTGAACTGACGTTTCAAGCAAGGACCACCTCCAGTTATTTGTCCCTGTTACGTTGTATTTATCGATGAAAAGAAGAGGCAAATGGGAGCCTAGAAATTGGATCGCATTGCGCCCGTTTTTCAGGTGTGAAACGGGCGCCGAAGGACCCAAAATGGCAAGCTGTGCGTGTGCGTCCATCCCGCGCCAGAGGTGCGGCATCTGCCACATTGAATCGGGCTGTTCCGTAGGCGTCCAGGGCACACACTGGAACTATTCAGGAACCACATTATAATATTAAAATAAGTGTCCTATGCTGGTTGTCGGACCCGTTGTGAAATTGGTCTTGCCCAGCAGCTGACTCACTACATGAAAACTCACCCAGCAAATCATGGCACTAACAGTTAGCAAACCTTGAGAGGCTTTATCCTGTCCCATCAGCCTGCCATTCATCTGTTAAACTACCCTGCTAACGGGCACATCCCCTCCATACAGGTGTGTTGTTGGTTTGTTCTCTTAGGCTGCTAGTCAACTTCTGCACCTTTTTTGGGGCTATTTTCTCCATTTCACTACTGACTTTGAGAGTTCTGGGAACAACTTTGTGCTGGTGTTGGACTGCTTGTCTGCCTTACAGATATTTTATTTCACTCATGAGTGATCTGGGGGCTGGAGGAGGAGAGGGAGCACCAAAGAAGACAGGAGCAACTGGGAGATGGAAAGCTGCTGATATTCAATTGAGGACACTTCAGCTGGCTGCGGAGGATGACCTCGAGCAGCCCGGTTGCAGACTGCAGCATCTCGGTGTGGGCCAGAGCAGTCTGGCCCAGCTGACTATGTGGCACAGACAAGTGGCGGTAGTTTGGGCCCTCAAAGTCAGCATCTGAGTCCCGTGCAGCAGAACTAGTATATGATCTGAAGTGAGAGGGAAAAAGAGGGTAAGGTGTGAAGAAATCCTGCACAACGTCTCCTCCAGAATTGCCACACGCCTCAACCATGACTCGCTGCCTACCTATGCTGTCCAGAACGTATTCCTCGAGTGAAAAGGGTGTCCACATGACCTCTGGCTTCTCCGGTCACTGCCTGCTGCCTCATGTGTGCGGCTTTCTCCTGCAAGAAAGAAGGGAGTGTGTTAGTGGCAGCCTTTTGAGCTGTCTTGAGAATGTGCCTGTCATGATCAAATAGTATGGATGGTGTGTGCAAGATGTAAGCTGTGGGGAAGTGAGGTTGCAATAATCTGCCTGTCATGTTCAAATAGTTCAGATGTTGTGTAGACTATGTGAGGTGTGGGGAAGTAAGGATTCCAATAGTGCTGAGAGTTGGAGGTGCAGAGTGTGTGAGTAGGAGGAGAAGGAGGTGGATTGTAGTGTGGTGCAATGATTGTAGGAGTGTGAAGGAAGTGGGGGGGGCGGAGTGTTATGAGTAGTGGGGCTGCAAGTCATGCAGGTGTGAGGAGAGAATAGTTGAAGTGAGAGGGAGGATTCTTACCTTGATAACTCTGGTCAGATCATTGAACCTTTTGCGTCCATTGCATTAACCTCTTTGGGCACTTCTTCCAATGTCTTCTGTGTTGCCTGGAGGGCATTCTGCCCTCTGGGCAAAACAGTAACTCCTCCTACTGCTGACAGCTTGGGACAGGGGCTCCAACGTTCTATCGAAGGACCTGCATGCCCACTCTGGAACTTTTGCAGCCATTTTAGACCTTCGAGAATGTATCCTGCTGTCTACAGCCATAGTGCACCTCCCATTACGAGGTGCTGGCTGCCTTTAAGTTGTATCAGACATCCGATTTCCTGACACCCCCTCCCCCCCCCCCACCCCGCAAACAGGCTCACAGCCAATAAGCAGGCCGGGTAGTGCTGGCTGCACACCTGTCTCATTACTATAAGGTCCCCCAGCACCAATTTCCCATAATCCCTGCCACCATGTGAACTGGCCCGTGCATTGCACGCCCCAGCCCCTGCCTGCCCATTTTCGGGTGCAGTCGAATTTCTAGGCCAGGATCTCAGTGCCTATGTTGTGGGTTAGCTTCAGAATGCATATGTGTTCCCATTTTTTGTGGCTAGTCTGTATGATTTTATTGCCCACTGGTGATCAGGAGTGCCTTGATTTAATAAAATAAAGATACTTGAAGTATTTCAAACACATCAGTAATTGTGTTCTTCAATTAATTAGAAAAACAACAGAAACAAATTGGAAATATGAAGAAACAGAATATAGGTGGACCTCCTTTTAGACCAAGCCATGGTATCTCCAGTAGTGTTTTCAGTAATGAATGAATGGTTGCATATTTTATAGACATTTGTTTGATGTGAATTGTGTACACTATTTTGTCAAGCAGGCTCTAATTGGCTAATTTAAAAATCCACTAAATAAATCTAATTGAATCTAGTGTCAGGATACAGAAGGGGGAAATATGTACTTTAAAAAAAAATGAACAGAAATGTTACATTCGGCATCCAGCCTAACCAGTAATGAGATTACGGGCAGGCCTTAAAACACGATCTGGCTCCCTGGGACCAGCTGTAAAATCCACAATTGAGGCATGGCTTGAGTCGGCCTGAGGACCTTTCCTTGTTCTGCGTCAGAGATGCTGGTGTGAAGCCAGGAGGAATGCAGGCAGCAATGTGAAATACACTGAATAATCCTGCTCAGAATTTAATAATGGCAGTGAGCTGGACGGCTTGTGTTTATCTCTACTTTTAGCTGATCGCTGTGCAGTTCAACCTCCCTCTTTGCTTTGTACTAAAATGCACAGTGGTGACCAAAGAACTAAACTTCGCATTTGTCGTGCTGAGGTCCAGATCTGTGCAGTGATTGGATGTTGCCGTCCTGTAATACTACAGCATGCTTGCTGAGAATTTAGCAATTAGCTTTTTTAATTGTAATCCACACGCTTCTGGGTAAACAATCTGGCTGGTGTGACGAATGATCATGACGGATTTAAGGTCCGTTTATATTAATCTGATTTTAAATCATTTTGTGAAAACTACCATTACATTAGGATTTAAAAAATGCCTTTGTGTGGGTGGGGGCCTGGGTGCTGCATTAGATAGATGCTGGTCTTTCACCAATGGGACCTGGGCATTGAATCTAACCGTAATTGATAGGATGAAAGTCTCCTATTAGGGTCCAACATGACATGAGTGGACAGTCTCAGTACAGTTTCCAGTGGGTGTACAAAACCGCCTCTCATTGGTATTAAATTAGTCGTCTCACTCAAAGAGACCACAAGGATGGCTGGTATGAGAAATATAAACTGTCACACAAGGGTGCTCTTCTGAGGCTAGATTTAAGACTTGTTGTTGGAAGTAATTTTGACTTTGTGCGATCGTGTAAAATGGGTGATAGTGTATCGGCAGCCCACTATCCTCTCTCCCAATTTTTACTTCCATTGAAGTTAATCGGGAGAGATGTAAAATGGGCTGCTGATTCGCTATCACCCATTTTACACTATTGCGACCTTAGGTTTATTAAAATAGACGATGACTCACTTGTTTGAAGCCGATGATATCCACAATTAGTTTCTTCCCTTGTTTCAAGAATATTAAATTGTGTTGCTGTTAATCCTGTGCTCTGAGGTGTGCCGTCTGGAGTTTGAGCCAGAGCATAGACTTCTGATACTTTAACCAAGAATAGAGTTGTAACTACACAGAATCAGTTTGGAAAAGCCAATGTAATATCTGTCAACAGCATACACTCTAAACACCAGCAAAGATAGGACGCCTGTGAATTTTGATCTAAAGTACATTTATAGGAATGTTAGAGATTTTAAGCAATGTCTAGTGTGGTACTGAGCGACACAGGCCAGGAAGGCTCCAGCTTAGATCCCTGGCCGTTTCTGACTCAATTGATTTCAAATGGGGTGGCAGTACTCAAAGTCCCTGGTCTAGAGAGGGAAAATAAACAACGGAAGTTCCCATTCCTGTCTTATTATCCAGTGAAGACCATTGGTTAAAAAGTCGACGCGTGGACATTGGATGAGAAAAATAATGGATGTGATGCCCCATGTGGTAGAATAGCCTGTTGGTGCCAACTCCATGAGATCACGAAAAAAGAATAGCTGCTTGGGTTTGGTACTGTTGGGCTGCTGACATCCATGGGACTGAACCCCAGAAAAGTCACCAGCTTCAGGCGAGGAGAGGAGCAACCTGGAGGAAAAATGAAATGTTGACTGTTAATGTATTTCTTTGTAATGCATTTGAGAATAAAATGTACACCCTTAAATGTTGGTTCTCAGTACAGTGACAAACTTTAAAATGATGGATGCGTTTCATTGCAAAAGATCCCTTATCCTTAATTAAAAGAAAGCAAATGACAAAATGGAAGAACAATGTGCAGATCAATTGTAGATAATATTGTACTCAGAGCATGGAGATGTAAATGAATCCAGTTATTACCATGTCATCAATAGACAAATTAAAGGGTGTGTAAAATTGCCACTAAACAATACCTAGAAAATGCTGATGTGAATAAATATGATTAAAATCGTGATTTATTCTTCTTCTCTTTGCAGTCTGTTCTCAGTACTCCAGGGGAGTGTTTGCCATCTTTGGCATGTATGACAAGAGGTCTGTGCATACGCTGACATCGTTCTGCGGAGCGCTGCACATATCTTTGATCACGCCGAGCTTCCCGACGGAGGGCGAGAGCCAGTTCGTACTCCAGCTGCGGCCATCTTTGAGAGGGGCATTGCTCAGCCTGCTCGATCACTACGAGTGGACTAAATTTGTCTTCTTGTATGACACTGACAGAGGTGAGTTTGACCTTCAGAATGCCTGAAAATTTAATTCCGCTCAGCTTTGAACCTGTCTGTCTTTGAAACATTTAGTTAATGCTGCAGTCAAAAAAGGATGTGTAACATTTTGGGTGTATGGGTGTTAACTTTTGCACTATAGAATGTGGTGGGAGGCTTTTTTTTCCCCAACATTATCAGTAATTTTTTATGGAATCTGGGTTTTGATCTCTACACTTGTTGCAATTAAAATGTTGTTTGAAGGAAACAGTTTGTATTACGATAAGGTTGCTGCCAAGTAGAAAAGCAGACAGGGCAGGATTGGAGAGGCAGAGGGTGGGATCAAGACTTGAATTTTGAAATTTGCTTTGCTGTGGATGAAAATTCATTGATAACTAAGCAACCCTAATAATTAACATCTTTACATCATAAAATAGTGCCAAACAATTTGACATCTGGTTTACATTTTTAGAAATTTCTGCATAATCAAATGGTGGCCTGTCCAGTTCAAAGCTGACCGATAATAATTCTACTTTCCAGTTGAATAAGTTGCAGCATCTTTTGTGCAGGAGGGGAGTCAGGAAAGTTTAGCCTTTGTATATTTGTCCTCTTTAATTCATCTTCTTTTGAATGTGTTTTCTTATTCCCTGTACTCCTTTTTTTTAAAAAGTAACGTGAACTATTTACCTGTAGTTTTATGGAAATTGTTCAAAGTGTTGTGACTATGAGAGTTTCTTAACCCAGAAATGACAGATGATCTTATTTGACGGGGTTATAGTTGTCTCGAAGAGCCTGGTTTTGATTTGTGTGTGGTAAAACGATTAATCCAAATGCTAGATCCTGAAGCAAATTGCAGGATGACAGTGCCACCTGCTGGCCTTAAGTCAGCCTATTGAGATGAAAGTCGACAACACATTTTTCTTTTTAGGTTTCCGGTCGATAACAAGACCAAAATTGCACTGCTTCTCTTCTTTCCCGCTCCTCTCAAAAATATAAATACTGAGTATTTCTATGTAGTAAACAAAATCAGTGTTTCGATGAAAATGCTTTTTTTCTTGGAACTCCTATATTAACCGGAACAAAGCAGTTTGTTCTGAATATAGGAAACTGACCTGAAATTGGCATGCAAATTATTCCAGAGGGAATAAAGGAATAGCCATTTACACTTCAGGGGAAAGGAAAATGATAGCAATAATGTGTATTCTGTTTTTTGGTGCTTGTAATATCCTGAGTGAAACTGTTGAACAAATATAATGTTCCTGTGTGTGTTGCTAGCCATTAGTGGTTTAATTTCTGTTCCATGTTCAATGTAGCATCAACCCCATCGGTTTTGACATCAGAATAATCATTGATGCATCCAAATGTTTGTGCTGGTGCCTAATGCGCCATATTAGACATTGGCTCTTGGGTTACTGCGATTGATTTCATGATTCTCTGCAATGCCGTGCAGTTTCAATGTGAATGGGAATGTATCACGCTGTAGTATGAAATGGCAATTTAACATCAGGTTGGCCGGAAGCTGCATACAGCCCATCTTTGCATTGGATTAATCCAGCACCTGTGTAAAACATGCAAATTACATGTTTAGCAAAAGAACATCCATGTGTGCCAGTTATTACATGAGTCCCTGTCACTTAAATGGTGCCCCCTCCATTTGAAGGGTGGGTGAAACTTACAAAATATTAAACCTGATCAGACAGTGATTTTGAATCGTCCCTCTTTATATCTGTATTTTTTATCCTAGACTTTAATAGTAAGAATGACTTCACACTTTGTGCCTCCACTTTTTCCTTTGTGATAATGAAGACAATAAGTAGTTTGTTTCTTAAACTTAACGATAAATTTCATGTTGCACTGAGCGCGGTGCCACTCAGTGTTAGTGCCCTGTGCTGCATTCTTACAAACTGCTGCTGCGTTAGATTTTGTTTACCTTCAGACCCGACTATTCCAATGCTCTACTGCACGGCCTCCCCTCTTCCACCCTCGACGAACTTAAGCTCATCTAAAACTCTGCTGCCCATATCCTAATTCGCACAAAGTCTCGTACCCCCATCACCCCTGTGCTCGCTGACCTACATTAGCTCCCAGACCACCAAAGCCTCGATTTTAAAATTCTCATCCTCACACCTCCCTATCTCTGTGATCTCCTCCAGCCCGATGACCCTCCGAGATCTCTACAGTCATCGATTTCTGGCCTCGAGTGCATCTCCGACTTCTTTTGCCCCACCATTGGCTGCCGTGCCAATTAAAATTAAAGTGCTGGTGAGCGGAGAAACTAATTGTATTTCAGAAGATGGGGACTTAGGCAAGCAGGCAGTCTTCTTGTGCACTGCTGCAGAATCCTTAATCTGCTGACTGAGTCCTTGTCGGGACTGTTTTGGTGTGGTGGGTCATATTGTCAGATTTTGTTTGAATTAAAGTGCCAGCAAACAAAATAGAGACAAGCTTTTACAGTAATCACCTGGTTTTATTGTCAACATGTGCTTCACTCACTGAATAACAGTCAATAATAAGCTAAAAGACACCAAGGTGACATAACTACCCTTCCCATGCAGTGGACGTGTCCTGACTGTGAATTTATGGCGCGTTGTCCCTCCTGAATAGTAGTCAGTTTTACGGACTCAATATAGATATCTGTTAATCGGTGTTGTTTATGAACACTAAACCATGGAGTCAATTTTCAGGTGAACGATTACATCTGGCAGGATGCAGGCTGTACAAGCCCACCGCTCACCCAATAGAATCGGCCCAAGGCTCAACCAATTTTCATAGTAGGGTCTCATTTCCATTATGTCGGTGAAGTGCTTGTGCATTTTGAGCAACTCACTGATGGGTGAGGGTCGAAGATCTGATGTTTCCACTGCGGAGCCCAGCGGGTGCAGGCAGGTTAAAGAGGGGGGAAATAATCCTGGGAGAG
The DNA here is from genome assembly GCA_030390025.1 of Squalus acanthias. Classification (NCBI taxonomy): domain Eukaryota; kingdom Metazoa; phylum Chordata; class Chondrichthyes; order Squaliformes; family Squalidae; genus Squalus; species Squalus acanthias. The sequence continues at coordinate 45,359,586 of CM059431.1, read as the reverse complement.
GGTTTTGGGGGAGTGGTCAGACTTCCTGACTCCACAAAAATCAGTTTTAAAACCTTAAACTTTCCCTTTTTGGAGCAGCCTACAGTGGTCCCTTTAAGGGCCGTTGATTAGGCCACTCAACGCCAAATACCAATGGGCAAAGCATATGTGGTACATCAAAATTGCATCAGGGTCCTTTTGATGTCATAGCCTCCCTGATTTACACAGGTTAATGAAGCTCCTCTCTGTTTCTGGCATGTATCTGGGCCACCAATTTCAAGGCCCCTACCAAAGTGGCGGCAGTCGGAGTGGCAGTGGGAGCAGGGTGGTAAATGCTGCCCCGCGATTTTCAACATGCTACCGCCTGTTCCTGCCTGGCGGCCAAGATGAAAATCATCTCCCATAACTCATTCTAACTTCAAACAGAATTGAATTTCACTTATAGCTTTTCACAGACCCCATCTCTTTGTGAGTGCTGTTGGTTTTGACAGTAACATTTGTTGGGGGGCAGGGAGGGAATCCAGCTTTCAAATTTTCAGTCTTACAATGCTCTTTAAATGTTAATTCAGGGCAAGCCAGCCTCTCAAACCCAAGTCACAGGAGTGGAAAAATCCCACAGGTCACTCTGCTAGACTCCCAGATATGATTTGCCTTTGTGTATGTAGTCCAGTAACTTCAGTCATGTTTAGTACAGATAAACATTAGCATTTTTCTTATGGTCATAAATGTTGACCCTGGATAGATGTGGAGATGGATATTGACTTTACTGCCTGAGTGGTAACCTGGTGGAGTGGATTGGCACCCGTTCGAGAACCCACCGATCTCATTCCATTGAAATCAATGAAAGAACTTCCATTTATAGAGCACCTTTCATTATCTTAGCACATCATAGCCAGTGAAGTACTCTTGAAGTGTAGTCACTGTTTTAATGTAGGCAGCCAATTTGTGCACAGCAAGGTCCCACAAAAGCTTAATGACCAGATAATTGGTTTTTAGTAGTCTTGGTTGAGGAATAAATATTGTCCAGGACACCAGGAAGAACCTCCCTGCTCTTCTTCCAATAGCGCCATGGGATCTTTTGCCTCCACCTTTAATGTTCAGGCAGTTTCTGTTGATTTATGTGAGGTGAGGAGAAGAATGGCCACACCAAAATATTCCCTCCCCTGCAGGTCCGTCTGCCCCTCCGCTCCCCCCCCACCCCCCAACCTCTTGATTGCCTTACCCCCGCCGCCCCCCCCCCCCCCACCACCACCCAAACGCCAAACATCTGAATCAGCTCCGAGGAGGAGCTGCTGTATTTTCCACCTCTGCTTCAGAAATTATATTTTTGTGCTTTTGTGTTAAGGTCCTGGAAACCTGCATCTAACACTATTTGATTTGTGCTCCTCACAAGAACGGCAACGTGCTGCTCAAGAATACTGTGAATCATTCTGAGCTGTGAGAATGATCAGATTTCCAGAGTTAGGAATAGTCCAAGGTGAGAGTGAATTAAAACTGTAACAGGGACATTGTTTTAATTGAATTCTGGAACAAGTCCTAAAATAACCCAACTGTGGAAAAGAAGTGCCTCCAATTTCACAGTCACTGAGATATGTTATGGGGAAGAAGGGAGTTGCTATCTGCTATACTGTGCTTTGGGCCTTCAGATAGTCAGACGTATACCCGCACAGGAGTGGTAGAAGTCTAAATGGATTGGTACACACCTATCCATGAGACAGATAGCATGTGCTTTGTGTTATTCAAATATAAGGTTTGACCAGATTTCTGATCTGTGCTAGCCTAGCTGATTTCAGCAACATCAGTCATGGGAAACAATTGGCTCAGTATCCCAGGGCTGGATGGAGGCAAGGGGATATCAGACAGCACATATTACAGTAATCAGAAGCAGGAACCCTGTCTGATATGCCCTCTAAGCCTTGCGATATGAGCCAATTGTTGCTGTGATATGTGTATATGCAGGCCAGGATGTGGATAGGACCAGGTTCATCTATGATGACCCTCAATGTAAAATAGCTTGTCAAAACTCACTCTTGGACTGGCAAATGAAGAGTGGTTACTTTGGTGAGGTATTGGAGGGCTGGCACTGTCAATGGAACCATACTGAGGTATGGCCTTATTGTTGGAGGCACTGGGGGTAAAATTCAACTTCGGGGGCAGAAAACAGGTGGTAGCAGATTCGTCGCCCGTTATAAACCTCACCCGATTTGCCTTTCCATTGTGTTCAATCGGGCGGGGTTCATAACAGGCTGATGATCAGATCGACTCATTTTTCACCCACACCGCAGTCTTTTAAATAAGACAATAAAGTGATTGTTCCATTTATCAGTTCAGATGGATACCATGGCATAATTGGAACAAGACCAGGGGGGACAAATTCGGTAGGTTAGCGCCTCCCGTTAGTACCTGCAGAGGGCGGTAATGGGGCGCTGATGCAGTAGCGCCAGGGCGAGGCGAATCCAGCGCCACACAGCAAATCCGGTCCCCCCGTTGCACCGCCGGTAAGAGGTACCGCTGGGGACTTCAACGCCAGGAAGATCGTGATGTCAGTGAGCGTGTAACGCTCACCAGGCACCCAATCTGCAAAATTCATTGTCGCCACTTATCTTTGTGCCTTGACCAGACAGCGACAGGGAGAGCTGGCACACAGCTGACGGAAGCCGGCTCCACTGACGTTATTTAAAGGCATCAGCATTAATCACTCGCAGCTGTCAGGGCAGGTTAGTTTCAGTGCTTCTTGTCAGTTTCAGCCAGTGGAGCAGTTTGTATGAGTAATTTCAAACTTTTTTTTTATCAGCAGTCTTCTGGCAAGTGCAAAGTGGCTACATTTATTGTTCAAAGATTCAAACTGCTACACTTGGCAACATTAATGGGGGCTGTACTGGCGCCACCTTGCCCTCCAGGATCTACGGCAGAGGGAGCGTAGGCAGCCAGAAATACGGGAACATGTGCGCAGAGGGATGAGGAGGGACATCAGGGCTCTGACCAGGAGGCCTTACTCTCCGAGGGTATTCCGACAGCACCTCTCCTACCTTCAATTAAGCGAGGAGCAGTGTATTAGATGGCTCTGCATCACCAAGGTGGTGGTCACAGAACTCTGCCACCTCCTCCAAACAGACCTCCAGCCTCACACCAGGATGACTTAAACCCCAGATCCCTTTTGCTCACCACATGCCCATCATACCATCCCTGTGTTGTGCCATATCACAGCGTCTTCCTGGGTGCAAAGGTGAAATGAGAGAGACCACAAAATATTGCAAACTCCATCAATAAATTTATGCATAAACATATCACATTCATTCTAATAACTAATGACCCTTGTGCTTGCCATAGCTGAATAGCTGTCATTGTGTGCAAGGCATGAGATGTGGGTGTGAGTGTTGGTAGGTAGAGATTGTTGGTGAGTGAGTGCTGGGGGTGTAGTGCTTTGGGCAGTGTATGAAGCTTGTGGTACAGATGGTGGTATGTAGCATTTGGTGAAGCATTCAATCACCCTGACCACCCAACTGAGGTGGATCTGCCATGAGCACACCTGCTTCAGTCCTCCGGCTCCTTCTTGCACAGCCAGCAATGCTGAGAATGAGGTGCTGCAGTATCAATGAACCTCCCCTTTACTAGGAAAAGCCTGTGGCAATGATGAGTTGAGATTAGACTGCACCCGATATTGGTCCACCATTTGAGTGTTACGCCACTGAGCTAGACCTTTAAGACTTGATTTAGCGCCCCAATCATTTCTTTGAGCAGTGAGAATGAATTTTTCGTGCAGTCTAAAGCATAAGTGCCTGCTGCTAATTCTCAAACTTTTCTAAAGATACTGCCCATTCCTGGGCTATAATGAATTTCTAGCCCTAGGAGTTTTTTTGGTGCCCTGGTCAACGTTCCTTTCTGAACCAACACTAATGTTTGTGGGACATTGCTGGTGCAGAATAGCTGATGTGTGTGTCTACACAACAACAGTCAATGCACTTCAAAAAACATAATTAATTGTCTGACACGCAACATGATAAGGCACTAAATAAAAGTAAGTTAGTCTTTTTCATTCTCCAAATATGAGTCAGCTGGGAGAAGAGGAGGAGAAAATTGGCAAGAAAACAAAAATGGTTAATTTTATCAAGAATTTTGTGAACTGACTTGTGAAGTTAGTAATTGAGTCCTGAAATTCAGCGCCTGACATCCTTTCAGTTCTACCCTGGACAGATAAGATGGAACTTGACAAATAATTGATTTCTCACACCAGTCTCGGGATAGCTGCGTGTTTTAAAATTATTTCAAACACTGGTTTTGTGAGATTAATTTGAAGTGACATTTTGTCATATTCCCACACAGAAATGAAATGTAGCAGTGGAAAACAGCAGTAGTATTGCAGAAGGCAACATTAGTCTATTAACATAAACTCCACCTATTTATTTTCTTCAAGTACCTTAATCTCAATATAATGTCACTGCATTTCAGGGGTGCAGGCTTGCAGTAAGATGACATTTCTATTAGAACACATTGACAGGAAATTATTCTGAAATTTTATATTTTTACTGGTGAATCCCCTGTGGTCTTTCTTATGGTGAGTCAGTGAATATACTATTTTAATCAGCAAGGGGCGGATGCAAAAGCAATCTAGTAATTGACAGAATTTGTAAAAAAGTTTGTAAGAGGCGTGCTTAGAGTCAGTGAAGTATTTAATTGTTTCCTGCAAAATTGTGATTTTCTTTTGTGTAATGAACAACATTAATGTGTTAGATGCAAAATGTTTACATAAATAGATAGTAGAGTTCAATTTTATATTAAAGTTACCAGTTTGAGACAACTACCTGCTTAGAGCAATGTGGAGTTGTCAGACACAAGTTATACTCACAGCTCTGCATTGCTTTACTCTATTCCCTGGTACCCAAATGCCGGTTACATTTTTAATGCTAATTAATTGCTGAACAGACTGTCATTGCCTTGCCACATTTCGCTGTTTAAAAACTTCCAATGGACTTTGTAAAATGCAAAGACAAAACCCCTGGATGGGATTCACTCTGCTTGCTCGAATTCAGTCGAGCTCTATTCACTCTCTACTTTCACTATGTGAAGGCAATCGCTTTGCTTCAAGACAAGTTGTGTAGTATAACTGGACTATAACATACATATAATGTTATAATTTATTCACAAAGGATATATAATCCCCTAAAAATGAGCAGTGAAATAAATCTTGATATCTCCATGGTAATATCCCATGGTGCCTTGGTGAAAGTTTGTTCTCCATCAGTGTCTGCTATTTCACTGACAGAAACTGACTAAAGCTGTTCCCCTTCCAACTTCTACCTTTTATATATTCTAAAGAACAAGAGAAACGAGTGGAGTTAATTATATGTTATAAAAAATAAAATGGCAGTTCAGGTCGCGGCTGCACCTCCATTTAATTAGCGCCCTGCGAGCGGCGGTCGGCCCGGCCCGTGACCCGCGAGGCTGGCGCTGACACCACCCGCGGCAGCCGCGCGGGGTACAGCCGAATTTCTGCCGCGGGGCGGTAAGTGGTCGCGGCGGGGCACTAAGGGGTCGCGGCACACGGCGATGACGTCCTTTCTGGCGGTACAGCGGCCTGGGGCGCTACCGGCGGGGGCGCGGCGCTATTGGCTAGTGCCTCGGTAGTGCCCCGCCGAATTTCTCCGGGCGCTCGCCCCGCCCGGGTGATAAGCCCTTTGCTATCGGCAGGCGCAAAGGAGCCGAATTTCGGGGCCATGACTTTTGAGACTGGCCCAATGGATAACAATGTTCTTTTTATGTATCATCTTACATTGCTAAAGACATTGGGATATATCAGAGGAAGGAGGTTAGTATCCAAGTCCCACTCACGCATCACCCCTGTGCTCGCCGACCTACATTGGCTCTCGATCCACCTCACCAACACCTTGATTTTAAAATTCTCATCCTTATGTTCAAATCCCTCCATTGACTTGCCCTTCCATGTCTCTGTAACCTCCTCTAGTCCTACAACCCTAAAACCCTCTAAGAACTCTGCGTTCCTCCAATTCTGGACTCTTGTGCATCCCCCACTTCCTTCACCCCACCATTGGCGGCCATGCCTTCAGCAATCTAAACCCTAAGCTCTGGAATTCCCTCCCTAGAACTCTCCATCTCTCTCCTCCTTTAAGATCCTCCTGCCAAAATGCATCACCTCACACTTCTCTGTATTAAATTCCATCTGCCACTTGTCTGCCCATTCTGCTAGCCTTTCTATATCCTGTTGCAGTCGATTGGTATCATCATCACTGTTTGCCGCACCCCCAAGTTTGGTGTCATCGGCAAATTTAGAAATTCTACTCTGTATTCCAATATCCAGGTCATTTATATATATCAAAATAAGCAGTGACCCCAGCACTGACCCTTGGGGAACACCACCTTCTACCATCCTCCAGTCTGAAAATCAGCCATTTACCACAACTCGCTGTTTTCTGTCCTTAAGCCAATTCCTTATCCAAGCTGCCACTGACCCACCTATTCCATGAGCCTCAATTTTGTTAACCAGCCTTCTATGTGGTACTTTGTCAAACGTCTTCCGAAAATCCATGTAGACAACATCCATTGCATTCCCTTCATCGATCTTCCCTGTTACTTCATCAAAAAATATTTTGATGAGGTGTTATCTTTCGGATGAAATGTTAAACCTCTCAGGTGGACGTAAAAGATCCCATGGCATTATTTCGAAGAGGAGCAGGGGAGCTATCCCCGATGTCCTGGCCAATATTTATCCCTCAATCAACATCACTAAAAATAGATTATCTGGTCATTTTCACATTGCTGTTTGTGGGAGCTTGCTGTGCACAAATTGGCTGCCGCGTTTCCGACATTACAACAGTGACTACACTTCAAAAAGTACTTAATTGGCTGTAAAGTGCTTTGGGACATCCTGAGGTCGTGAAAGGCGCGATATAAATGCAAGTCTTTCTTTTTTATATAAATGCAAATTGTTGTTGTTAGTTAAGTGCATTGGATGATGTGTCGTGATCTCCTGGAGCGTGCTTCATTGTTTTAGGAAGTCAGGTGGAATTTTCCAGAGCTTTTCCTGAAATTAGGAACAAGTTTTTTTTTCTGGCTTTTTGCCTGCCCAGGATTTAGCATTACTAGCAGCTGGAGATGGTGGTCCATGAGATTGCACTATTTAATGGACAAAGCAAGCCCATCAGTCTTTAGTTGGCCTTTGATAAAGGTGTAATAAAAGCTAATAGAATTCTAGGTTTTATCTCAAGGTATAGAATATAAAAGCCAAGAGGTAATGATGAGCCAATATAAACCTTAATAACAACTCTGTTAGAGCACTGTGTGCAGTATCGGGTGCCACGCTTTCCGAAGGATAATGAGGCTTTAGAGAGGGAACAACACAGATTCACTGGGATGTTTCCTGGTATAAAGAAATACAAATTCGAAGAAAGACTGAAAAATTGGGTCTTCCTTCGTTATAACAACTGATTACGGGGCAATATAATCGAATTGTTTCAAATTATGAAAGGATAAATAGAATCAGATTGTTTTCAGTAGTTGAGAGGCCAAGAACAAGGGGCCACAAATACAAGATCAAATGTAAGAGATTTTGAACAAAAGTTAGGAGAAAGGTCTTCACACAAAGAGTTGTGAGGCTGTGAAATTCCCTGTAGTTGATTAGATTGGATCGGTGGATGGAGGGAAAGGGATTGAAGGGATATGGGAACAGGGTGGGTAAATGTGATTAGGACTATTTGCCTACATGGCGGGTAAATGCCGACACGGAGTGGTGGGCCGAATGGTCTGTTTCCATGTTGTAATGTCCATGTATGTCTATGTATTTTCATATGTTCATATCACTGACCTCTCAAATGGAAAGGCCAAGCTGACAGCAGCAGTTCCAACAATTTAAGAATAGCGAAGGTGTATTCGCTACTGATCTGGGAGAAATAAATCCTGGGTTGCATATTTTTTTTATACACACTGCTGTAGTTTGAAGTGTAAGATTAAGAGGGAGGTCTATGAGAGATTCTTTTAAGAATGTGGTCGATCCCAAGATACAGAAGGAATAGAGTGTTATTAGACAGGCACTCCAAATTAACTGAAATACAACGAGCAATAGAAAAAATGGAGACTGTAAAGTTACTCGCTTTGGCTGGCTTTATTGTAAAATATTATCAGAAATGTCTTCCTCAAACTAGACACCTTCTCCATACAGATGGATGCATTAGGCTGGGAAACGTCAAATTGACTCGATAAGCTTTAATATCAGTGTTGACTTGGGAAAAGGATTATAGCCAGTGAAGAGGTTACAAGCGTTTATTGCTGGTGAACGTTGATTGTAAGATTTCGATTAAGGTCTTGGGCAACAGGATGGAGATAGTACTACTGTGATAATTTATAAAGGCCTATGTTGATACTTTCCTCATGATGTTGAGGCTAACAAAAAGTGTTCAGCAAATATGTCGTTAATGAAAATAGAGTGAAGAATGAGCTGTATTCTCCGAATGTCTCCAAGATGTTGAGAGCTGAAAGGCATATAGCAGATAAAATGGTGAAATATTAACTTTATTAAGAGCTTATTAATGCTTTTAATGGTCTTGTTGAAGAGAGGTTCTGTGCAAGCTGTGTTGATCTCCTCAGGCCGATATGTTAACGAATTCCCTTTCAGAACATCTACTGAGAGAAGATGTTAATTTCGGAAAGGATGCACAATTTGTGTCAGTTTCAGCGCAGTACTGTTGTGTTGTGACAGCCAATGCTGACAACTGTCAGCTGACACCCATTAGCAGTCCAACCACCACCACAGCTGAAGGCCCTTCTACCACAACGCTGCTGAAACTGCAGTGCTAGTCACCACTCAGCACACCCTGCTAGTCCTCTGCGATACCCCCAGTGGCAACACACACACACTGAATTGAATGAGGTTATGGCTGACAAATCAGCTTTAACTTAATCCCTTTCTGTATGTGAGTCATTCAGTAGATTTCCGTCATTCATAGATATCTGTTACTAATATTTGTCCCTCATTTTGTGGCAATTTGCTCCATCTAAGAATGATTGATTTATTAGCTGTCAGCTTCTGGACAAGTTAATCATTCTTAATATAGAGAATAGTGAAGGCCCGAAATTCCAGTCTGGGTGAAAGTGCAATCCAGATTGTGGGCTGGAAAATGGGACAGAATCTGGTTTTGCCAGGATTCTGCCCCTTTCCAATGTCCTCCCATCTTCCAATGGGGTGGCCTTTGGAGGATCTTCTGTCTACCCCCTCCCCCACATCAGAGGGGATCAGTTACTCTCTGGCTTGAGGCAGAACGGCTCCTTTCCAAGCTGAAGGCTGCTGCACCCAATTTATATCTTTGGCCCCTCACCAAGCAGTTGTGGGTCACTCTGCTTTACAGCGGTGATGTAGGGGCAGGTGCCGCTTAGAAGTATGGACGGCTCGCTCCATCAATGGAAATGACCCTGTTCCTGAGATTTTGGGCAGAGTTTCGGCATGTCCACCTGTGAGGGCTTAGGGTCTAACACTTAATGGGCTCCCCAATAACGCAGTTGGTAAATGCATCATAAACTATGGTACTGAGCCCTACAGACCAGGAAGGTTTGATTCCAGGGCTGTGCTGAATTAGCTGATCTCAGCCAGGACAGTGATAAGTGAGCTACAGTTGGTCTCAGTGTCCAAAGGCCAGGTTTCTCACCCCAAACAGCCTTGAGAAGAAAAAGGGGAAAATTAGGGGGAAATATTTAAAAGAACCTTGCTGTTATAATAATTAGAAAAACTCCAAGTAGATTAAGCAGTTTCTTCTAATGCTAGTTGAAAGATCTCTTCATGTACAAAATTCCAGCTTTACCCTCACTCGTTGCTATGACAGTGTCTAGTTTACTTCTTTCACCAGGCTCTTTTGTTTGGTTCCTTTTTGTTCGCTGTCAGATTATTTACATGTGAACTAATTTTGTTAATGCTTCATTCATTCAGCATAAGATCTGCTTGCCTTGATTTTCTCTTGTGATGAAAGAACTAGACTTTCTCGGGAAGCATCTCTTAACATTTAAAATAAATAGATAGACACCAGTGCTGGAAATCTGAATAAAAACAGGAAGTGATAGAAATGCACAGCTGGTCAGTCAGCACCTAAAAAGAAAAGGTTCATGTTTCGGGTGTAACCCATCACCACTTAGCTGTGTATTTCCAGCATTTTCTGCTTTTATCTCTCAGCATCTGTCTGATTTGGTATATACTTTAGTTCCAATGGGGGAGGGATGGGGGAGAGCAATACAGTTCTCCTCATAATGTGTAATAACCCTTCACTTTGTATGACCTGTGAATGGTGGGGGAAACACACAACTAGTGGAGCACAAACACTAAGGCCGCGAATTTAATAGCGCTGAGGGGGTGGGTTTGGAGGCGGGTCCGCTGTCAAAATAGCAAAGATTGACAGCGGGTAGGAAATCCGCTGTCAACCCGCCTCCACGCAATTCTCCCAGGTGTCAGATCTGTCTGCGCAGAACTGACCCGACACCAAGCGGCAGGGGAGACAATTCTGATACTTAAATGACTTGTTAACAGCCAATTTAAGAGTATTTTGAAGCTTACTTCTAATTTTACCGTCTCCCCCACGGGTTAACTGCTGTTTGGGGAACACGCCAGCTCACCCTGGCATCTTTTGAGTCTGCTCTGATGTTTGTGAAAAGCTGACAGCTGCAGAAGTGGTGTGAAGGATGCCATGCTGCAGATGGTCAGTTTCAAAGCACAGAAAATGTTGGTTACTGCATTTTTAATACTTATAGAGATTTCTTTAGCTTACAAGTTTTTAGATCCAACTGTATGTCCAGTGCCACCTTATTGGTACAACCTCTCTCACTATTGACAGATCGCTTCTGTCATCTCATCTGCAGCTGCCATCTATTGCAGCAACATCGGAGCCAATGAAACAATCAGACCTTGGTCCTCCGAATCCTTCCACAATCAGCCCCAGCACCAACAACACCAGGCACACTAACATCACCAACAACATCACAAACCTTCTCCGCCATCACCTGATGCTGCACTGGACACAGGGCATCAGCCCTTGACAAAATTGCTGCCCGGGAGGCCAGCGATGGCATCACCATGGCCAGGTTTACTTCACTTGATGCTGTAAACCCTGGCTGCCACATGATGCGCCAGGTTGACACCATCCCACACCAGCATCGTGACGCATCCCTTTAATGTCCAAGCCATTCCATGCACACTCATCACTATAGCGGGGTGGAGGGGAAGTTATGACTGAACAATCACTGGAACTCAGTAAGACACTTCTCAAAGTGTGCTCAGATCTGTCTAATAAGGGGCACTTTTTGAAAAAGAGGTTTCACTGTATGACAACACATTACCAGAAACTTCACATAGACACTGGCTAAACCTCTCAAGTGCCTACCCTTGTTGTTGTTAGTTGGTATGCTTGCAGTAGAATGAGGGTGAGTGTGAGGGGTGGCTAGTGAGATGGGGAAGTGATAAAGTAGATAGAGAGGGTTGGGTGGAGGTGCAAGGTAAGTTGGTGTCCTGGGGAGGTCTCTTTCGCCCTTGGAAGGGCTGTGACTCCCTCCAAAAGCATATGGAAGGAGTCATTGGAGAGCCTGGGTGCAAGCGTCCACCTTTGTGCAGTGCTTGTCAGTGTTTGCAGCACCTCGATGCTGTCAAACACTGACAGAACAACTGTCAAACTCCATGTGGATGTGGTCCCTTTAAGGAAACCGGCTGATGACGCGTCATAAAATTACATCATCAGACTCGCTTCCTGTTAATTGGCCGGTAAGCTGGGCGGGCTTAACGAGGCCAATCAAGGGAAAATCACGTCTGCAGAGCGAATGCTGCCGGGAGCGTGACCGGAACCCGGAAACCAGCTGTCCTGCCCCCATCCCGCCTCCTCCATTAAATTCGCAGCCTAACTTTCCAGAGCTATGAAACCTGATTTTCCCCCCCACTGCCCCTGTGTACCCAATGAGAACAGGATGTGTGGGAGGGGACAAAATTCTTGCAGTAACCTATTCACCTGATCCTTGCTGGCTTTGTGCTGTGCGCTGTACGCTATTTTTACAGGTGCGTTCTGGCCAGCCAGCATCTGACTTTACTATTTTACATTCCCTTTATTTTTCCTATGTTATATCATCTTTCCCATCTGCTTGATATTTACTGGTTCCAGAAAATAATCAAACAATGAATATAAATGGACTGCATATCTGGACTTTTGGAAGGCATTCGACAAAGTCCCACACAGGAGGCTTATTAAGAAGCTGGAAGTCCATGGAATTAAAGGGAAGTGGTGGTATGGATATGGAATTGGCTTAGTGACAGGAAGCAGAGGGTGGTGGTGAATGGATGTTTTTCAGACTGGGAGGTGGTTTGCAGCCGTGTTCCCCAAGGGTCAGTTTTGGGTCCATTACTCTTTTCAATTTTTATAAACGACCTAGACTCAGGTGTAGGGAGCAGCATTATAAAGTTTGCAGATGATCCGAAATTTGGCAACATTGTAGATAGTGATGAGGATAGTTGTAGACTTCAGAATGACATAGACAGGATGGTGAAATGGGCAGAAGCATGGCAGAAGGAGTTCAATGCAGAGAAGTGTGAAATGATGCACTTTGGGAGGACTAATGTGGAAAGACAGTATACTATAAATGGCACAACTTTGAAAGGTGTGGATGAGCAGAGAGACCTTGGTGTCCATATACACAAATCCTTAAAGACAGTAGGGCAAGTTGATAAGGTGGTTTACTTGGGTTTATAAATAGAGGCATGGAATATAAAAGCAGAGATCATGCTAGAACTTTATAAATCACTGGTTAGGCCTCAGCTGGAGTATTATGGACAATTCTGGGCACCACACTTCAGGAGAGGTGCAACGGCCCTAGAAAGGGTACAGAGGAGGTTTACCAGGATGTTACCAGGGATGAGGGACTTCAGTTATGAGGAGAGGTTGGAAAAGTTAGGACTGTTCTCCTTGGAACTGTGAAGGTTAAGAGGTGACCTAATAGAGGTTTACAAGATGCTGAAGGGTTTTGACAGCGTAAATAGAGAAAGGCTGTTCCCTCTGGCGAGTGGGTCAATAACCAGAGGTCATAGATTTAAAATCATTGGCAAACGATCTAGAGGAGAGATGAGAGAAATGTTTTCACTCAGAGTTGTCGGAATCTGCAACGCTCTGCATGAAAAGGTGGTGGAAGCTGATTCCATAAATAATTTTAAAAGGAGGTTGGACAGGTACTTGAGGATGAGGAACTTACAGGGTTACGGACAAAAAGTGGGAATGTGGGACTAAGCACGACTGCTCTTTCAAAGGTGGGCCGAATGGCCTCCTTCTGTGCTATAATTTTTTATGGTTCTATGATTCAATGATAAATGTCTGGCAGCCGGTTTAAGATTCTAATTATTAAACCTTGTGGCTGGTCACTAGGAGTTGCACAACAACACCTCCAGGTTATCTAACTCACACTCTATAGGGAAGTAACAAGCCCCAGTTCTGCTGCCTGCAGAATTTGGAGAACAAATCCCTGTCCTACCACTCTATGGCATTGGGCATCAGTGAGAGAGTAATGAGCATAGACTGGGGAGAGGAGGTGCAATGTTTTCTGTCAATAATTTTAATGAAAAAGGATTCCTGTTTTGTGCTCATGCTGATGTTTTCAGTAAAATATTGGCAGGACGAATTTAATCTCCCTCAGATAATTCTCACAGTAGCAGACCCATTGGGCAAATTCTGTGTTCTGAACCATTCGTCATTCAAACTTAGCTTCTCCGTGCTGCTTCCTGGTTTTAATCATCTGTCCCGCTCTTTATTTTTAGTCATCTGTCTTACAATTGCTTTGTATTCAACAGTTGGGTCTCTTGGTGGTTTCTGATTGCCTCTGCTAGTGTTTATCTTGTTTTTTGATCTGCTCCACTGGTTGTTCTTGCCCGATCTACTCCGCTAGTGTTTTTGTTTTTTAATCAGAAGCAAGTGAAAGAATGGTTTTCATCCCTTCATTTGCTTCTGATGAGCCTCCACTCATCTCTCCCATCTTCTGCTGCAGTATTCTTGCTTGTGCTTTCCAGCATCCAACAAGTGCCCTATACTTTTAGAGCCATCTTTGGTTTCTTAACCTGTCCTATTACCATCTCGTCTCACCTTGACTATCTATTAATGTCTCTTTACTTCTCACAGACCTTCCCTTTTGTTCTTTTATTCCCTCCCCCATTTCCCAGCCCCCAAACTTGCTTTTTCAATTGTTTCATGTCCTGCTTTTTTCTCAGTTCTGACGAAGGGTCTTCGAGCCTGAAACGTTAACTCTGTTTCTCTCTCCACGGATGTTGCCTGGCCTGCTGAGTTTTTCCAGCGCTTTCTGTTGTTATTGCCCTCTGCTTTTGTCAGACTTCCTCTGCTGTCTCTCCTACTCTTTGACTTTTGCCTGGTTCAGTTTTAGTCCCTATTCATTAAATGTCTCTACCACAGTAGCCATGACAAAAGAAATTAAGAATGATATATTCTAAAGATTAAAACAACCCTCCCTCAATGGGTGCGAGTAGTGTGGTGTGGCACTGAGCCACACAGACCAGAAAGGTCCCAGCCTCACTCCCTTGTTTGTGCTTCAGTGGAAGCAACAGTGGCGATAGAAACACAGAAAAATAGGAGCAGGAGTAGGCCATTTGGCCCTTCGAGCCTGCTCCGCCATTCAACACGATCATGGCTGATCCTCTATCTCAATATGCAATGTCATCAGCGGCCTCTCCATCAATAGGCTAGCAGCAAGAACATTCCACCAGGGTTCCTGCTCCTGATCTCTATAAATTTCCATTAATTTGCTGCTGAAACAAAAGCAAGTAGCAGTGTGATGTAGCCGTTCATATATATTTAAATATTTTCAGGTAGAATTTCCGCAGGAGTTTTCCCGATTTTCTACCATAACTTTGGTGGAAGATTGATGGAAAACCCAGAGAACTGGTGTAAATGGCTGTTTCCTCTGACCTTCGACCAAAGTAATGGTGGGAGATTGGGAGACCCCCTGCGGAAATTCTCTCCATTCACCTATTGACCCAGCTCTAGGTCCACATGTGACGGTCACAGTTCCTGTTTGAAACATTTCTGACCTGACCAGCACAATCCATGGGCAGACAAGCTCTGAGGCCGGTTATTCAAACACTATTTAAAGGGATCCTCAATGGCTCCCAGATAAAGCTGTATAGAGCCTTTGGAGACATTTTTCTTGCAGTAACTTGTGGATATTTTGACCTTAAAGTTCGTAAATGTTACTTTAGTCAATACTGTAGGCTCTGAAATATAAAGGGGCTTTTGGCATTGGATTTGTTTCTTCATGTCCCTGAGAAAAGTGCTGAATATGTAACAAACAAGCTATTTAATAGGAGCATGAAATGCAGATTGACTGATGTTGCTGATCTCCCCTATGGCAATTGGAAGGAGCCAAAGGGAAAAAATTCAGGGTTGTAGTGACTGTGACTGCAACATGGGAGAAGAGATGCTCATGATCGATGACTTCTAGGAGCTCAGGCCCGAGAGGGCCCAACTACAGATTGCAATAAAAACAGAAAATATTGGAAATACTCAGCAGGTCAGCATCTGTGGAGAGAGAAACAGAGTTAACGTTTCAAGTCGATGGCGTCGTTCTGACGAAGGGTCATTGACCTGAAACGTTAACTGTGTTTCTCTCCCCACAGATGCTGCCTGATCTGCTGAGTATTTCTATTATTTTCTGTTTTTATTTCAGATTTCCAGCATCCGCAGTATTTTGCTTTTGTCCAGACTGCAATAACTTGGCATCTACCAGGACCTGATGTTGTTATTTACCTCAACTACAACGTGGATTGAAACAGCACCTTTAACGTAGTAAAATGTCCCAAGGTGCTTCACAGGAGTGTTATAAGACAAGAAATTTGACACCAAGCCACATAAGGATAAATTAGGGAGAGTTGGGAGAGAGTTTTTTCCAGGGGCTGACACAGAAGGAAGTAGGGGAGGAGGGGGCGGAAGGGGGACGTGGGTGGAGAGCGATACAGGGGGGGGTGCTGCGTGGAAGGGGGATGTGGGTGGAGAGCGATACGGGGGGGGGGGTGCTGCGTGGAAGGGGGATGTGGGTGCAGAGCGATATGGGGGGGTACTGCGTGGAAGGGGGATGTGGGTGGAGAGCGATATGGGGGGGTGCTGCGTGGAAGGGGGATGTGGGTGGAGAGCGATACGGGGGGGGGGGTGCTGCGTGGAAGAGGGATGTGGGTGGAGAGCGATATGGGGGGGTACTGCGTGGAAGGGGGATGTGGGTGGAGAGCGATACGGGGGGGGGTGCTGCGTGGAAGGGGGATGTGGGTGGAAAGCGATACGGGGGGGGTGCTGCGTGGAAAGGGGATGTGGGTGGAGAGCGATACGGGGGGGGTGCTGCGTGGAAGGGGGATGTGGGTGTAGAGCGATACGGGGGGGGTGCTGCGTGGAAGGGGGATGTGGGTGTAGAGCGATACGGGGGGGTGCTGCGTGGAAAGGGGATGTGGGTGTAGAGCGATACGGGGGGGGGTGCTGCGTGGAAGGGGGATGTGGGTGGAGAGCGATACAGGGGGGGTGCTGCGTGGAAGGGGGATGTGGGTGGAGAGCGATATGAGGAAGTGGTCAGAGATGGCCTTATCTTATATACCTCGAATAGTTCATCGGGAATACAGGATGTTGACGGGGATCACTGCATCAGGCAATGTTCAAGTGTTTGCCTAGACTCTCCACGTTCACATCTGGGGGGGTGGGGAGGAGGATCGTTTCTCAGCTGTCTAGGATCATGCACCTGTTTTTTTCTCTTTTTACTGAAGGCATCTTACTTCACTGATGGTGGTGCAATCCCCTCGAGGCAGAATAGTGGTAGTTGGTTTGAAAGTCTCCAAGATGATCCTACACGATTTTTTGAGTTCAATATCAATGTTGTGTGCATGGCTCAAGCGTGACCATACTGGGACACAGTACTTGGCAATTGAGTAACAGAGGGAGACTGGTTGCTTGGATTGTTTTGGGGTCAGCTTCCTCTTTTGTGTTGGCCAGTTTCTGGAGTACACAGTTCCTGGAGTTTAGTTTCTTTTTCAGCTTCTTCAAGTGCTCTTTGAATGTCAGCATTTGGTCTAATGTGACCCTGAGATAAACCGAATTCTCCTCGAGCTCGAGGATTGTACCATCCCACATTAGCTGGAGTTTTTGCTTGGCCTGGCGGTGTTGCCAGTGAAAGGCACACACTTGTGTTTTGCAAGGTTTGGCATTCAAGGACCATGCACGATCATACTCTCCAAGCACACTCAGGGAGCCCCTTCGGATGCTTTGAATGTCCTCAAATCTTTCTGATTGGGTGCCGATGCAGAGATCATCTGCACAGATGAATCTTTACACAAACCAGAATTCCCTAACGTGCTTTCTGGTGCCAGGGCAGGAATTTATTCCGAGGGTCCAAGGGTACAGTAATATTATTACCATGAGAGATGATGTCATTTTCCATTGCCTGGTATACCTGGGGTAGGAAAGAAGCTGCAGCCTCCCAATATCCCTGATTACACAGGAGGTGGTGTTAAATCTAACTACAGATTGGTCTCCTGTTCATCACAAAACTGATTATTAGCACGGTTTCAGCTATGGATACGTACAAGTGTCTTGATATAGTGGAACTCAACTTCAGAATTTTTTTTTTACATTCACAGAAAAGGGATTAAATTGATTGCGGAGAGTACAAGAGAGTGTACAGTACACGGTCTGCGGGAGGAACGAGCCTGATGGGCCTTTTCTGGTTTCATGCTTTCTAATGTCCTTCTGCATTCTGCCTGATACTAACTTGGCAGCCTCCGCACGGACTGACTGCCTGACATAGGTCAGTTGTATTTGAATGATGCAGCTCAGCAGGAGAGATAAAATAGATGTCAACAGCAGCACACGTAATAGGAGCCTAAAAATTATTGTTGGTAATATTAGCAGATATGACATTCTTCTGTCTGCTATTTTAACACAGGGGAAATCTATTTATTTTAAATTAGTTAATGTCGCTGCCAAAATAAGCTGACTGTGGAATGTTATCTATGGTTCATGTCATCTGCTGATATTGCCAAAAGTAATTTCTAGGCTATAGAGCCAGAGCCAATTTTATCTCAGTATTTGTTGAACTTGGTTTAGATGGTAATAATCTGACTAGAAAGAGAAGTAGGTTTAATACCACATTTATATTAACATACCATCAGAGGCAAAGATGTCTACGGATAGAGGCTGCGTACATGCCTCCAAGGCGGCTGAACATCATCAAGTGACATGGTTTCTTTCACTGTTCCTGGAAACAATACATCTTTGGCTGCAAATGTAAACTGGCTGCCCCCCCCCCCCCCTCCTCCCCCCCCCACCCCAGTGTTAGCTTCTGCAGGGGGCCATTCTCCTCCTGTCATAAGCTGAGCTCCCAAACATTTTTGTACAAGCCAGCCATACAGTTTTCACAAAGCTAGGCTGTATGGAGCTTGTCTCGACCATGGGGAGCCCCTACGGCCAGAATCATAAGGTCGCAAACACAACTTCGTGTGCACAATTGTTGTGTTATTGTTGCTGGTACTCAAAGTCCACAGGGGTAAACCTTGCACGCCAGCCATCCTAACACGTTCTGGAACCTTGTACACTGTCAACATCTATTAAGGGTTTCATACCATCGTCTTGTACTTGTGAAGGTCACTCTACCCAGAATTAGATAAGAATTTTTTCAGTGACTTGTACTTCAACAGATAAGCCAAAAATTTATATTAGCTACAGGCATTTCAAAATGAGGCATGAGAGACATGCTAATAAGATGATAGTTTAATAATTCTAATACAGGAGGGACTTGTCCAATATTTAAACCTTTATTGAAACTGGAACAAAGCAGCTACTCAGTGACTAAGATGTATGATTACTGTCACTAGGTCTGTACTCCTAGGGAAAAAATGACTTCAATCCAAAGCACCAGCTCTTACTTCAGTAATCCCTATGCAGTGCAGTATTTATTTAGCTAGACTGTTTAGGCCAAAGGCTAATGACAGGTTTGCTTTCATCTGTCTCTTAGGTGGCTTCAGTTAATCCATTTGTACTTGGAAATACATGTTTGAAATAAAACTATACTCTGGCTAATGTAAACATCAGCAAATCACTAGTATTGCTTTGGAAATTGTATTTTAAAAGTACCTAATCACTCTTGGGTTTGGTAGAGCTCTGAAACCAAGGTCATGGCAGTGTTAATTCAGTCAGGAATCCAAGTAAACATGGCAGTGACTGAGGTTCGTCAGCTTTTCATCAAATAGCACTGATGCAGTTTGTGTCAGTTATACTAAAGTTCATTCATAATCAGATAAATATCCCTGTGATCTGCAGTGTAAATAGGGACAGCTCATTGTAGAGGGAAAGTCCAAGTTTAGAGTAATAACTTCAGTTTAGATTTCAAGTATAAGGGGAAATGGCTGTAATGTGCCTACACTGTTCTGGCTTTGAACAGTGGAATAAAATTTAATACATAAACTTTTGTCAGTCAAGTACTCTAAATAAGGCAGGACATGTTAAATTATTTTTTGTTATTAACTACTTCTCAGTATTTGATGAACTGTCTAATGTTGTCTTCCACTTAGTTCAGGAGCGAGGACTGTTTGATTTTTGACTCTACCTGGCACGCTGGTTCTTTTTTGATGATACTTTGTTGTGAGGCAGTGCTGAATGCTACAGCACTGATCACTCAGAGCTACAAAGTGAAGGATAAGAATAGGTTCACTTTCCCCTTCTGCTCAGTGCCTGATCTGATCTGATCTGACCTGTGCTGAGCAGGAAAGTTGCAAATGGAAGCTACGGGGAAGGAAAATCTGAGGGTGAGGGTCATGGCAGGGTCGTCCCCAGTGTCTCCTACTGGTTGGCTACTGAGGGTATAGGTGATGATTTGGGAACAGGCTGTCCACTTACACGCTTGGCAGAAAAGACCTCTTGGTGAGATGAACCGAAGGAGATAATGCACAAAGTGCAATAGAAATAGCTGTAACCCTACTTGCTAGTTTTGTACAATTATGTGCTATATGTAAAAATTTTACAAAGACAGGGAAACGTGCATATAATATGTGACTTTATTATATGCGGGTGCACTATAATGCATAAAAAACACAGTGCCCTGGAAATACTAAACGGACTGCAGCAGTTCAAGAAGGCGGCTCATCACCACCTTCTCATGAGCTATTAGGGGATGGGCAATAAATGCTGGCCTTTTTTTAAAAATTCCTTAGTGGTGTGATTCTGGCAGTCATGTCAATTCTGCCGCTCACCCTACCAAAGTCTGTGAGGTCAAGGGGAGGTACTGGGATAAGCAGGCCTCTCAACCAAAGAGGTTGGAAGCACTGACGCATGCTGGAACGGTGGGAGGGTGCCAGATCCGGATCCCAGAAAGGTACATTATTCTGACTCCAGTAGCTCCCTGTATGAGGGAGCTACATTAAAAAAAAATGTTTAAATGTTGCCTCTGGTCAGCCCCACTTCTGCCATGTGAAATCAGATGTACCTACGCCAACACTTGGCCCGATTTAGGGATCCTTCCCCCTCCCCTTACGTTAGTGGCTGGTAGGGGTGGGTTGAGGCCCTGGCCAAAAGATTATTGTGGAAACTCCGACATAAGACCAGATCCTGGTGTATGTGAGTTCCGGACAGGTTTGTGGTCATTACAATGCATTCCTGGTGAAATTAGAGTGGGAGTTTTGTTTTTAGAAGAGCTGAGGAATTTTGGCCCCAGTATGTTTTTGGAAGGCGGTCTCTGTTCTCTCCCCACTCCTTCAAGTTTACGTTTATACAGCACATAAAGTGGCAGGTTCACAGAAGTGAGGGACTATTGCAATTGTTGTCAGGCAGTGCTGTCTAAACATGTACATCCTGCTCTACAGATTCAATGAATATCTCTAAAATATCAGGGTATGAAGTACCATATGAGCACAATGACAGCTGATGGAATCTGATACATTAATGTGTGTTAAAGTTCAAAAATAGAAAGAGGTGTGAAGAGACTGAAATGATTAGATGTTATGTGTTGCATAACTGTAGAAAAGGCTACTGGAAGTTGGAAGAGAGAACCAGAGAAGAGCATGTATAGTGTGAAACACATCTCATTATGAAGGAATCCAGCATCCAAATTAAAGATTGGCAGGCTTTAAGGCCTAGTGTATCAGTAATACATCAATGTGACAACAAGAGCCAGCTGGTAACCAGAAAGTGCTATAAATTGTCTCAACCATTTATTGAGCATTTGTTCATTTTTGGATAAAAGGAGCAGTAGCGCATACATTTCCTTTGAATTTGTACAAAGTGTCTTTTAAAACGCCTCACCAGGCTTCCTTTGGCTCAGTTGGTAAATACACTGTCGGGTATGAAACAGCAACATACAGACCATGAAGATCCTACGTTTCACCTCCAGTCTGTACTCAGTTGGCTAATCTCAGCTGGAGCACTACAATTTACCTCAGCGCCCCAGACTAAAAATCAACCAAGGCTCCCACTTTTGATTGCTGCCCAGTTATTTCTGCGAGAACACGCACAGGTGTGGGTGTCAGGTGAGGACAGAATTATGCTTGACTTTGATGACACCTCCCTGTTTAAAATCCCTGGCACAGCTCACTGTCTAGGCTATTACATGAACAATGGTTACTTGGAGGGTGGCTGACATCTGTGGAAAAGTACCACAGCGTGAGTCAGTGCTCTTAGGAGCATAGGGCAGGGATTTGAAGGGGTAAAGGGGATAAAAATAAATCACTGTATTTTTGATCATGCTGAGCAGTAACACACCACCACTTCATCAGTGAACAGATCGATACAACGGCAAAAGGGTTAAAATTGCACTGTGTAGAATTAGGAATGAACATTTTAACACATTCATATGAAATTCCTTGGTTCACTATTTTAACAAATCCACTTAAACTCAAAGATATTTTTTATTTCCTTTGGAAGTAAAATATGTGCGTGTCTGCGTATTTGTATGTGTGTAAAAGTAAGGTTCATAAACCAAGTAGTCCTCAAAGTCCTGCTGGATCAGTGATAAATAAATTCTTACTAAAAGACTGGCTTTCAGCATCTCCCAGTGCAGTTTGGTGCTGCTGCAATGTGCTGTTTTTGAGAATCAATGCAGTCTACTGTGCAATAATATGTCATAGGTTTGACTTGCCTGAGGCTGACGCAGAACCATCTACAATATGCTTTATGCTATCACTTCTGAAAATTAGATTTTTTTTCTCCAGCACTGTTCTTATGCAAACGTGGCATTAACATGTATTTGGAAATAATTGCATGAAGATGTGTCAAAATGTTTAATAGATACATAAATCTACTCGTCAGATATAGTCTCCTAGTTATTGTCATCCTGCTGAGGTAATTTGATTGACGTTTGTAGTTTGTGACCTTCCTCGACTGACCCTGTATCTCTCAGTATTGTTTTTACTCCAATCTAAAACACTTCTTTATCTCATTGTATTTAACAAAACACAGCTTCTCTCAGCCACACTTCAAATCGGATTCAACTTTTGCAGATCATAAAAGGGTTCTGATTTTACATGTTTTTACCATTTTATGTCAGTGTCTAGAATCATGAAAACAATTACTTTTCAGTGCTTCATTTTAGAACAGTGACATATCTTCATACAAAGAGATGGGTAAAACCTTCCATGAATCAAAGCTCTTTCAGTCACAATCATGCCGTTATACACAGAAATTTGCTGGTTGAAAGAAAATAAAGAATTGAAACTTGCCAGTCCTTATTAAGTGAGCTTCACTAGTTCCCGCTCAAGCTCATAGCTGGTGAATTATGTGTCTGTTATATATTCTACTTTGGCAGATGGGGGAATTAGCAGGGCCAGCCCCCCGCCGCCCCCCCCCACCCCATACTCATTTCCTGATAAACAATGATGAGTGCTTTGCCTGTGGAGATGTTCACGCCTCAAATTGTCCCATCCAAAGTTCTTCCTTGTGGCATTGGAGGAGCTGAAATGAAAATATGGAATATTTGTTTTAACAATTTAATAAATTTTCCCAAAGAAGAGGTATACACCAAATCAAGACCTTTTCCTTATTTAGATCATCTCCTAGATCTTATTGAGCAGCACCATCTCATTCATTAAAAAAAATGATATATCGTTAGCCACCACTAAACTCTATAATTAACCATCAACCAAAAGCTGCATTTTTCTTAAATGAAGTTTGTTTTATGACCTATTGCAGGTTATTCCATACTGCAGTCGATTATGGAAAAAGCAGGCCAGAATGGCTGGCAAGTCAGTGCTATCTGTATTGAGAATTTCAATGATGCTAGCTACCGACGTCTCTTAGAAGACCTGGAACGAAAACAGGAAAAGAGATTTGTGGTAGATTGTGAAGTAGAGCGGCTCCACAACATTATGGAACAGGTAATGCTATTGATTTCAAATGAATATTAGTAATGCATTCCTCATCTAAATTATTGAATGCTGCTTATTGCAGAAAAATTGTGCAGTTGGAAAACTGATCACACCTTCTGTACAAGTTCTTGTTGGTAATGCATACCTTTGAGATTGGAGTAGGACATCAAAATCAAAGCTAAAATAAGACTAGAATTGATCAATTTATTCTGAGAATACTGTGAAGTTGTACAGAAGAAAGGATGTTCATATTTTGAAAAATGAAAAGGTCACTACATATCTGCAGAAGCAGAAGGAATCGAGTTGTGACGTTATCTTTCTATCTGCTGTAAGTCCATCTGTGAATATCAATTGCACCTCATTAAATTTCAAGTGTCTGTCATATTTTAAACAATGTTTAAGCAGCTTCTTCTCATCAGGCAATGCATACATTGTTTTGAAAGCACTCTGCTTCCTGTTAAAGCGCAAGTAATGAATTTTAACCAAATTTGACAAGTTGCTGCCATGCATCAATATGTGAGATCCTTTCAAAATTGGTACAAATAAAACCAATGGTATTGCTGACAGTCTGACTACAACAGTGAGTACATTTTATTTGCAGACATATTAGACTGGGACCTGACAGTGTCAAAACATTCAGGCCTTTGGGTATTTTACACACATCTATCTTACACTGCAATGCTGCAGTCGGGTGATATGACTACAAGAGCTCTCTGTGACTATTTAAATAAAAGAGTTACCCTTAGCAGTGGAATTTACCTACTGATTTCCATGGGCCTTAAGCCAATGACAGATTTCAGATCTTTGGCCTGCTGATTTTTTTACCTACGGGGGTAATTTTGGCTTAGAGCGATAGTGAAAAGCAGGCGATGTTGATTCAGCCTCCCGCTATACATCTCTCCTGATTTTCGTTTCCATTGAAGTCAAGTTTAGTGAGGGAATTCCAGGGTGTGGGGTCTAGGCTGCTGAAGGCATGGCTGCCAATGGGGGGGTGGGGGGGGGAAATGCACAAGAAGCCAGAATCAGAGGAATGAAGAGTTCAAGGTTGGGAGTGAATGTAGGGCTGGAGGAGGTTACAGAGGTAGAGAGGTATTCAGACAGAAGGATAAGAATTTTACATTTGAGGTGCTGTGGTGGGGGAGGGGGGGAAATCAGGATCCAATGTTGGTAACCCTAAATGCAGTGGGTTAGCAGGACTTGGTGTGAGATAGGATAAGGGCAGCAGAATTTTGGATGAGCTGAAATTTGCAGAGAGTGGAGGATGGGAGGCCAGCCAGGAGAGCATTTGGAATAGTTGAGTCTGGAGGTGAAAAGAATATGGATGAGGGTTTCGGCAGCAGCTGGGGTGATGTGAGGACAGAGGCAGGCAATGTTAGTGAAAGTAGGCATTCTTTGTGATGGAGGGGCTATGGGTTGCAAGCTCATCTTGGGTTTAATAGAATATTGAGGCTGTGAAAAATCATGGTTCAGCCTGACACAATGACGAGGGAGGGGGATTGAGTCAATGGCAAGGGTACAGAATTTGTGGTAGGGACTGAAGACAATGGATTTTGTCTTACCAATATTTAGTTCCAGGAAATTGCAGCTCATGCAAGCCTGGATGTTAGACAAGCAGTCTGACAGCACAGGCGGTGGGGGGGGGGGGGAGGCGGGCAGAGGTGGGGTGGGTGGTGGAGGGTAGTGGAATAAAAAGAGGTAGAGTTGGGTGTTGTTAGAACTGACTATATCTGTGGACGATGTCTGAAAGGCGCAATGTGTAAATGAGGAAGAGAAAGGGGCTCAGGATAGATCCTTGGGGGAATCTGGAGCTAACAGTGCGGAGGGTAAGAAGAGAATCCATTGCTGGATAGGTAACAGTGGAACCAAGCGAGGGCACTCCCATCAAGCTAGACAATGGAGTAGATGCGTTAGAGAGGGATGGCGTGTTCGACTGTGTCAAAGCCTGCAGATAGGTCAAACAGGATGAGGGGGGGATAATACTCCAGACAATATTCCTCACCCCCACTCCTAACAATACATCCATTGTTTCCCTTGAAAAGTTCCAGCGTTTCACTATCTATATAATATCCCATTGATGCCCATTCAGATATTTTAGTTCCACTTTGTTTTGCGGTAGTTTATTAACACAGCTTTTGTTAGGAATCTAATCCATATATATCACCACTCTGGGAGAAATAAAATTCTTCAAATTGCTAGTCTCAATGACAAACTGCATATCGCTGTGTGAGCATGTGCAAACATGTGACCTTAAACACTGCAAGACACCACCATGATTCCATCGTTCCTTCCATTTCAATTCATTTCAAAAGCATGTTTATCTTATCTTACAGTCTCAATTAATTTGTACAGATTTGCAAACTTTTACTTTTATTTACTCTACATTTTATTTAAAAACAAATAATCATACATTACCTGTTACTCCACCAGTTTTGGTGTTAACACTGCAAACATTGCTACTGGTTGCTGCACTTACGGCTGTGTTATGCAACAACAAATCGTATCTGAAAACAAGAGTGCTCCTAGTTATATTAATGAGATTAAAAGCATTAAATGAGTGCTGATGATTAGAAATGACCACCTACTGTATAATGTAATGATAGCCTCAGCTCCTACTGTATGAGGTGGTGATAGTTATTAGCATTAGGTTTCAACATTTGAGTCCATTAGATTTTGATGTAGGAGGTCAAAGATATATGTTGCACCGATATTGTGACGCTGCTACTGGAAGCGCTAACTCTGATAGCAGCATTTCTGCTCGTACTCTGAAATCCGTGTGCAACATAAACAGGGTGAATTCAGAACATTTGTGGTCATTATGCATTCTCGAGAGGCCTCCACTGAAGTGTTTCTGCACTGTTTCCCCTCGTGGGGGAATCTAGAACTAGGGGGCATAGTTTCAGAATAAGGGGTCGCCCATTTAAAACAGAGATGAGGAGGAATTTCTTCTCTCAGAGGGTCATGAATCTTTGGAATTCTCTACCCCAGAGAGCTGTGGAGGCTGGGTCATTGAATATATTCAAGGTGGAGATAGACAGATTTTTGAAAAACAGGGGGGGTCAAGGGTTATGGGGAGCGTGCAGGAAAGTGGAGTTGAGGCCAAGATCAGATCAGCCATGATCTTATTGAATGGCGGAGCAGGCTCGAGGGGCCAAATGGCCTACTCCTGCTCCAATTCTTATGTTCTTATATAAACATGACACTATAGGAAGTGGAGCCTCGTTCTACAGGAGCATATATTGAAGAACTGGGTGAATCATGTCAGTTGACCTCTATGCCTGAGTTTGTGGTCCATGTTCCTATTGAATGAGGCTCTGCATCGAGAATGGAACCTCGCTGAATTTACCCTTATATCTTCACAAAGTCAAGGCCAAAGCACCACTAGACCACCATGGATTGGACACTCCCCATTAGACTCCAAGGTACTAGATGCCTTCTCCTTCCCCCTTCCCCCTCCATCATTAAGTTATCCACTCAGGATCAACAAAAAAGAATATGAGATGGATAACAGTAAGAATTCTACTGTCTTGTCATGATCATGGAAAATTGTGACAGAACACCAACGATAAGACTTTATATGGGGTCATGCAAACCCAAAATGTCTTGGAAATGGGCTAAATTGGGTCAATTAGCTTTAAAACATTTAGGGGGCAATAGACGCGGTAAACACCTGTCAGGCTGATAGAAACATATAGATTGGCCCAGAAATTGATCTCGCTCTGTTCCCGCGGGGGTAAGCCTTCCCCGCAATCTCTCACTCCGCTTGTGCTTTTTCAGATCCAGCTCGCACGAACTTGATGTTCCAGACATCAGCCGGGCAGTGCTTGCGTATCCCACCGGCGTAGTGAATTCGTGCGAGCTGTGGGATCACGTGACTCAGTTAGAGCCAATGGCAGCACACCATCTTCCATTCATAAGTTTCACATAAGTGCTGTGAAATCTATGAATCTTACACCCCCCCAAAATAACAGCTAAACCTCAATTAAATTTAAAAAAAAACATCACATTAATAAAATAAGTATAGTTAAATAAATTAACCATTTTAAATAAAAAATTAAATTTTTGAAAAAATTTAAAATCTTTAAAAAAGTTATAAAAATAAACTTACCTGTCTTTAAAGTCTCTAAAAAAGATATACCTGTTAAAAAAAATTCAAAAAAATACTTAATTCACTACTTACCTTGTTAAAAGTGGGTCTTACTCCTCCTTTTTCCATTTCTAAAATCTTCAGTACTTACCTGCGCGTCCAAAGCATGAAGTGCACAGCGTGCGCGCAGCCTGTAGCGCGCACGCAATGCACCGAGGAACCGCCCCCTTTTCAAAAGAGCAATTGCCGGTTTTCAGCGCATGCGCAGGGCATGCAGAAAACCGGCAATTGCAGAGGGAATACGCGAGAGTACGCAGTGCGTACTCTCGCGCACTGGGATGAATTTTTGGCCCATTAGTTATGTTATGTCTCTGAAAATCAGTATAGACAACAGGCAGAAAACAGCTTTGTAAGAAAGTTGACTATTCTGCATTTGTGGATAGATAGTGTTATGGGACTCATTCAGATAAAGCAACTTAAATAGGGGATAAGAAAAGGAAACATGTTACTAATGTTACTGTAAACTGAAGAACCACCAGTGTAGAATCTGACAAGAAAATCTTTTGTGCTATAATAAATTGGATCTTGTAAGCAAATTGCTAAACGGAGGAAAAAAATGATAGAGACCAAATAAATCAGCTCTTAGTCTTTTGGAGCAATTCCAAACATAAAAGCACGCCAGTGAGATAGCAAATTCTGCTGAATGAAAACATTTTCTGTTTATTGTGAATTCATTAAAGCTGAATGTGCATCTATCCATCGTGGGATACATCTTAATTCTGTGTATTCCAGGACCATACTGCATAACCAGGCATGCCCTCCAGTTGTGTGCAACTAATAGCCTGTTTGCCACTGCAATGGTTAAAGGAATTAAACTGAGATGCACAAAAAAGATGATATCATTCAGAGGATTAGGCTGTATTGCCAAAGTTGATAAGAGGCTTCCTCTCACTGGATTCATTGTCCCTTTGAGAATATACATCCTGGAAATCGAACACAGATGTGTGCTCATATGCCCATCAGCACTGACTAGATCCCTCAAGTTGAAAACTTTTTTTCACAAGTTTAACCAAGCCTAGTACATGGTTTTACTTTGCTGGACACAAAAGGGTAGATTTTGACTTTGTGCAACAAGAATCAGCAGCCTGTTTTTATATCTCTCCCAATGTTAATTTCCATTGACTTCAATTTCCATTCAAAAAGAAAATTGGGCGTGGTGTAAAACAGGTTGTCAATTCACTATGAACCTGTTTTGCACTCTTGACTCAGAACAATTTCACCCCCAATAATCCTTTTTTTAGGAAAGGTAAAGGGCACCATAAAGCAGAAACAAGTTAAGTAATAATTAAAACTCAGAGTGGCTTATAGCCATGAACATACTTTTAGCCAAATTGATATTTAATACACAGGGCATTGACTATAACAGTAAGATTTACAGCTGGCTCATTTACTGGTTGATATCTTTTGCTCTTTCAATGAGGTTTCCCATTTCGATGTCTTTCTTCCACCCATGCTCCTTCCACTTTAAATTTGATTTGTATCTTCCATTGGACCCATCAAGCTTTTTCCTATTGGCCTTATGCCTCCTGTTATTATGGTTAAGTCATTTGGTTACTGGCCCTGCACAGGTTCTCCTGGTCTCCTGCGAAACTATGGCAGCATTTCAGGGCCTCTGTCTTTTACTATCTTTGACCCATTTTGTTATTCGGGTTGATGTAAGATTACAGGAAGAGAAGATATTGAAAGTCCTCCCAATTCTTTTATGTTTCCCCACTACCAACACTCACTGACCAATTTCCTTCACTTGACAGGGCCGTTGATACCTAGGAATTCTTGCAATCTGCTTCACTCACTTACATGTGTCATTCTACAAGTAAGAAAAGACCATCAGGGCCATCAACTCTACC
The DNA here is from genome assembly GCA_030390025.1 of Squalus acanthias. Classification (NCBI taxonomy): domain Eukaryota; kingdom Metazoa; phylum Chordata; class Chondrichthyes; order Squaliformes; family Squalidae; genus Squalus; species Squalus acanthias. The sequence goes on along the minus strand of CM059431.1, from coordinate 45,330,263 downwards.
CCATCTAGTCAGTGGTGACCCTAGCAACATTGCTGGAACTTTCAACATCGTATGGGGCATAAAATGGGCGTTATTGGATTAGACGCCCGTTATACACTATGCATGATTTCCCTTTCTATTGACTTCTCAATGCCATGTCAGCCGTGGCTCAGTGGTCGCATTCTCCTCCGAGTCAGAAGGTTGTGCGTTCAAGTCCTACTCCAGAGACTTGAGCATAAAATCTAGGTTGACACTTCAGAGGTGCCGTCTTTCGGATGAGACGTTAAACCGAAGCCCCGTCTGCCCTTTCAGGTGGACATAAAAGACCCCAAGGCACTATTTGAAGAAGAGCAGGGGCGTGCTCCCAGTGTCCTCGCCAACATTTATCCCTCAACCAACACCTAAAACAGATAATCTGGTTATTTATTTAATTGCTGTTTGTGGGAACTTGCTGTGCGCAAATTGGCTGTCGTGTTTCGTACACTACAACAGTGATTACATATCATGACTGTAAAGCACTATGGGATGTCCTGAGATCATGAAAGGTACTTTATAAATGTAAGTCTTTCTTTCTTTCAACTATTTTTGCCAGTTTTTCCATTTGCTGCCACATTGGAACAGAATCCTGACACAGAGCTGTGTTATTGCTGCACGCTGTGATTTGATTCCAGTGATTGTGGCAAATAAACAACTGGAAAATAAATTCACCTAATGAACAAGGTGGAAGTCCTTTTTCTGTATTTTGTTTTTCAAATGCACAAATTAAATATACGACCCTTGAAATTCCACACCATGAGAATAATTTTAACCTAACCCACCCAGTGGGAAACTGACGGGATCAGATTGACCAACCGTTTTACACCCCACCCGATTTTACTTTCCTTTGAATTCAATGGACATAAAACAGCCAGTGGATCCAATCCAGTCAGTTCCCGCCAGGTGGTAGGTTAAAACTCCCCCCCATTTTTGGCATGGAATTAGTGCGATCCTGGTTAGGCAGGATTGTGGCGGATCACGTTTGCGCTGGTTTTCCACTGTTTTCAGGCCTGATTGATAAATTCCAACATAGGAACATAAGAACATAAGAAATAAGAGCAGGAGTAGGCCATATGGCCCCTCGATCCTGCTCCGCCATTCAATAAGATCATGGCTGATCATCGACCTCAACTCCACTTTCCCGCCCCATCTCCAAATCGCTTGATTCCCCTAGAGTCCAAAAATCTATCTATCTCAGCCTTGAATATACTCAAAGACTCAGCATTCACCGCCCTCTGGGGCAGAGAATTCCAAAGATTCACAACCCTCTGAGTGAAGAAATTCCCCCTCATCTCAGTCTTAAGTGGCCTACCCCTTATCCTGAGACTATGCTCCTAGTTCTAGACACTCCAGCCAGGGGAAACAACCTCTTAGCATCTACCCTGTCAATCCCCTTCAGAATCTTGTATGTTTCAATGAGATCACCTCTCATTCTTTGAAACTTCAGAGAGTATAGACCCATTCTACACAATCTCTCATCATAGGACAGCCCTCTCATCCCAGGAATCAATCTAGTGAACCTTCGTTGCACCGCCTCTAAGGCAAGTATATCCTTCCTTAGATAAGGAGACCAAAACTGTGCACGGTACTCCAGGTGTGGTCTCACCAAGGCCCTGTACAATTGTAGCAAGACTTCCTTACTCTTCATACTTCGTCCATCTGCCCTCCCGCCTGTCGTGACACCACTCTGGAGGCAGAACTGGAGGAAAGCCAGGTTCCCCCGGAAATCCTGCCAGCTCCGCCCAACGTGCACCAAGCGGCAAGTACGCCTGCACGAAGTAGGCCGACTTGTCATACAGGTGTCCTGAATGGCCCCACAATGCCATAACCAAATGTCCGACGATTCAAGAGACATCTATTGTGTTTGCCGAGCAGCACAACAACAAGGGACCCAGGACGAGGCAAAATAATTCCGGTCAGCAGTTACACCAGACCAGTCTACATCCGCCCCCCCACCCCCCAAATGGAACTGCAAGGTGTCACTCTGAAATCCCACTGGCTCCGGGGGACAAGGCACTTCAGTAGCATTGGAGTACTGGCACAGTGCATCCTCTATTATTCAAATGACTCCTCCCTATGATTTGGGATGGGATATAAGTAAAGGAAAATATGCAGATGGAAGTCCTGTCCTGCTGCACTTCTGACATCGGAGCGGGACTTCAGGAATTTTGAGCCCAGGATGATCATCACTCATGTATTGTGCCGTTAGTCTACTGGTTTAGACATTGAATCACACTATTGCCGGGGTGATATCATCTTTGATGAATGCGTTCTGATTATCCAGTCCCTGTCATTTGATTTTCTCATGTGATTTTCTCACAAGTTTAATCATTACAAAAGTCCAAAATAGCACTTTCCTACTAATTATTTTTAAATTGTGCATTTCCCCTGTACAAACTGGAAAAAAGCAGCTGACTCCAGTTGTATTAATCTGTACTACCTATCTTCCTTCATATCTATTCATTTGTAAAAAAAAAAATCTCTGCATCCAGATTGTCAAAAATTGTCAAAAAGATCATTTTTATTACTTGTATGATGAATGTATTAACCTACACAGCTCCCTCTAATACAACAATCATTGTTTTATTAGTGAAATATTATCACAGATAATTCAGCTTTCCATTTTTTGAACTCTAATTTTCCCTACCGGGTATGTTTCACATGCATCAGAAGATAACCAGAGAGAAACAGCTGAGCCTAACCAATCTAGACTGCAGTATCTTCCTCTGTAGTTCTCTCTCCCTTCCCCCCACAAGCCAGGCACATAAACCAGCAGTGGAATATTCATGGCTGCATCGGCAAAGAGTGGGATCAATGTAACTTTAAAAATGAAAACAGAATATAATTAACAAAGCCATCAACATTGCAGAGTAGTGGGAGCGACATTTATAATCAGCAAGATTGACACAGATTGCAAATCCATTGAAACATATGGAGCTCTGCTCATTTTCAAAAATGACGTATGTCATAATAGGTCATGTTTTTAAACATAAATGCGAGGTGAAAGACACTTGGAAAGTCTGTAATTAATCCAACTGATATGGCATTAATAGGATACAAAGCAGACCCTATTCTCGCAGTATTAATAAAATTGCGTGTTTCATTCTATAAAGGGCACAGAGGCCAAAAGGAAAAGGTTGGGCCTCGCAAACCTACTGAAACTAACAATATATGAAATATATAAGCATCAAATAAACATTCTTTAGAGATACCATTGTAGTCCAGAAATGTGCCAGTTAACACTCCAGGTGATGGCCCACTTGTTTATAGGTGCAATAGAGGCACTCACCCCAAGGTTGGGTTGGAGAGGAATAACGTTTTTAATCATTCCCCACAGAGAAACTAGAGCCTGTGTCATCAGGTAAACAATCCCCTCTGGGGTTGATTACCACAGCTCATTGATATGTTTTGGGTCCTTCAGAAAGCTCTGTATGGAACCCATGCCTGATTACAGCGGGCGAGAGAGCTGCTGGGCCTGAGAGGCGTGAACTGGGTGTAATTCCTGGGTAGACTGGGATCAGCCTCTGCTGCTCGGATGTAGGGGGAAAACGGAAGAGTCGCCTGCACTTCCCATCTGAATCAGGATTTCAGACTTTGGGCTAAAGGGGCAGAGTTCCACCCCACATTCTGCCCCCCACCCCACCCCCACAGTTGAAACACATTTCCAACCTCCTACAACCCAGGAGTTTTGGGGCCAAAGTTCCTTTATTTATAACAACCTTATTAAAATAAAGCCTTCTAGTTAAACCATTAATTTACATTAACAGTTACTAACAAGGTACATTGCATTGTGTTACTGCATACTGATAAATATTGTTATGAACATTTCTTTCTCTTTCTTTTTGCTCAGATTGTAAGTGTCGGAAAACATGTCAGAGGCTACCACTACGTCCTAGCCAACTTGGTGAGCACTGGATTATTATCTAACTATTCACCAGCAGCAGCATCTAGGTTCACTTTAAACTTCAGTGTCCTAAAGTTTGGTTTAGGGGTTCCCTGTTTTGTGGTTTGGACAGCGGACCACATTCCATTCATTACTGGGGTGAATGGAGGGAGAATTCCGTAGAGTTAATGACATGACTTTGACATGAATAAACTATTTATTGTGCAATTTAATGTGAGTAATGTCACTTCACCTGACGAAGGAGCAGCAGCTCCAAAAGCTTGTGATTTCAAATAAAACTGTTGGACTATAACCTGGTGTTGTGCGACTTCTCACTAATGTGAGTAAGTGTGAGGTAATGGCCCTGAATTTGCGGTCAGGATGATGTCAAACTGTCCGCCTTTTAAACTGACCGCAACTTCGGGATTTGGCACATGCCTCCCCCCCACCCACAGAGCCGGCAATCTGTGTAATCTGCCAAGTCATTGAAACTGATGAAAACTTCGGTTCTTCCGCAGTAATTACGCTGTTAAATTCCCCACTAAATGTTAGACCCAAAGGGATTCGGTGTAACTGGGGTTTTGACAGCGTTATTACTGCTAAACAATGGTTAAGGACCTGGAAAACTCATTTTAATTTTGGGCAGTGTGAAATTTGTCCATTTTAGTTTTTTTTTAAAGTTTGTCCATCTTTATTTCAGGTTTGCCTTTTCCCCATGTGAGAGCCCTAATCTTTGTTTTGCTCTCTTTAACATTTTTAAAAAGTTCAAATTTTAAGAGCTTGCACACTTCCTTGTTCGCTGTCTGTGAGAATTCTGCCTTTTGACTGGCTCCTTAGACAGCCTGTTGATGTCACAGCAGTTCACACAAGGGAATCCCCACTAACTTCCATTGATTTGAATTGTAGGTCGGAAAACCCTAAGTTCTCAACGCAGGAATCACGAGATTCTTGTGCGAAGCGTACTTTGGGGCCAGCAGCGAACACCTTCGCTTCGATGTTGACCACAAATTCCAGGCCATTACATTTTGGAAGGTACAACAAAGAGAGGATACAGTCAATGGAAAAACACAGAAGGGTATAGATGAACAAAGAAACTTAAAGGTTCAAATACAACATTTCCTGAAAGTGTGAGTGTAGCTAGATAAAGCCATAAAAATGTCAACAGCTTTTAGGATTTTTAAATAGGGGTATTGAGTACAAAAGTAAAGAAGTAATGATAAATTTGTACAAAACACTGGTTGGGCCACATTTACAGTACTCTGTGTAGTTTTGGGTGCTCCACTATAGAAAGGACATTAAAGTTAAAGAGAATGTCCATTCACCACGATGATGCCAGGATGGGAAACTGTCATTATGAAAAGCAACTTGAGATACTTAGACTATTTCCATTGGAGCAGAGAAAGCTAAAGTGAGATTTAATAGAGGTTTTTAAAATTATGAAAGGTTTTGATAGAGTTAATAAGGAAATACTGTTTCCTCTCATTGGATGAGGGGTTATCAATATAAAATTGTCACTAAGAGTGATGAGAGAGGTTAGGAGAAATTTCTTTACACAGAGGATATAGGAGCATGGAATGCATTGCCGCAGAGAGTGGTTGAAGCGGAGACCATTGCCTCTTTTAGGGAAAGTTTGGTAAATATTTAAAGAAGAGGAAGATACAGGATTATGGAGAGAGCGGGTCAGTGGGATTAGTTTTGGATTGCACTAGCAAAGAATCAGCAATGGGCTGAATGGCCCCCTTCTGTGCTGAAACATCTATGGTTCTATTACTTTATTTACATGCTAAATTTAAATATTTCCCTGATTGCTCAGTGGGTTTACACAATGATTATGTGAGCCATTCAGACCAGTGAGATCTCGGGTTCGATCCTTTTCTTTGTGCTGATTTCAGCCAGGGCAGTAGTAGGGTGCCTAAAGTTGCCCTCAGCACCCATTCGTTGGGGAGGGGAAAATGGTCCAGAGTTTCCACCCTGCTATAAGTGTGCATGCAGGCTGGTGACAGCATCAGATCATAAGGCTGTGAGAGTTACTTTGGTGGGCAAAATTGAAAATGTTTAATGACTTAGATGAAGGGACTGAGTGTAACGTATCCAAGTTTGCTGATGATACAAAATTGAAAACATTTAATGACTTAGATGAAGGGACTAAGTAACGTATCCAAGTTTGCTGATGATACAAAGTTAGGTGGGAAAGTAAGCTGTGAGGAGGACGCAAAGAGGCTGCAGAGAGATATAGACAGGTTGACTGAGTGGGCAAGAACATGACAAATGGAATACAATGTGGGGAATTGTGAAGTTAGCTACTTTGGTAGGAAAAACAAAAAAGCAGAATATTTTTTGAATGGTGAGAGACTGGGAAATGTTTGCATTCAGAAGGTCCTTGTACATGAATCACAGAAAGTTAACATACAGGTACAGCAAGCAATTAGGAAAGCAAATGGTATGTTAGCTTTTGTTACAAAGGGATTAGAGTATAAGAGTAAAGAAATCTTACTATAATTATACAGGGCATTGGTGAGGCCACACCTGGAGTACTGTGTACAGTTCTGGTCTCCTTACCCAAGGAAAGACGTACTTGCCTTAGAGGAAGTGCAGCGAAGGTTCACTAAATTGGTTCCTGTGATGAGGGGATTGCCCTATGAGGAGAGATTGAGTAGACTAGGCCTATATTCCCTAGAGTTTAGAAGAATGAGAGGTGATCTAATTGAAATATATAAAATTCTTAAGGGGCTTGACAGGGTTAATGCTGAGAAAATGTTTCCCTGGCTGTGGAATTTAGAACACGTAGTCACAGTCTCAGAATAAGGGGTTGGCCATTTAGGACTGAGATGAGGAGAAATTTCTTCACTCAAAGGGTTGTGAATCTTTGGAATTCTCTACCCCAGAGAGCTGTGGATGCTCAGTCGTTGAATATATTCAAGAGAGGTCGATAAATTTTTGGGAACTAAGGGAATTAAGGGATATGGGGATAGTGCAGGAAGGTGGAGTTGAGGTAGAAGATCAGCCATGATCTTGTTGAATGGCGGAGCAGGCTCGAAGGGTCAAATGGCCGACTCCAGCTATTTGTTATGTTCTTATGTTATGTTCCTGCATTGTGTGGTGGAAAAGAATCAGCATTGCAGGTCTTCAAAATAGTTGAGAAATTTAGCACTACAATGGCTAATACAGAGACAGGTCAGAATGGAGCTTATGATCAGAATTTTATTATTCTAGCATGACCAGGTGAATGATGGAAACATTTTATTGAAATTCATAGAGTAATGGTGTTCCATTCAATCCATGGAACTGATGGGGAGAGTTGAATCGGACCATAACTGCCTGGTGACTCCTATTGTGATTGCAGGGATTCAAGGATATACCACTGGATAGATTTATGCATGGAGGAGCGAATGTAACAGGATTCCAAATAGTGGATTACAGCAGACCCGTTGTTACTAAATTCATGCAGCGCTGGAAGAAGCTGGATCAGAGAGAGTTTCCTGGAACCGACAATGCTCAATTGAAGGTACAGTTATGACAATATATAAGACAGCAGTGAGTGTACACACTTATAAGCCTGTTACTATCAGTGGATTAACATTTAGCATGTTCATATTATATTGCTCCAGCAGGCATTATGCTGTTTATTTTAAATGGATTAAAGATTCCACTAAAATAAAGAGGAATGTCATAGGCATACATTAAATATTCATCCACTATTATTGGCAACAGTAATTTCTAGGCAATATTTTTAGAAATTGTTCAGCAGATTTGAGTTTCAACTACTTCTGTTGAAAAAAGGGCTAAAGTAGATGAAAAGTATAAAATACAGCAACTGCTCCCTACACTATACTTTCAACAGCCTGTGAAACCTATTACATTGAAGAATGTTAGAAAGAAGCCTTTTTATAGTTTTCTTCTTAATCAGACAATTGATGTTCTATCAGTTCTCATTGAGTGGTAGTGTTATAGTGTGATGTCCCCGTATCAAACTATTATTGTCATTAACCCTTTGCTTTCTAAAATAGCTGTGAAGTTGATTGAATATCATCACATTTTTTTAGGTGGGTAATTGTGATTAGGAACAGTTTTGAGGCAATGGTAGAAAAGGGAGCACGGGGTGTTCAGTGCAGAACGAACCCGCGGGAGAATATGTTCACGATGGAGCAGATTGTACTTGATTGAACTAGCAAGATGGCACGGATGACTTATTCTTAGCCTGTCATTGCTTGTGTTTTGTTGTAATGCTGCGTAAGGATACTTCACAAGCACTTCTCCAGAAACAGTAATAGTGTTCCCCCACACACACAGCCTGGTAGAGTTATATAGGTGAGGAGAAACAGCATTTTTTTCCCATTTTTATAAAAAGGACTTAAACACAGATGGATTGCAGCTACATAATTGGTGATGCTGAGTCCCGTCTCATTAATAAGTCTTGACATGTGAACAGTCCTCGAGGGGATGGGGTGGAACTGCAGTGGATTGGTGCAATGTCCTTTCACCTCTGGGTCCTGCTTTAAAATCCAGCTTGGACTGATGAGGTGAGAGTCTCTTCTGCCTGTAAAGATTTGACAAATAAGTTTGGGTATCAAATAGCAAATGAGCGCAGATCCACAGAGCAAACTCATCCTACGTATGAAATCAATTGAATGTTAATCGAGTGGGTTCTATAATGGCAAGGCGATCCACTCCGCCAGCTTACTGCTCGAGTGGTGAAGACAAAAATCTATCCCATTGTTTCACATGGCAAGACGCTGAAATGCTTGCCTGTGGCTGAGTGCATGAATGAGTAAGAGTGATTAGGGAGTTAGCAATAAAAAGCAAATGAGCTTGGGGAGGCCTCCAATTTTACTCTCCCTATTGCTTCCTCTCTTAATCATGGTGAGCCTTTCTCATAAGGAGTCCAGGATCACAGCCTTGGTGACTCACTCCTGTCTGCATGCACTGTCGCCTTCTGCAAGCAGAAATAGCTGCCTACAGTGAGCCTTGCAACGAGGCCTACCGTCCCCTGTACATGTGAAATTACATTCTCACTTGAAGATCGTGATCTCGTGCCAACGGTGGGTTCTGTTTCCCATTCACAGCGGTTACTCTGCACTATGGGAAAGCTTCATTTTGTGCATGTGGAAGACAAATCTGCCTGCTGAACAAAGTGCATTGGTACGGCAGAATACATTATTGACACACCAGATGCACCAATCACTTTCCATTTAACCCCGTTGGTTTTATATGAATCTCAACTCTAACAGAAAGTGAGAATGTAGTTCAACTGTTCATTTAGGAAAAAGGGTCGTTTTCTTATTGTGCTGGGTACAATTTTTAAGAATCAATTAAATTTAAATATAAATTAATACAAAAGAACAGGCATTTACATAGCACCATATCACATTCTCAGGACATCTTAATGTGCTTTACAGCCAATAAGCTACTGTTCAAGTGCATTACTGTTGTTATGTAGGCAAATGCAGTAGCCAATTTGCACACAAGGTCCAGAAACAGCAAATGAATGAATGATCGAAATAATCAAATTTTTAGTGGTGTTGGTTGAGGGAAGAATGTTGGCCAGGGCATCAGGAGGACTCTCTGATATTCTTTGAATAGTGCCATGGGATTCTTTACATTCACCTGAACAGGCAACAAAGCCTAGGTTTAACATCTCATCTGAAAGGTAGCACCTCTGACAATGCAACACTCAGAGGAGAGAGTGCTACTAACAGGGCCAAGCACATAATATGAAGAGATTTCCCAGCTTGCTAGCTCTTATTCGATCTAGATCTTTATCTTGAAAATTATGAGTTTTGTTACTTTGAGCTACTAGGTGGAGACTATGTGATAAGCAAAACTGTTAAGAGTGCAGCTTACCTGTGGTGTAAAGACTGCAAAAGTAAATTTACTGTAGACTTTTGCGTCTAAATAAGCAAAAGGAAAATGGGACTGTGCACAAACTACTAGCCAACACAGCTTGGAGGCCAGTCTCGTTAAGGCTAGGTGCAAGTTGAAAATTACCCCCAGCATTTAATTTTAACTAATAGGTAGGGGAAAGTGTTGCAATTGCTATAAATAAATACATATCTCTTGTAAGGTAGCTGAATATATTTTCTATACTAACCAATCTCCTGTAGCATTGCACATAGGGAGTCAAGAACAAGTGTAGTCTTAAGGTGTTGTGGGATTGAGTCTGGGGTATAATTGGACCATGGGACACAAACGTAATTCAATTCCCATTTCAAAAGCTGATGAAAGGTCATCGACCTGAAACGTCAACTCTCTTTCTCTCTCTACGGATGCTGCCTGGCCTGCTGAGTTTTTCCAGCGTTTTCTGTTGTTATTTCAAAATCATATGTTTTGTCCATATTTTTATATTTCCATTATAAATTTCTAAGTTCATAATGGAAACTGCCTGTGTATGCTTTGTCACCATTGGCAAAGGCCTAGAAACGTGCTTCATAATCATTCTCTCAGACAGACGTGGAGGTAGGGTGCCTAAACCTCTCGGAATGACTGGGAGTTTCCCGAAATCGGGGGGGTACCTATCCCAAGCTGTGCCTCCAGCAGCCCAGGAGATCAGCTACTTAAATTTCACGCCGCAGTGCGCCGCCCCCCCCCCCCCCACCTCGCTCTGTGACATCACCGGCGGCTGCTGTTAAATCCTCAGGCTGGCGATGTTGCCCGACCACCACTGCAGAGAGCTGTGACCACGTGGAGCACAGTCGGCAGGGGGCTGGAGAGTCGAGAATTGGGAAGCTCGGGAATCACAGGTGTCGGCATTCGGGGAGTCTCTGATATCGGGGGAGGTCTGAAATTAGGAGGGATCTGAAATTGGGGGTGGCTCGATAAGGAGACTGGCGTATCAAAGAAAAACTGGAGAATGGGGATCAGGCGTAAAGATGGAGACTAAAGAATGGGGGCTCGGAGTGGAAAGATGGAGAATGGGGGATCAAGGGGTGACTGGTGAATGGGGATCGGGGCAGATGGAGAAGAGGGGTCAAGAGGAGACTGCCGAATGGGGGATCAGCAAGGGAAAGATGGAGACTGGGGAATGGGGGCTCGGGGGAAGAGATGGAGGTTGGGTTGAAAGATGGAGACTGGAGAATTAGGGCTGGCGGGCGGGGCGGGGCGGGGAAGAGATAGAGAATGGGGATCAGGGAGAAAGATGGAAATTGGGGAATGGGGGCTATGGGGATTAGTAGTCGGATGATTGGGGCTCAAGCAAAGGAGGGAAATGGGTTGGGGGTGGGCATGGAGACCAGCATTTCCCACAGAACCCGGAGCAGCAGCAAGGTGGTGAGTGGGAGCGGCACTGAGAGTGGAGCAGCCAGTAAAGGGGTGAGTGAAACCTGGGGACCTTACTGTGGGTAAATAGTGAAAGATTATTCCCATTGGTGGTGGAATGGGGAATGGAAAAACAAGAAACAAGAGGGAAAAGACGAGGAAAGTTCTTGAACTGAGGACTATTAGACTGTGGAATACTTCACCACAAGCGGCTATTGAGGTAGAGACAAACTTTATTTCAAAGGGAATGGAATATATATTTGAAAAGAAGTATTATAAAAATATCCTTAGTGCCCAGGGGGGGGGGGGGGGGTGGATATGGGGTTACAGGAGAGATCAAGCCTGTTTAAAGTGGCATCAACTGGAGAGCTTGACTGCACCTTGTGCAGTGCAGGGGGATTCTGGCCATGGTTTCAGGGTGAATATCAGCGGGTTATAGGATTATTACTCGTTACAGGAAGGATATTGGGGCATTATACCTCAGTTCCTCAGGGCAGTATCCTAGGCCCAACCATCTTCAGCTGCTTCATCAATGACTTTTCCTCCATCATAAGGTCAGAAGTGGGGATGTTCACTGATCATTGAACAGTGTTCAGTTCCATTCTCAACTCCTCAGTTAATGAAGCAGTCTATGCCTGCATGCAGCAAGAACTGGACGATATTCAAGCTTGGGCTTATAAGTGGCAAGTAACATTCGCGTCACACAAGTGCCAGGCAATGACTATCTCCAACAAGAGAGCGTCTAACCACCGCCCCTTGACAATCAATGGAATTACCATTGCAGAATCCACCAACATCAATGTTCTGGGGGGTCACCATTGACCAGAAACTTAACTAGACCAGCTACAAATACTGTGGCTACAAGAGCAGGTCAGAGGCTGGGTATTCTGCGGCAAGTGTCTCACCTCCTGCCTCCCTAAGCCTTTTCACCATCTACAAGGCACAAGTCAGGAGTGTGATGGAATACTCTCCACTTGCCTGGATGAGTGCAGCTCCAACAACACTCAAGAAGCTCGACACCATCCAGGACAAAGCAGCACACTTGATTGGCACCCCATCCACCACCTTAAACATTCACTCCCTCCACCACCGGCGCACCGTGGCTGCACCTACCAGACTCACGACCTCTACTACCTAGAAGGACAAAGGCAGCAGGCACATGGGAACACCACCACCTCCAAGTTCCCCTCCAAGTCACACACCATCCTGACTTGGAAATATATCGCCGTTCCTTCATTAGTTACTGGTGGAATCAAAGTTCCTCCCACCTCTGCTTTCCTCTCCGCAAATCGCTCCCCCAAGTTTAGTTTCCCCACCCTCGGTTTCCCCGCCCTCGGTTCCCCTCTTTCCCCGCCCTCGGTTTCCCCGCCCTCGGTTTCCCCTCTTTCCCCGCCCTCGGTTTCCCCTCTTTCCCCGCCCTCGGTTCCCCTCTTTCCCCGCCCTCGGTTCCCCCACCCTCGGTTTCCCCGCCCTCGGTTTCCCCTCTTTCCCCGCCCTCGGTTTCCCCTCTTTCCCCGCCCTTGGTTTCCCCTCTTTCCCCGCCTTCGGTTTCCCCGCCCTCGGTTTCCCCTCTTTCCCCACCCTTGGTTTCCCCTCTTTCCCCACCCTTGGTTTCCCCTCTTTCCCCGTCCTCGGTTTCCCCGCCCTCGGTTTCCCCTCTTTCCCCGCCCTCGGTTTCCCCTCTTTCCCCGCCCTCGGTTTCCCCTCTTTCCCCACCCTCGGTTTCCCCTCTTTCCCCGCCCTCGGTTTCCTTTCTTGCCCCGCCCTCGGTTTCCCCTCTTTGCTCACGAGTGGCCTCCTGGTTTTTGGAACTTGTCGCACAAAACCACAAGCAAAAAAAAACTCAACGACAGGAGACCCAACCTTTATAAGGTAAACGCAACAGCATTTATAGAAGTCATGTGATCAGATGTCATGTGATTGGGCATCACATGGTCAGATGTCATGTGGTCAGAATGTCACATGATCACAGCTCCCGGATTGCGTCCAAGATAGAGGAATATGAGCAATACCTACTAAAAACAGGAAGAACAAAAAGCCAGCACTATTTTTTTGAGCCAGTGTGCCACTCTGATGCATCGTAAGATTACCAGTACTGTTTAAAAACCAGAGTTTTCACAGGTGCAGTTGCGGTTATTGTATGTGCATGAAGCACGTACAAAGCTTGTGGTTATTAATTAAAATTGGGCCTGTGATCTCTTCAGTCTGATTTTCAGTCTGTAGAGATCAGCACACTGTAAGTTCTATGTATATTTCTGTGCTGTGTCAGCACTTTACAGCATTTCTGCATGTACTGCATGTCATGAGAGAGATCTTCAGCTCCAGCAGACACTTATTGTGAAGTAATTATTCGCATATTAGATCTGATAGAAACCAGGGTAACGCATTCATTGAAAAGAAGCCAGCAGGCACTGCAGGGGCTGAAAATCCCACTGGGACGATTGAAGTCACTGAGATTCAGAGTCAGATTAAGATGAATAAAATTCAGAAATAGAATTGCATAACATTACTTACAGATCAGAAATTTATAATACATGAAATCATGCACGTCCCAAATGACAGTGTGGCTCTGATCTTCCTCTTGCACAGAGAGTACTTATGCAACACACAGACATCCAACCTTACTGTTCACAGAAAGCCACACGTTGCAGTGCTCTCTTTTTTAACTTTGGTTTGAAACCCACTTAAATATTCTAGGCAGCGAATCCTGTGACATCTAGTAGAGGGTCTTACCTGCTTATCCTTCCTCCCCATTTTCTGGTCTTTCTCACTGTTCCTATATGTTGTAAAGTTAATGTTGAAACAGTCTTTCATTTACTCCACTTTCAAATTCAAAAGCCCTTTTTAGGGAGCATTGGAATAACGTTTGTTTGTTTTTGGAAATGCATCTACTATTGTCCTCTCCGTCGAGAATTGCTGTCACATCTCAGCAGCGCATCAGTGGTTTGTGCCTTGCAGCAATACTTTCTACCCAACAGGACAGTTTTATGTGTCTGTCCCTTGTTTTGTGACTTGTTATAAACAAGACAATGGGCCAAAATTCCTTAGGACCTGATCCCGGTGGTTACGACAGGATTGCAGCCGCTGGTGCCCCACCTGAATTTGCAGGCTTATTGGAAGAGCATCTAATTAGCATTGTACAGGCAGCTGCAAATGCCCGGAAACTTCATCCTTCGTCTGTCTTTGGTGGGGGGGGAGAATGTCTTGGTTCTCCACCTGACCATAGAGATATTCCCTTCAGTGCACTTGGTAAGGGGTGCCAGTCTGTCCTCAGATTTTGATTAAGTAATTTACTCTCGCTGGGGGTTGACCCCCATCAGTAGGGTCCACACTTACTCCTGTGGTGGCCATTAAGCCTGAATTCATTCAGCATACTGGCCTCCGCAGATACGCCGTGTCTCAGTCCAGCCTAAGAAGTGGGAACTCCTGGCGTAGGGAGTCCCTGCCACAGGCTCTACCCCCTTGCCATAATTTGCCTTGTAGACAGAGGTTCCACCCTGACAAGGCAACTCCAAGAAACAGAGGGGATCCGGCACATATTTTCCTGGAGTTCCACCAGTTTCCTATTGGAGTTACGTCGGTAGACTGGCAGAACACTCAAGAGCTTTTGGGGCCAATATTTTTATGTATGGTAACAGTGGAATAGTTATGGCCAATATGGAGTACGGTAGCATAATGGTTATGTTACTGGACTAGTAATCTAGAGGCCTAGGCTAATGATCTGGAGACATGAGTTCAAATCCCACCACAGCAGCTGGGGAATTTAAATTCAATTAAATAAATCTGGAATAAAAAAAACTAGTATCAGTAATGGTGACCATGATACTACTGGATTGTTGTAAAAACCCATCAAATCCTTTAGGGAAGGAAATCTGCCATCCTTACCTAGTCTGGCCTATATGTGACTCCAGACCCACAGCAATGTGGTCGACTCTTAACTGCCCCTCTTAAATGGCCTAGCAAGCCACTTATTCAAGAAGGAGGCTCACCACCACCTTCTCAAGGGCAATTAGGGATGGGCAATAAATGCTGGCCTTGCCGGCGATGCCCACATCCCATGGACGAATAAAAAAAAGCAAGTTGATTGGTGTCTCCTGTGGTGATTTTTTTCCCCACTAGTATTTTTTATTCCTTCAGTGGGGGAATCTGCTTTGCTTGGGAGCTCACTGTAAGCTGCTAACCACCTATTGCTAGGCACTGCAGCTGTCAATACATTGTGCCTGAAAAGGTGCCTTAGAAGAGTATCCCCTTTTGTATCAGTCTATATTTTCCCACTTATCTCACTAGCCTTTCTTCTGATCTCTCAGTGAGACTGCCAATTTGTGCTGAATTGTGGGCTCTTAGTCCTCATTCCTGAAGGACTGTGTTGAAATCTCATGATCTAATTTCTCATCTGACCCTTACGACCAAGAAGAAACATTGGCCTGGAAATTCTGTGGCGGTTCTCCCAATCTCCCACCACAACTTAGTCGGGAGACAAGTGGAACTCACAGTGAAATGGCGTCAACAGCCATTTTCAGCACTTTATGCAGTTTCTCTGGGGGTTCAACCAATCTCCCACTAAAGTTACAGCAGGAGATTGGGAGAATCCCCACAAAATTTCAAGACCTTTCATTCTATCACTAACATTGAATTCAAAGCTGAATAACTGTGTACTAACCCACTGCATCACTCACATTTCTTCATGACATCTGTTTCATAATCATTCACAGGCATCAAATATATGTTGGTAATCAAATGCTGAATTTTCAAAAGTTCAGTTTAACACTCTGCTTTCATTAGATCTCAAAATGTTCATGGGAACGATGTTATATTTTGTACTATCAATGTTTTACCATAAACTTATAAAATTTGGAAGAATATAGGAAAAGAATCTTCTTTAGTGACACAAAACCTTCATTTCCAAAGCAGTTTGACAGGTTTCTGTACAAATGAGGCACATACATATTTCAGGAGGAGAGAAAGAAAAGCTATGAACTCAACTTCACAGAAGAGCCAACTGTCAGTGTAGAACTGCCAATTCAAAAAAAAACAATCAAATAACTGGCCTTACAGTCATCAAAAGGTGACAAGATCTGCCGATCAATGAAGAATTATTTCAATAAAAATCCTACATCTATGGAGTCAGCATCACATGCTTGTCTAACACATGTGTTGGTATTTTATACTCACCAGGGCCTAGAAATTCATCTCGGGCGATGGTGCAAAATTCGCTGGATTGGATCGGCCGCCCGTTATACGCAGTGCCTGATATTCAGTTCCATTGACAGCAAGGTTCCACATATAGGAGTAGAAAAGAGGAATAAGGTGCATAAAAGAGTGAGTGTGTTGGATAGTACTAGAGAAGAAAGTAGTACTAGAGGCGGAAGTAGTACCGTATTAGATAGGAGCAGACTAAGAAAGACTACGAAAAATTCAAAAATGGGTTTAGAATGCATGTACGTAAACGCGCAAAGTGTGGTGAATAAGGTTGGTGAGCTACAAGCACAATTAGCCGTGTGGCAATATGATGTTGTGGCAATAACGGAAACGTGGCTTAAAAAGGGTGAGGACTGGGCACTTAATATTCAAGGGTACAAGGTGTTCAGAAAAGATAGGGAAGGAAAAAAGGGAGGTGGGGTGGCAGTGCTGATTAAGGAAGACATTGTAGTGTTGGAAAGGGAGGATGTTCTTGAGGGGACAAGGACAGAATCCTTTTGGTTAGAGTTGAGGAGCAAAAAGGGTATGATCACGCTATTGGGGGTATTCTATAGGCCTCCAAAATTTAGAGGGAGGTAGAGGAGAAAATCTGCAGGGAAATCGCAGAGATATGCAAGAGCTATAGAGTGGTGATATTGGGGCACTTTAATTACCCAAATATCGATTGGGATAATGCTCGGGTAAAGAGAAAGGAGAGGGAATAATTTCTGAAATGTGTTCAGGAGAATTTCCTTGACCAATATGTTCTTGGCCCAACTAGGAAGGAGGCATTGCTGGATCTGGTGCTGGGGAATGAGGTGGGTAAAGTCGACAAGTGTCTGTGGGAGAACACTTGGGTACGAGTGATCATCATATCATAAAATTTAGATTAGCAATGGAGAGGAGCAAGGAACAATCTAGAGTGGAACTTCTAAACTGGAATAGGGCTAACTTCAATGGGATGCGAAAGGATCTAGCCAGGGTAAAATGGAACCAAAGACTGACAGGAAAAACTGTAACAGAACAATGGGTGGTCTTTAAGGAGGAGATGTTCCAAGTACAGGCTAGGTACATTCCAACAAGAGGGAAGGGTAAGGGAACTAAAGCAAGGGCTCCTTGGATGACGAGGGAGATAGAGAAGATGCTGAAACAAAAAAAGAGGGTGTATGATGCATGTCAAGTGAATTCTTCAAGGGAGAGCCAGACCAAATACAATAAGTTGAGAGGGGAAGTGAAGATGAAAATAAGATTGACAAAGAGAGAATATGAGAGTAGAATGGCAGTTAACATAAAAGGGAACCCAAAAATCTTCTACCGGCATGTAAATAGTAAGCGTGTAGTAAGAGGCAAGGTGGGGCCTATTAGGGACAAAGAAGGTCATATATGCTTAGAGGCGCAGGGCAAGGCTAGAATACTCAATGTTTACTAAGGAGGTGGATGCTGACAAAATATCAGTAGAAGTGGAAAAGGTAGAAGGAATGGAAGGGGTGAAAATTGATAGACAGGATGTACTAGAAAGGCTGGGTATGCTTAGAGTGGATAAGTTGCCTGGTCCAGATGGCTTGCATCCCAGGTTGCTAAGGGAATTGGGGGAGGAGATAGCGGAAGGGCTTGCCATAATTTTCTAATCTTCCCTAGATGTGGGGGAGGTGCCTGAGGATTGGAAAGTGGCAAATGTGACACCATTGTTCAAGAAAGGGTGTAAGGACAATCCTAGTAACTACAGACTTATCCACTCTAAGCATACCCAGTTTAAAATCAGTGGTGGGTGAAGTTTTAGAAACAATAATCAAGGAAAAAATTAACGGGATCTTGGAGAGATTTAAGCTAATTAAAGAGAGCCAACACGAATTTGTAAAAGGCAGATCGTGTTTGACTAATCTAATTGAATTTTTTGATGGAGTAACAGGGAGGATTGATGAAGGGAATGCAATGGATGTTGTCTACATGGATTTTAGGAAGGCGTTTGACAAAGTACCACATAGAAGGCTGGTTAACAAAATTGAGGCTCATGGAATAGGTGGTCAGTGGCAGCTTGGTTAGGCCACAACTGGAGTATTGTGTCCAGTTCTGGTCACCACACTTTAGGAAGGATTTGAAGGCCCTTGAGAGGGTGTAGAGGAGATTTACCAGAATGGTTCCGGGGATGGGGGATCTTAGCTAGAAGGACAGGTTGGAGAAGCTGGATTTGTTTTCATTAAAGAAAAGGAGGTTGAGGGGTGATTTGATAGAGGTTTATGACGGGTATGACGGGTTTGGATAGGCTAGACGGGGAAAGGCTGTTCCCACTAGTTGATGGTACAAGGACTAGGGGACACAGATTTAAGGTTTTGGGCAAGAGATACAGGGGGGATGTGAGGAAAAACTTTTTTACGCAGCGAGTGGTGAGGACCTGGAACTTGCTGCCGACGGAAGTGGTGGAAGCGGAGACACTCAATGTTTTCAAGGGGAGACTGGATAGGCACTTGAGGGAAATAAACTTGCAGGGCTACGGGGATAGAGCGGGGTAATGGGACTGACTGGATTGCTCTACAGAAAGCCGGCACAGACTCGATGGGCCAAATGGCCTCCTTCTGTACCGTTATGACTCTATGACTATGGGCTTGATTTTGTCAATGGGGAACTTTTGAAGGCGGGACTCCCACTTGTTGTGTTTTAGTCCCGCCTCCATCGACTTGTGGCCAACCCACACTATTTTCCCTCGTTAAGCCCGCCCAGCGGGCTTAGCTGGCCAATTAAGGGAACGCCAGTTACAGGTGACGTCAGCGAGTGACGTTTCATCTATCAAGAGCTTTGGACAGATGTAATGTCATCGTTTGACGGCTCTGTGAAGCTGCCAAACACGGACAATCTGTCCTCTAAGTTCAGTCCTGTCACTAAGGCTGAGTTAGCGAGCTCTCCTGAGCAGAAAGCAGAAGGCTGCAGCTTTTTACAGTTCAGCGGCCATTCTGCTTTCTGAGCCGGTGAGATTTCTGACTCCCGAGACCTGAAGGGAGGAAGCCTGCAGGAAGAAGTAAAGGTAAGTAAAACTTATTAAAACACTTTACACACACCTCAGACACTTACCTCTGCACATATCTTACCCATCACTCACCTGCACACCGGACATCTCGGCCCCTCCGACCCCTGCAGACCGACAGCCCGCCTCGCTGACCCTGGCGAGGTTCGGAGCCGTCGGGAAGCCCACACTTCAGGGCTCAAAATGGGGATTCTCAAAAAAACTGCCTGTTTACTACCTGTTAACAGGCAGTTAATTGGCACTAATCTCCTTCCCGCCTCGAGGAGATGGGACCCGGCGTGGGTCGGGTACCCGCCTCCTAGGAAGATGGCAGGGAGGCGGGTTGGGGGCGGGATGGATACCCGCCCCCAGATTCTGCCATTTTCCCGGCAGTCCCGCCTCCCCAGGGCTGGCAAAATTGCCCCCTATGACTCAGCAATGAAATAAATAGCCAGATCATCTGTATTTTCATGATGTTCGTTGAGGAATAAATGTTGGCCAGGAAAAATCTACTGCTCTTCTTTAAATAGTGCCATGGGATCTTCTATATCTACCTGAGAAGGCAGACAGAGCATCAGTTCAGGGTCGGGGTTAGGACCATGCTACCCATGGCCAATGCATGAGGGCCCAAGCCAGTCAGGGGCTCTGAGCAGATCCTGTGAAAGGTACACGTACACAATGCTAATAGTTGATCCCTGATAATATTACCTATAACAAACATGCTTTTTCACGATCTTGCATGTGTGGACTGAACACCAGATTAATTGGGTAGTATTTAATGTCATTTTCTAGTAATATGTTGGGATCCCAAATTGAACCTTTGCATGGGTCCCTTGTAACGCAAACGCCGTTCCTGCCTCAGTTTAATGTTTCATCTAAAAGTCAGCTCCTCCAACAATCCAGTATTCCCTCAGTAATGCACAGAAGTGTCAGCCTAGATGATGTGCTCAAGCCTCTGGAGTGGGCCTGGAACCCACAACCTAAGAGTGCGGCTATGGGCCAACGCTGACACCTTGTCAAGGTACTAGAGAGTTACCAGCACGCATGAAACTGTAGTATAGCGAGAAGGAGAAAGTAAATTAGAGAAAACTGGAGAAAAAGAATGCAAGTCACAAACGCAGTTTCAAAATCGCCAATTACTTTGAAATTTAGGCCCTGAACCATTTATTTCCTTTAGGAAGAGGTTGCTGTCTGTGCTGTCAATTCCTATTAACTAATGAACCTGTATGCTGCACAATGTTGCATGCATATTCTGATATTTACTTGACCCAAAACCAATTCGAAGATTATTTTGTCTGCTTTAACTGGATGAACCCTCCCAGACACAAAGGGAGTGAATTTGTCCAGGGATTTTTCCATAGATCTTTACAGTGGGCAATTGGGAGAAATCCCATGGAAATTCATCCCCATAATGTTGGTGATAAAATTGAGAATTAACCAAACCAACTATTAAAGAAAAGAGGGGATTATAAACCGAGGAAAACTGAAACTGAACATACCAGCAGTAGTCACTTCACATTCAGAGTGCTTAACTTAGGGAACAGACTGTCGCCTAACACAATGAATGCAGACTCAGTGGAACCATGCAGAAAATAAATCAATGGTTTTCTCATTCCGTTGAAGTGGAGGATAGAGTCTTGGTGCCAAGGCAGGAGGGAACTGAACATGGTCTGACTACATCCTGCACATGAACTAAGTGACAGTGTAAGATGGATGAACCAAACGGGCTCTTGTTGTTCGTATATTCTTATGAAGCATGGCGCCTGCCTTCAATTTAGCTTTTAGCCTTTGTTCACAAAAAAAGAATGTTCACTTGCAGTAATCCCTCTGGAGGAATTGACTCAACTGTAGTTCAGGACTTTAACGTAAAGCACTATTGTCTTCCTGAAGAAATATTTGGCAAACTTGTTTCATTGTTTGCAAACATGATGATGTAAATCAGGTTGAATTGTGTCATTTTATCCTTGTACATGATGTCATTGTGACAAATGGCTCTTTCTGCTCTTAACTCTCTCCATACAGTGAGAGATTAGCTAAACAATTTTTCATAACAAAAATAAGATATATTTCCTACTTTTATAATGGGGCTTGACAATTTTTTGCCCATAATAGCAAATTAAGCAAAATATTGGGCCAGTTATGTGACCCCCTTGCAGCGTACATGGCATGCGAAGAGCTTCAACCGCACTCTCCAGGTGCTGTGATTACATTATGGGCAACAATCTCATTAGCATTTTTTAGGCCTTAATGAGTCTAGTTCCTATCTGACGTGCAGGCTTACAGTGCTATAGGCACCTTCCCATCACAGTGCTATAGGCACCTTCCCATCACAGTGCTATAGGCACCTTCCCATCACAGTGCTATAGGAACCTTCCCATCACAGTGCTATAGGCACCTTCCCATCACAGTGCTATAGGAACCTTCCCATCACAGTGCTATAGGCACCTTCCCATCACAGTGCTATAGGCACCTTCCCATCACAGTGCTATAGGCACCTTCCCATCACAGTGCTATAGGCACCTTCCCATCACAGTGCTATAGGCACCTTCCCATCACAGTGCTATAGGCACCTTCCCATCACAGTGCTATAGGCACCTTCCCATTACATTGTTTTTACTTGCAGATACTGACCCATATGTTCCTCATGTTGTTGAGGATAACAAAAAAAGTTGTTTTGCTTAACAGCAGAAGATAATATTTTATTACTGAAAATGGATGAAAAATGTACTATTAGCTTTATTTGCAGGATTCCTCACTCCCTCGACCAGCCCAGAGCTCAACCTTGCTCCCAAGCTTGAGCTCAATTCCCTATGATAGCCTTCAGAGAACAACCCCCGTGACTGGCCTTAGTGGAATTGCCTATTGCAGTCCAGTCACTGAAATGAATGTCAGTTGTTTAATTTGTACGTGCGAGTCCTTCATTAATTCTTATTGGTCATATGCTTCTGAAACTAACACTTAAACTCAATTTATGAACAATCTCTTTATTAAAAATAACTGACTTCACATCCGTAAGTTCATGGACAAGTCAGTCATTTTTAATATAGAGATTGTGACATTATTTATAAGCAATAGATTCAGTGTGTGGACTGTCATTGAAGGCTGCGCCCAAGGATGGCAATAAAATTGAGCAGAGGGCTGGGAGCAGGGTACAGGCAATCGCTGCATACATGTAGGAGAATGTACATCTTCCAGGCAATCAAGTGCGATGGATGAAAATTTCTGACCAGCCATGATTTTTCTTTGCATTTTGCTCACTGAACCACTGGAATTATGAATTTTCTCACTTCTTCTCTCGTTCAGGCGCTCATTCAGCTACTTGAGAAATTTGAAGTCGACATAATAAAAGGTGCTGTCTGATTGGTCACTTTCTCCTGGGTATATTCAAATAATTTCTCAACCACAAACCTGACAGGAGGAAACCAGACCAAAAAAAAAGTACTTCCATTATTGGATTTTATTCACAACCACATTTTCAGCGTAAAATTCAAATTCTGTTCAAAGGAAAAATATAGCCACAAAGGAAAAATATAGCCACATGCAAACACTTGGGGGTAAGCTTCATGAATTTTCCCACTGCTTCTGCACTCAAATTCCTAATATGTCCTCCCAGCGGATGAGGATCTATACTGGGAAGAGGAACTCATAAAACCTACCCATTCCGGCCTGTGAAAAGCCAAAAATCCATTCAAACCCTCATAGTAACTGTACCAAAATGCTAGTTCTACACAGTGTCATGAAAGTGTTCCCGGTTTTATTGTAGTGCAGGCACCAGGCTCATCCTTGAGTGAATCATCCCAAAAGCATGTTCATATCTTGTACTTAGAACACCAGATATTTCAGTTAAGTGGTTGTGTCTCTGATTTTATTAAAAATCCAAAGTGTCCAATGCAGGGATCAGTACAAGATTAATAAGCCCCAAGCGCAAC
Source organism: Squalus acanthias (assembly GCA_030390025.1). Lineage (NCBI taxonomy): Eukaryota > Metazoa > Chordata > Chondrichthyes > Squaliformes > Squalidae > Squalus > Squalus acanthias. The sequence goes on along the minus strand of CM059431.1, from coordinate 45,307,009 downwards.
TAAAGATTCAAAGAATTCCTTTTGTTTTTTGCCATACTGTAGTAGATATAAGCCTAAAGATTACTGTTGGCGATATTAGCAGCTTCAAGCTTAATGTGTGTGGTGGTCCTCTTGCTGCTATTTTCTATTCTTTTGAATGAAAAACAACCTTAGATGAAATATAATGTGTCTTGAGCAATTTGGATGTATTTCTTTTTAGTACACATCTGCACTAACATATGATGGGATACTCGTTATGGCTGAAGCATTCCGCTACCTCCGAAGACAACGGATTGGGATTTCAAGAAAAGGAAATGCTGGAGACTGTCTCGCGAACCCTGCTGCTCCTTGGGTTCAAGGTATTGACACAGAACGGGCACTGAAACAGGTACAGTATTATTTTACTATAATGGAGTTTGTTAAATTGCCCGTTCTATCATATTAATGGCCCGGATTTTGCGGTAGGAATAACAGCACTCACCATTATTAAGGTGTAAATCGGACAGCAATTTCGCCGTCCGTACATGCACAGTTAAGCGTGGAAATCAGAAAGCTGCTGTCCGATTTGCTCTGCTCTTCCACAAGCTTCATTACACTGATACCTCGCCGAGAGATTCGACATTCAAACATGTGAAGGGTGTGAAATTGCGGTACTTGCCCACTAGGTACCCACTAAACATGCCAGAAAAAGTTAGGGCTTGTCCATTCAAGTGTAAGTGAATTTTTAACGCCGTGCTAAGTCTTAATTACTGCCAAACAACCTCTCTGGCCCATAAAATTTACTTTTACAAGTGTGGAGTCTCACTCCTTCAGATTTTAATTGTTGTTGGAGATTTAAAAAAAATTAAAGTAATTTTTTTTACTTTTTCATTCTGTCTCTTTTATCTCTCTTTATTTTGCTTTCTGTACATGATTTTACATTGAATTAAATATTATAACTTGCACTTCCTTTTTAAACTCTGCGTGTCTCAGTAAGTATCTGGTTGAAGAGACACTATTGCTTGCCCTATTCACGCAGGTCCCAGATCCCCTGTGGAGAGCGGATCGGGTTCCCGATGACCGTAAGTTGCCACTCAAAAGCCCACAAAAAGTCTGGGCAGCTGTAAGCGTAATGAAATCCGGGCCATAGTAGATTAAAATAATTCATCCAGTCTTCCCAAAGGTTCTGTGGAAGAACAGTATTTTGGTGCACTACCACGTTCCATCAGGAGTGGCAGAGGATGGGTTTGACCCTGTGATTCCCCACAGAGTGAGCTTCTCATCTCAACCGCGCCTCCTGCAAAAGGTGTCAATTACAGGTGATGTGCTTCCTCATATCAAGGAAGTGAATGTCACAGAGCAAGTCAGCCTGCAGTTCTCTCCGGTTCCTTATGCCAACCGGTTACATTAACAAATGCCTCGAATTGAGAAACCTGTGTGACCTCTCGGCTGGAGAATGGAGCACAGTGCTGCGAACCAATGGAACAGAAAACAAAAGACGTACAAAAGTGAGGGGAAGGAATGAGCAGTTACAGACTGGATGCTGCTGTGCAACAAAAGATAGCTGCATATTTTGGCGATGCTACTGTAATATTTATCAAAACTGTCATCTAAAGCAAACTAGACTAATACCAAAACATAGTGAGGCCTGTATGTGCACTCTCTTGGGGAAATCTTCACTTTGTACGATAGCGTAAAATGGATGATAACAAGTCGGCAGCCCATTTTACATCTCTCCTGAAAGTCTTCAATGGAAATGAAAATTGGGAGAGATGTAAAACGTACTGCTGACTCACTATCACCTGCTTTACACTATCATACAATGTGGAGATCAACCCCCTTCTGTGATATCAGAAACTGTAACTGGAGCTTAAACAAACAGACTTAAGATCTCATAGCACAACAGCTATTTGTTAATACTCTTCAATGGAATAGATTCATCTATGTAGGGGAGATATTAGAGCTGTTATCAATCTTGTTTTACACAAATGTGCACTGACATGAGATGTGGTGATAGGGAGGAGCTTTATCAGCCTTATTTTAAGGCTTTGAAGATACAAACTATGGTATCTGTGAGGCAAAAGGTCTATCACTGGCGGGCAGCTGGGACACAAGTCTCCCGAGGCTGCCAGGGAACGCAGATGCATGCCTCCTCCCTCCCCCCCCCCACTCTACAGTTGGTTAAAATGAACATATTCTAACGTCGGCACACTCGGGGATCAGATGCATTCCCCTGTTTGCCAATGCTGCTGTATACATGCTATTACACTGACATGGAAATGACTGCACGATCACCACTACATTCTGGAGTTTAGTGCCCAGCACACTCCATACTCTACCTGCTACAAGCAGCACAGTAACAGTGATCAAATCCAAACACACACCCAGGAAAGATACAATAGCCCCATTGCACTTCTGCCCAACTACCCATCTCCTCTCTCCCACTTACCTCGCCTAAAACTACAATACCAGTATAAGAGCATAAGAAACAGGAGCAGGCGTAGGCCATTCGGCCCTTCAAGCCTGCACCGCCATTCAATAAGATCCTGGCTGATCTTCTACCTCAACTCCACCTTCCTGCACGATTACGCTGACAGACTCATATCAATGTGTGCCATATTAATGTACAAAAATGAGAAGTCGCACAACACCAGGTTATAGTCCAACAGTTTTATTTGAAATCACAAGCTTTCGGAGCTTACACCCCTTCCTCAGGTGAAGTAAAGAAATACAGAATCGACAAAGCATATATAGAAAGAGAACAATGCATGTGTAACTTACAATGGCAGACGACTACATTTAAATCATCCTGACTGTTTATCTGCCGAGGTGTGACAAAAGGCAATCAGGTCAGCCAGGAAGGTACCCCTGTGACTCCACCTCATTGTCTCAGTTGTATCTTGCTATGTCTTTGATGTGGTACCTTCCTGGCTGACCTGATTGCCTTTTGTCACACCTCGGCAGATAAACAGTCAGAATGATTTAAATGTAGTCGTCTGCCATTGTAAGTTACACATGCATTGTTCTCTATCTATATATGCTTTGTCGATTCAGTATTTCTTTACTTCACCTGAGGAAGGGGTGTAAGCTCCGAAAGCTTGTGATTTCAAATAAAACTGTTGGACTATAACCTGGTGTTGTGCGACTTCTCATTTTTGTCCACCCCAGTCCAACACCGGCATCTCCGCATCATGACCATATTAATGTACAGCTGCACCAATATGTAAACTACTGTACAATTTTTCTTTTACGACTTTTACCTGAATACCTCTGCTACCATCACAGTAAACGTGGCAATTCAGGAGGTCAGAGTTGCTGCAATGGCACTGATTAAAATAAACGATTAATGTACACATGCATGTGTCTGTGGGTCTCAGGGCTTCAGGTTCTTGTGCTCCGTACTTTTTATTCACAGAAATGAAAATGAATGGACAGAAAATCGTGGGAAACACATGGCTGAATTCCAAATATGCGTTCCTGGTGTACAAATCTCTGTGTCAGGAGCACGGAAGATGTACATTTATCCTAGAGTTTGTCAGTTTTTTCAACTTTTCCCCAGGTTTCACATTTTTTTAAGGCACAGCTTTAAAATGATTCATTTAAGAATGAAAGACTTGGATTTATAAAGCACTTTATTACATCTATAAACATTTCACATGCAACGAATTAGTTTGGAGTGCAGTGACTATTGTTATGTAGACAAACAAAGAGCCATTTTGCACAAAAAAGACCCTTTAGGTAGCAGAGATGAAAGACCAGTTAAGTCTGCTTTTGCTGGAATTGGTTGAAGGAGGAATGTTGGACAGGACATATAGAGAACACTTGTACTCAGGTCCTAGAACGTGGCTTGCTCTCACATCCTCCCTACTGAGAAACAACAGTGCTCCAATTAAGCTAGACTGACACTTAAGAATTTCATTCACAATTAAAAGTAATTATAATTTCTCCAAGCTATAATTGGCACAGACATGCACATAATGAATAAAAAAACTCTGCACAGTTCATGTACACTACCATTTCCTTTAAACAGACAGTGTATCTGAATTGGAATTATCCAAAAGTAGCTAACTACAAGGCAGTATTGACAAAAGCCTGGGAACAGGTCAGCTGATTGCCCTCTTGATACATATCATTGTACAACATAAAGAAGAGAATAATAAAAATAACATAAAAAATTGTTAAAAAAGGACAACTCTCAAAAAGCATGAGCGGGAGGGTGTTAGATGGAAAATGCAGCTAAAAATCAGTAGCGATTATAATGGGTTTTCTGTCTGGTGCAAGGAGCATTTGAGGGTAGTGAATGAGGCATGCATTAACTAAACTGTTCATGGCCACCTGTGGCCATGTAATGACTTGAATTCTAATGAAGAATGTCAGATTGCAGTTTGCAACATGAGTTTCCATCTCGATGCAATGAATACAACTTCACAACTGTGTGGTCTCCTACAGAGAGCTAGCAACTGAAAGAGCTACAGTATTGCTCAAAACCCCATCAATTTAACACTCCCATCAGAAAGTGAAATGCTACCCATGGTTTTAGAAATCCACACATGGGGAAGATGTCCTCAGTGCACTACTTGTAGCAAAGTCATAAACATGTTTACAAAGTACACGTTTTGCCGTTCCTCTATAAATGGCTCCCAAAGGAAATCTTTCCCTGTAGTCAATAGGTTTTAATTGTCTTCATCTAACAGTGAATTATTTATTCCAGAAACATGCATAAATAACATTTAGCTGAAAATATTCAGTTATTTTACCTCAAAAAATAAAGGATTTCACAGCAGCAGGGATGTTTCTTTTATGATAAAATTGAGAGGTCGCACAACACCAGGTTATAGTCCAACAGTTTTATTTGAAATCACAAGCTTTCGGAGCTATCGCTCCTTCCTCAGGTGAAGGAGCGATAGCTCCGAAAGCTTGTGATTTCAAATAAAACTGTTGGACTATAACCTGGTGTTGTGCGACCTCTCAATTTTGTCCACCCCAGTCCAACACCGGCATCTCCGCATCTTTTATGATAACCAGTGATAAACAAAAGTTCAACTAAAACTTACCTCAAATTTCTCCCAATGGCATAGTTTTTCACTAATATTGCACATTATGAAGCTGAGGCACACAGATAATGGGATCTTACTTTGCCAGTCTGTGCTGGGTAAGCTGATCTGAGCTGGGACGGCATGCGTAATTCTGCAATTGGCCTCAGCATCCCTATACTAGGGAGAGAAAAAAAATCAGCTTAATTCCTGCCCCTGATCATGTCCTGTTATCAGCTGCTGGTTTATAGGATGTATGTGTGGTGGCAGAGGGCAGGATCAGGCTTGGCTGCAAAGTCCACAGTTGCCCAATGGCCTGTCAACATTCACTCTTTAGGTTCACACATGAAGAATCATCGAATCTTACACCACAGAAAGAGGCCATTTGGTCCATCGTACCTGTGCCGGCTCTTTGAAAGAGCTGTCCAATTAGTCCCACTCTCATGCTCTTATCCCATGGCCCTTCGCATTTTTCCTTTACAAGTTTATATCCAATTCCATTTTGAAAGTTACTGTTGAATCAGCTTCCACCATGCTTTCAGGCAGTGAATTCCAGATCATAACAACTCGCTGCGTAAATAAATGGCCATCAGGCGATGGCCAGCTCCCATAGAACTGTACCTCAGCATTAGTCAGCATCTCCAGGGTAGGATGGCAGAAAATTAGAACAGAAAACTATCTTAGTGTCATGCTGTGCTGAAATTTTCAATGCTTGCAGAGATTATAATGAATATATTTTCTCTTGCATTCTTTTAAAGGTACGGATCCAGGGCTTAACGGGAAATGTTCAGTTTGACAACTACGGTCGACGGACAAACTTCACAATAGACGTATTTGAACTGAAAAATACAGGCCACAGAAAGGTAAGTTACCTTGAGCAATGACCAAAAAAGTTCCATCGGTATTAACAAATCTTCAGCCTCCAAACAGGCCACAATGCCAGCGATTACACCAGTGTATGGGGCTGGCAGATGTTCTGCTTCTTACAAGGTTGATCAGGAACTCCTAGAGTCAAGGCTGGAACCCAGTGTATCCAAGACCTTCATTTCTGGTTTAAAGATAACCTGCAGAAACTCTGACATTGCTTACTTTGTTTAGACAAGTCCTTGTCTACAAATGAGTACAGTGATGATGAATGCCAGAAACTGAGCTCTGTATAACTACATAGTGTTACATAGTATTTACAGCACAGAAACAGGCCATTCAGCCCAACAGGTATATGCTGGTGTTTATGCTCCACACGAGTCTAACCCCATCAACTATCCTTCTATTCCTTTCTCCTTCACGTGTTTATCTAACTTCACCTTAAATGTATCTATGCTAGTCGCCTCAAATACTCCTTGTGATAGCGAGTTCCACATTCTAACCACTCTCTGGATAAGTAAGTTTCTTCTGAATTCCCTATTGGATTTATTAGTGACTATCTTATATTTATGGCCCCTAACTACTGAGATACATTTTGATGTGATGATAAGTGATCTTCAAAGCTACTTGAGTTTATCCAATGATATTTTAAAACAGATAAGCTGTAAACAATGTCTACACAAAAACAATCGGGGGCATATTTTATGTCTGACAGTGAGGGGATGAACTGAATTTATGGCGAAGCCTGAAGCTTTTAGACAGAGGAACAAATGATCTAGGATATGGTGTGTGTGAGACTGAGAAATCATTTGCCTTGTGCATATTAAGCTAGTATTTTAGAATTCATCTTTATTGTGAAATGCTGCAGTTGCTCTTGCAAGTCCCAGTGTATTCATGCTGAGCCATACTTTTACGCCTCTTCGCCACTACCCTCACTAAAACCGTAAAAAGTTGACTAACATAGACCGCCTCGAGTCAAGTCAATGGCGATTTCCTCGATTTATGCCCGCTTTCTTGTTGCAGCCACTTAGACTGAAAAATAATGATGCAGGTGAATGTACTTAAATTCAGGAGTTCAACATAATTCATTAATGTAAAATAAAATCTCTCCTCATTCATGATATTTTAACTTCTTAGCTAAAAGCCACATGCCTGCTCCGCCTGCTTCTCTCTAGTCAGAGAGAAGACAATGAACTTCCCTCTCCTGGCATAAGAGCATCTGTCGCCTCTCTTATGCAGCAGTGAACGGCGAACTGGGAGATGTTACAGATGTCACCAGGATCCTGGCACGATGAAATTCAGGGCCACAGTCTCCTTCACAGCCGCTGATGCTGTCCTTGCCCTGGTGTGAGGCTGCAGGTCTGGTTGCAAGAGGTGGCAGAGTTCTGTGAGCACCTCCTTCGTAAAGTGCAGATGCCTCACACACTGCTCCTGGCTCAGGCTGAGGTAAGAGAATTGCTCTCAGAAGACCCTAGGTGGGTAAGGCCTCTTGCTGAGAGCCTTTCTCCCCCTCCTCCTCCTCCCTCTGTGAGCAGCTTGTCCTCTTCTTCGCTGCCTCTGCTCCATTTCCCTGTCATGCTGCAGGCCAAGGGGGATGACAACTAGATCACACATGACAACAACAACAACTTGTATTTATATAGCGCCTTTAACGTAGTAAAACATTCCAAGGTGTTTCACAGGTGTGTTATAAGACAAAAAATTGACACCGAGCCACATAAGGAGAAATTAGGGCAGGTGAAAGAGGTAGGTTTTAAGGAACGTCTTAAAGGAGGAAAGAGAGGTAGCGAGGCGGACAGGTTTAGGCTGGGGAATTCCAGAGCTTAGGGCCTAGGCAACAGAAGGCACGGCCACCAACGGTTGAGCGATTATAATCAGGGGATGCTCAAGAGGGCAGAATTAGAGGAGTGCAGATATCTCGGGGGGTTGTGGGGCTGGAGGAGATTACAGAGCTAGGGAGGGGCGAGGCCATGGAGGGATTTGAAAACAATGATGAGAATTTTGAAATCGAGGTGTCGCTTAACCGGGAGCCAATGTAGGTCAGCGAGCACAGGGGTGATGGGTGAACGGGACTTGGTGCGAGTTAGGACACGGGTAGCCGAGTCCTGGATCACCTCAAATTTACATAGGGTAGAATGTGGGAGGCCAGCCAGGAGTGCATTGGAATAGTCAAGTCTAGAGGCAACAAAGGCATGGATGAGGGCCTCAGCCTGCATGAGCCGAGGCAAGGGCGGAGACGGGCAATGCCACGGAGGTGGAAATAGGCGGTCTTAGTTATGCTGCTTGACTGGGAGCAAATGGTCTGACCAGAACTCTTCAAGTCAGAAGCAAGGCCTTCTCCACTTGCAGCACCACGCCCTGTCACCTCACCAACTTTAAACAACTCTAGAGAGCTCCAAACACTTCCACAAACTTACACAGAGCCAGTAGAAATTAATCAGCAACTAACCTTAGAGTGGTTGCTGATCCCTTTAAATAGCACCGGTGGGGGGTCCTTGCTGCTGTTGAATGCATGTTCAGCTGTGCGAGGTTAAGACAGGGTGTTAGCTCCAGCATTGAGGGCGAAAATGGCAGCACTGACGTCACGACCTGCCTACTCAACATAACACTCCTAACGCTTGCCCTACACCCTCACCAAGATGGCGTCCGATGGGGCACGTACCAGAAGTGTGCCCGCGCGACGCGGACACCATTTTTGTCACAAAACGGTACCCATAGCATCGAAAACTCGGGTGCTACAGAGCCGAATTGCCATTGTGTGCAAGGCACTGAAGTTTGAGAGAAATTCTTTTCGGCACATTTTCAGGCCGGAAATGGTCGGCGTGCTAACAGCATGTGCCAGAAGCCAGAGGCCCGAGGCGTGTTTGAAATTAGGCCTCAGGCCTCATCTCAATAACTCTGGCAACCTGCGAGCATCAGTCGGACCTCCTGAGGCAGATTGCCGGTTTCCTCTGGACAAATGTGGGCTGGCTGCGACCACGGCAGTGGCCCTCAGGTAGGTCTTGGGAGGGAGGGAGAGGTGAATGGGAGGGAGGCGTAGTAGTGCTGTGGAGCCAGAAGGAGCACTCTTGCTCCTCCTGGCTCTGCATTAAAGTAATTAAAAAAGAAAACTTACCTTTATGCTGGCAACCTCCAGCAATCCCTATAAGGGCTGTTGGTTAGACCGCGGAAGGTACCGTAAATACTGAGCCGTGCATGCCTGGCACATACATCGCTCTGTTTCTGACCATTTTTGGAGCGGGGGTGCTTTAACAGGCCCCTCATTAACATATCCAAGGGGGGAGAAATTCAGTATCCCCCCATTTGAGGCGCTATCTTTTAAAAGTTGAAAAAATTAGTGCCAGGCGCTAATGTTTTTCAACTTTGAAAAATTTGGGGGTTTGGAGGAAGGAGCCCTAAATGAAATGCTCCACTTCCTTCCTGGAGCGCAACAGGCAGCAGGCGGGGTGGTAGGTGAGCAGCGCTGCACAATGGGCCGTGCAGCACTGCCGCTTTGGAAGGCTCCTTCCCTCCCTTAAAGGGAAGGGCCATCGCTGCAGGCTCTGCAAGGAAAAAACTTACCTGGTCCCCGATGGCAGCCGCGATGCGGCCCGATCAGCCTGATGCACTGCAGCAGAGCGCCGGGCTGATTGATCGCTGGCGAAGACAAATGAAAAAAACCCAGAATCAGCATTTCAGATTTTTTGTTATTTACCTCGGCCACCTTGCCTTTAAGTATCGTCCCCGAAGTGCCCGGCCTCCCGATGAACGCCTCCTGCATCTGCCGGTGTTTTCGCCCGGCAATGCTGCAGGGGACGGAACCAAAGTTCAGGTCCGGGGCACTATTGGGGCAATGCGCACGCCGATGATGTCACGATCTCCGGGCAAAGGTTTTGGGGCGCAACACCATACCGCCACCGCAAACCTCCCGTCGAATATAGCGGGAGTCGATCTTCTCGCCGCGCCCGGTCGGTAAGTGCTTAGCGCTCTGTTATCGCGCCCCGGAGGCGATAACGGGAGGTGTTAAGGAGGCCAATTTCTAGGCCAAGAAGCCTAATGCCTGTTTATAGTGGCCGTTAGGGAACCAATATGCTGTCGGATGCATTTCAGGTGCCTTTGGGCATGGGATATAGCTCTGCAAAATTGGACCTTTTCTCCCCCTCCCCTTTTTGCGCCCAAGAAACAGGCAAAATGAGGTCCAATTTTTTCCCCGTCCTCAGTTTGTTTAATCTGAGACTCTGTAGATACCTTAAACTATTAATGTCATCTTCTAAATAAATGGTAAAACAAAATCTGTAACTTAGTATGTTGCTGAAAACTGAATACGGCAGCTGAGTGTGTCCATAATGAAAGGATAGGAAATTCAGAATTCTATAACTGTTTAATTGATTGGCTTATTGATGCAGATGGGGTAAGCTATTGGCTGTGTTGCCTCTGAACTCCCTGATTTGCCATCACTGCAGCATATTCAAATTACTTTCCAAGGACATTTTGGACTAAGTTTGCAACTGGAAGATCGGAAACGAAACGGCATAATTAATAGATTGTGCTGTTCCAGAACATTCTGGGTCACTATAATATGTTTAGTTTTTTTTTAATTCATTCACGGGATGTGGGCGTCGCTGGCAAGGCCAGCATTTATTGCCCATCCCTAATTGCCCTTGAGAAGGTGGTGGTGAGCCGCTTTCTTGAACCGCTGCAGTCCGTGTGGTGAAGGTACTTCCACTTGTTAGGGAGGGAGTTCCAGGATTTTGACCCAGTGACGATGAAGGAACGGCGATATATTTTCAAGGCAGGATGGTGTGTAACTTGGAGGTGAACTTGGAGGTGGTGGTGTTCCCATGCGCCTGCTGCCCTTGTCCTTCTAGGTGGAAGAGGTCGCGGGTTTGGGAGGTGCTGCTGAAGAAGCCTTGGCGAGTTGCTGCAGTGCATCTTGTAGATGGTACACACTGCAGCCACGGTACGCCGGTGATGGAGGGAATGAATGTTTAAGGTGGTGGATGGGGTGCCAATCAAGCGGGCTGCATTATCTTGGATGCTGTCGAGCTTCTTGAGTGTTGTTGGAGTTGCACCCATCCAGGCAAGTGGAGAGTATTCCATCACACTCCTGACTTGTGCCTTGTAGATGGTGGAAAGGCTTTGGGGAGTCACGAGGTAAGACACTCGCTGCAGAATACCCAGCCTCTGTCCAGCTCTTGTAGTCACAGTATTTATGTGGCTGGTCCAGTTAAGTTTCTGGTCAATGGTGACCTCCAGGATATTGATGGTGAGGGATTTGGCGATGGTCATGCCATTGAATGTCAAGGGGCGGTGGTTAGATGCTTGCTTGTTGGAGATAATCATTGCCTGGCACTTCTGTGGCACGAATGTTACCTGCTACTTATTAGCCCAAGCCTGAATGTCACCCAGGTCTTGCTGCATGCAGGCATGGACTGCTTCATTGTCTGAGGAGTTGCGAATGGCACTGAACACTGTGCAGTTATCAGCGAACATTCCCACTTCTGACCTTATGATGGAGGGAAGGTCATTGATGAAGCAGCTGAAGATGGTTGGGCCTAGGACACTGCCCTGAGGAACTCCTGCAGCAATGTCCTGGGGCTGTGATGATTGACCTCCAACCACCACAACCATCTTCCTTTGTGCTAGGTATGACTCCAGCCAGTGGAGAGTTTTCCCCCCGATTCCCATTGACTTCAGTTTTACTAGGGCTCCTTGATGCCACACTTGGTCAAATGCTGCCTTGATGTCCAGGGCAGTCACTCTCACCTCACCTCTGGAATTCAGCTCCTTTGTCCATGTTTGGACCAAGGCTGTAATGAGGTCTGGAGCCGAGTGGTCCTGGCGGAACCCAAACTGGGCATCAGTGAGCAGGTTATTGGTGAGTAAGTGCCGCTTGATAGCACAGTCGATGACACCTTCCATCACTTTGCTGATGATTAAGTGTCTACTTATCCATTATTCCTAGTTGCATCCTTTTAAAACCCTGCATTGAACTCTAGGTTTAACAAGGCTGATATTAGCATATCTAAAGAATTAATTCTGCCACATGGAGGGTTTTATCAGTTTATCTCTAAGTGCTCTGGATGCAGTTTTATGACTGGGAGCTGCTGCTTGTGCTAATTATAAACTCTTGTATATTCTGACAATCAAATGGTGACATTACTTGTCCTACAATAGAATTTCGCCTCTGGTGCCTTCCCCTTGTTTATGTGGTTAATGTACACTCACTGCCTTTGAACGAGACAATTGTCTGGCACTACTGAATAGACTACTGGAGAAAACATCCTGAAGAAAAGATGATGTTGTTATTATCATTAAATCTAAAGCATAGCGAGGCAACCGGAGACCACCACTGTTCAACAATTACCATCAATGGACTGAGAATGTGGGGGCTGATTCTCCTGTCCAGCACATTTGGGAAATGTTTTGTTCCCAGGCAAAAGATGAGGAAAAAGGGGAGGAGACCAGTTACACTGGCTAGGTAATGAGGAGGGAGGGGGTGTTGCTGGCCCTCTCATCTCAATTCTTTGCAGCTTCTTTGGAAGGGCACTCAAACCTAAGGATGACAGAAGAGTTTAGCATTATGTCTTGCACCTACCCTCCTCTCAGACCTGAGGAATTGAGGGGGGCAGACAGCAAGGCAAGAGAGGCCTAGAAAGGTAAGTGCAACCTTTGTTTCCCACTCACCAAAGATGTTTGGTCCTGGCAGCCTTCTGGTGACCATTCCCACCACTGCGGGCCTCTGCCAGGGGCTGGGTTGGGGCCTCATAATGATCTAAATTCAGAAAAGAAGAGTGAGTTCAGAATATTAGAGGCAGAGGACACTGTGCTATGAGTGCAGAAAACTCAGGTCAGAGGTCAAGCACCCAAAGAACACTTAACCAAGGGCTTGTTCGGCTACTTCAAAGGGCAGTTAAGAGTCAATCACATTCGTGTGGGACTGGAGTCACAAAGAGACCAGACCAGGTAAGGAACGCAGGTTTCCTTCCCTAAAGGAAACTAGTGAATCAGTTGGGTTTTTACGACAATCCAAAAGCTACATGGTCACTTTTACTGATATCAGCTTTTAAAAACGCTGTGATTATTTGCACGAACACCTTTGCAGCCTTCTGTGCATGTGCGCTGTATACCAGAGCCGCACATGCACAGTACCCAACAGCAGCCTGCACCATGGGCCACGCTTTCCTCGGCTCCGTGCGGAGAAGGTCTGGGGATCCGTTAGTGGCCGGGGGTGGGGGGGAAAAGAGAGGATCGAAGGGGGAGAGAGAGGAAATCAGAGGGGAGAGAAAGAGAGTAGATCGGGGAGAGAGAGAGAGGAGATCGGAGGGAGAGAGAGGAGGGGGAGAGAGAGGGGAGATCGGAGGGGGAGAGAGTGGGGGAGAGAGGGGAGATCGGAGGGGGAGAGAGTGGGGGAGAGAGAGGATCGAAGGGGGAGAGAGGAGTTCGGAGGGGGCGAGAGAGAGAGAGAGAGGAGATTGGAGAGAGAGAGAGGAGATTGGAGGGGAGAGAGAGAAAAGGGGAAGAGAGAGGATTGAAGGGGAGAGAGAGAAGATCGGAGAGTGAGAGGAGATCGGAGGGGGAGAGAGAAGATCGAAGGGGGAGAGAGAGGAGATCGGTGAGAGAGAGAGGAGGGGGGGAGAGAGAGATCGGAGGGGCAGAGAGAGGAGGGGGAGAGAGAGGATTGAAGGGAGAGTGAGAGGAGATCAGAGGAGGAAGGAGAGAGGGGGAAGAGAGAGAGGAAGCGGGGAGAGAGAGGAGATTGGAGAGAGAGAGATGAGAATGGAGAGAGAGCGAGAGGAGGGCGAGAGAGAGAGGAGATCAGGGGGGAGAGAGAGATGAGGGGGGAGAGAGAAAGAGAGGAAGGGGAGAGAGAGAGAGGAGGGGGAGAGAGAGGAGCTCAGAGGGGAGAGAAGGTCAGGAATTCGGGGGGAGAGGAAGTCAGAACTCAGGGCAGGGGGAGTTAAAGAGCATGGAGAGCACAATGAAGATGGAGGAAGGACGTGATCCAGGTCTAAATGCGGGGGGGGGTTGGGGGTGAGAGCGAGAACGTGATCCAGATGGGAAGACGGATCACGTTCTTCCAACCCCACCCCCACCCTCTTTACACCCGCACCACGTTCTCCCTCTCCTGCCCCCAGACCTGGTGATTGTTCAGAAAGCTCGGTGTGTGTGTGGCCAGTGACATCATTGGACTGGACAAAATCCAGAAGTCATGACACTGTCACTATTCCCTTCATACCCAATAAACCTGTTAACAATCCGTGACCCACACACACTGCCCAATCTATGGGGGAGGGGGGGGAACAGTCAGGAACTTGTTGGGGGGAGGGGGGAGAAGGTCAGGAACCTGGGGGAGGGAGAAGGTCAGGAACCCGGGGTGGGGGGAGAAGGACAGGAACTTGGGCAGGGGGAGAAGGTCAGGAACTTGTTGGGGAGGGAAAAGGTCAGAAACCTGGGGGGTGGGGGGAAGGTTAGGAACTTTTTGAGGGGGGGAGAAGGTCTTAACCTGCGAGGGTGAGCCCTGTCTGTTCTCTGTGAGCTCTGTCTGGAGCCTGGCAGTCAGAATGAATGCCTCGAATTACACATTGCATAATACTTGATTACTTAGGCAGGCAGGATCTAATTACACATACCAGATAAACTGCTGGGTGTGTCTTGTCCTCTAAGGGGACCAATCAGAAATCTGGTCATGTCCTCCAAGGGGACCAATCAGAAATCTGGTGTTGCAAATAGATGCGACCTTTAAAAAAATACATTGTTTCCAGAATTTTTTTTTAAACTGAATTGAAAGCCAAGGTAGTGGAGGGGGTGGGGAGGGGGCTGCAATTTGATCACTGCCTCTGGGTTGGAAATTGGGGAGGGGGAAATCAGGGAAGATTCCTAATGCTATTTGTTATCCATTAACTCCTGCTGGAATGTGCAGGTGTTAACACTGAATGAAGTCAGATCAGGCTTGGCAGTGATAGCTCCTTGAAGTCAAATAGGCTGCTAACACTCATTGTGCCATCAGCTCTGCTGTCCCAGTTTACTTTGGGAAGAGAAAATTCTGCATTAATTGCCTGTCAAAGCAACGTATGTTCACCTCTGTCAGAAGATGCAGGTGTGTGAGTACTGAGGGATGGGCATGGAGCTTCTCACATTCACCTGCCTGTCTGGCATCCTTCCATTGGTCCCCATCTTCTTCCAAACACCTCTGATAGGGGGATTCCCACTGGAAAGCCCATTGGTGCCAGTAATGGTGCTGGGGATAAAAAAGATCACGATTGGCACAAAGGTTTATGGCAACCTAAGCATCAGCAAGAAACAAAAGAAAAAATGTGAAGAAATGGCTAAAATACATTAACCTTAATGCTAATGTGCCTTTTCCATGGTCTTCCATATACTTACTGCTGCTTAGCAACCCTGGCATCGATTTTACATGGATACGGTTTACATCTGGCATCCAACTAAAACGTTAGGAAATGGCATGCATGACAGCCCTGCCCCAAATTAATGATAAAATGAAGCAAGAGCCTATTTGAGGCAGATGTTTCTGATGTCACTGGTCCCTGCCCCTCCTCCGGAAACTACACCATGGCATAAAATGGGCAGAATTCTGGCAGGACCGAACTGAACTCCCATCCATTTTCTGCACACAGCCACCCAAACTACGTCACTACAATGGAGGTGAAAATCCAGGCTTACATGTCTTACCTTTCACCTGTTTAACACACTGCACTGTTCACATGCCCCAGCTATGCAGGTGAATCATCAAATTCAGCATAATGATCACAGCACTGCCTCTCTAATGGGTCAGCCAGTTTATCAAATGAGTAACTGAGCTTCACAGACCAGGAAGGTCCCAGGTTTGATCTCTGGTCCATGCTGAGTTAGCTGATCTCAGCTGAGATGGCGGTAGAGGTGATATAGCTGACCTCGCTACCTACTAAATTAGGGAACGGGAAATCAGAAGGGTTTCCGCTCCTGATTGCTTACTCAGAATTTGTAGAGCCTATCCTTTTAATAGGGAATCTTCACTGGAACTATGAAAAAGGGACAAGTTAAATAGACATTTCATCTGACTGCATTTAACTAACCAACATTTCATAGTTACAAAAAAGACTTGAATTCTGATCTTAAACCAAGAAGCATGTTTACAGTAGGTTGCTGTCCACTTTCTGGGGTTGAAAGGGACTTGCAGGGTATCACAGCAGTCCAGCAATCTGTCCTCCAGCAGATTACGAGGATTGCTGAGGCGCCACCCCAGGGGAGTGGCAGTGGCTCCATGGAGGATGAACCTGCTGTCCTCGCTCAGGATGACAGCCTTCATCCTCCCACCACTGCCACTCCACCAGTGCCCTTGCTGTTGCCTGTCAGCCAGCCAGCACCAACTTCTGCTGCCCATGCCAAGGTGGTGCAGTCCGAAGCCAGGCCTACTAGGCCCAGAGCTGCTCGAGGTCATCCTGCAAGGCCATCTACAGTGTCCCCCACTGAAAGTCAGCAGCATTCCACCAGCCATGCTGCAGCCATTGGGGTAGCACTGCGTAGGAGCACCAGGACAGGCAAAGGCACGCTGGAGGCAGGCACTAAGGGAGTGCACAACAGCAATTAGTTGACTTTTGATTGAAATATTGTAATCATGTGACTCATAAAATTGGTTTGGAATGTTTGTTTTGTGGTGGCTTTTATTTCAGCATTGTGGCCAAGAGGACGCTGTGATGGTCAGTAACAGAGGGAAGGTAAGGTGTGGGACTGATGTTGAAAGCGGAATTGGGTTGTGTTCACTGGTACCGCAGTTAGATGATTCAGTCACGGACTGCCCGGGCAGAAAGGATTTGTCTGGGTTGCCTCCTTCCTTTCAGTTCCACCTCCACCTCTTCTGCTTCTTCCTCTTCCTCCTCCTGCTCTTCCTCCTCCTCATCAGCTGGTCGCCGTATGTCTGGTGGCAAGGGCTGTGCCCTCATGATGGCGAGGTTGTGGAGCATGCAGCAGACCACGACGAATCTTGAGACACGCTCTAGTGAGTACTGCAGGCCTCCTCCAGAGCGGTCCAGGCAGCGGAAGCGTTGTTTAAGGACACCAATGGTCTGCTCTATCAGATTCCATGGGGCAGCATGTCTCTCATTATATGCATGCTGCCCACGTGTGGTTGGGTAGCGCAGCGGAGTGATGAGCCAGGTGGTCAGCGGATAGCCCTTGTTGCCCAGTAACCATCCTCTGGTTTGTCTTGGTGGCTCAAATGCGGATGGTACAGCGGACTGCCGCAGAACGAAGGCATCATGATTGCTGCCAGGATACCGAGCATTGACTGAGTATGGTCGCACACCAGCTGGACATTGAGTTAGTGGAATCCCTTCCGGTTGTGGTACATTTCCAAATTGAGATGCAGGGCCCGCAAAGCGACGTGTGTGCAGTCAATGGCACCCTGCACCATGGGAAAGCTTGCTATCCTGGTGAAGCGTGCTCGCTCTGCCTGCTTCTCTCTGACAGAGAGAATCAAATGCATTCAGCGCTCCTTGCACACAGAGTCTCACTCGCCTCCCTTATACAAGAGTGGAAGGTGTCACAGATGTCGCCTGCTCCAGCCTGGAAGGATCCCGACGCAAAGTAGTTCAAGGCCACGGTCACCTTTACAGCCACTGGCAATGCCATCCTCGCCCTGGACTGAGGCTGCAGGTCTGCCTGCAGCAGGTGGCAGATTTCTGTGAGCGCCTCCTTAGTAAAACAGAGACATCGCACACACAGCTCGTCACTGAGGTTGAGGTAGGAGAATTGCTCCCTGAGACCCTGGGTGGATATGGCCTCCTGTTGACAGCCCTTCTTCCCTTCCTTCACCTTGCAAGTCAGTACCAAGTCTTTGAGCACGTGCCACACCACTCCTTGTAGACTTTAGGCCACTTTAAAGAAGTCTAGAAAGCACCAAACACTTGTACAAACTCAGCAACAGCTAGTAGAAATCAAACAGCAACTAACCTGTAAGTAGGTGCTGATCCCTTTAAATAGCGCTGGTGGGGGGGTCCTTCCTGCTGCTGAACGCATGTTCAGCTGTGCGAGGTTAAGAGAGGGAGAGAGCTCCAGCATTGAGGTCGAAAATGCCAGCCCTGGCATCAAATCAGCGTGTAATACTGATTGATGTCACGATCTGCCTACTCTGCATTCTAACGGCCCATGCCCTTACCAAGATGGCGTTCAGCGCGGCCTGCACCAGAAGTGCGCACGCGCAGCTCAGACGTTATTTCCAACACAAAAGCTGGCGCTACGGAGCCGATTTTCTAGGCCTATCTGTTTACTGTGAAATTGCAGCAGGTGCACTGCAAAGCACTTGGTAAAACAGTCAGGAGTTATTTACTGCGGTCATGCGTCAGATCGAAACTCCCACATCTTGCCTTCAGTCTCGATCTTGGTTGCAAAGCAAGAGATTTACATCAGACTGGTCTAAACTGCTGCATGTGAATCTATGACCAGATTTAATGCAGAAAAAAACTACTGGCTGTTTCTTCAGGCATGTAATTCAATCAGATCTGCCAAGTCTCAGTTATTCCAATGACAGTCAATGACAATTTGTGAAAAAAAACTTCCTGTTGTGTGTTTCACTGTAAAAGGACAAACAGATCACAGCATTGAAATCGGTTTGCAAATCATGTGATTCTTTTTTAAAAAAAAGCTCAGTTTCCAATGGTCTGACCTTGGCAAAACTGATTTAATGCCACTCAGAGGAATCCCTCACTATCAACCCTGAGGGACTGAATTCAGGTTGCCAGAGTGATCATAGAGCACTGATAGTATAAACCAAGTATAAAACTGCATCTGTGTACATAAATGGTGCCTTGCCATAGCTGATCTCAGATCTTGGAGATAGACCATCCTACTGTTGCCTTTTAATGAGTGCCTGAGGCTAGAACTGTCCTGTTAAATTGTATAGGAGTGTAATACTTAAACAACATTGTAATTAAATGCACGTTCAGACACGCCAACTCTCGTGAATATATCGCGAGAGACGTGATTTCGAAGTAAAATTAAGCCTCATTCATGATCTCACGATAGAACTGTCAAATCGCGCAATTTTTTTTTCTCCCCTCACAAAGCTGGCCACACTCACCTTCAGATGTCAGCAATCAGTTAGCGATGGCCAAATGCGCTTCCTGTCCGAGAGCAAAGGTCGGGAAATGCACTTCCTGTCCGGGAGCAAAGGTCAGGGAGGCACCAGATGGTCTGTCCACGGAGGAGGATAGCGGTGTGTCCCAGGCTCCGGGAGCCGCTGCTCGCATCGAGTTTGTGTGCGCTTCTTTGCTCTCTCTCTGTCTCTCTCTCTCTGAGGGAGCCAGGGCGCAGAGACAGTTGATCTGCTGCGATTTCTCGAAAGTGGCGCGAATGCAGCACCATATGAGTGAATGAAGCGCAGTTCCCGGCTCAACGTAAACATACTACACACAGGCTCATTAGCATGTGCCTGAGTGTCAATCAGAGCCGCTACCACAGCAACCCTGCAAAAAAAAACTATCTGCGTGCGTGCAACCAGCACCCACTTTGCAACACAACCAGCTCCAAATTAAAAATAATAACTGAAAATGCTGGAAATACTCCAAAGTAAGTTTAATTGCACTGGCTTCAACCAATTTGTCATTTTATTTTCTTTCTTTGAAACGACAGCGATGGGGGTAATCAATAATTAATTAAAATAGATTACCCATTTACAATTATCAAAGAAATCACAAGTGATTTACTGGGAACAAAACCACTTATGTACATTTTGTGTTTTATTTTAATGTTTCTGATTTTTAGATACATTTTCAGTTAAATCAAATAGAGGTTGAACAAACCACGTGTAATAGCGTAAGCATAACTACTATTTTACTGAAAATGAAAAACACTGGTTGCCCCCATGTTATCAACGGAAATAAGCAATTTTAAACGTGCCCGCCTTTTTTAAAGGGGCACAATTACAGGAATAAAGGAACATAAATGATTAAATAAGCCACTAATGAGCTTTATAAACCAACTGTCAACCTATATTTGTTTATGTTTGAAAAAAATAGCAACTCATGATTTTTATATCAAATCTCTTGATTTTTAAGCGTTTGTCTCTTGATTTATGAGGTTGGCATTACTGCACATTTCCGTTTAAGGGTGAAATTCCTTCTGTAGTTAAATTTCAGAACCTTGAAACGGGCCATTTCAGCCTCTCAACCCTGATCTGCAATTCAATTAGATCATGACTGACCTGTAGCTCACCCCCATTTACCCACCTTTATTCCATATCCTTTGATACACTTACCCAACAAAAATCTATCGCTCTCAGTCTTGAAAATTTCAATTGATCCAGTCTTTTGGGGAATAGAGTTCCACATTTCCACTACCCTTTGTGTGAAAAAGTGTTTCCTTATTTCACTGCAAAATGTCCCAGATCTAATTTTAGGATTATGCCTCCTTGTTCTGGATTCCCCCACCAGAGGAAATAGTTTCTCTGTATCTACCCTATGAATCCCTTAATCATTTTATGTATTCGAGCCATGTGCAATTTGCAGAATTTCCCAGGATCAATCTATGCATCAGCAGGAGTTGACGGGTAAAAGGATGTGACCATTCATCCTGAGGGTGGTGAGTTTCATTGATTTTTTTGTAAAAGACTGAAATAAACTGGAGATTGTATTGTCAAAGTTTTATTTCAGGCAAGATTGGCATTTATTTACATTTACTAGTTGATTTTGCTCAAACAAAAGGGGTCCGTGCTCCACGAGACCCTTTTTCATATATTTAACAACCTGCTGGGCCTGGGATTGTTCCCATGGACTGGAGAGAGGCTCATGTGGTGACGTTACAGGGTTTCAACATTGCTTCAGGAAAAGGTCATGTTTCACTAATACAAAGGTAAAATACTGCGGATGCTGGAAATCTGAAATTGCCCTTGAGAAGGTGAGCTTCTTGAACCGCTGCAGTCCGTGTGGTGAAGGTACTCCCACAGTGCTGTTAGGGAGGGAGTTCCAGGATTTTGACCCAGCGACGATGAAGGATCGGCGATATACTTCTAAGTCAGGAGGGTGTGTGACTTGGAGGGGAACTTGGAGGGCAACACGGTGGCATAGTGGTTAGCACTGGTGCCTCACAGCGCCAGAGACCCGGGTTCGAATCTGACCTCGGGTGACTGTCTGTGTGGAGTTTGCACATTCTCCCCGTGTCTGCGTGGGTTTCCTCCGGGTGCTCCGGTTTCCTCCCACAGTCCAAAAATGTGTGGGTTAGGTTGATTTGGCTATGATAAATTGACCCTTAGTGTTAGGGGGGATTAAATATGTGGGGTTATGGGGATAGGATGGGATATGTTAGGGGGAATTAAATACGGGGTTACGGGGGTAGGGTGGGATATGTGTACTGTGGGGATTAAAGCAGGGACAGGGTACTGGATTTGGATGATCAGCCATGATCGTATTGAATGGCGGAGCAGGCTCGACGGGCCGAATGGCCTACTCCTGCTCCTAGATTCTATGTTTCTATGTTTCTAGGTGATGGTGTTCCCATGCGCCTGCTGCCCTTGTCCTTCTAGGTGGAAGAGGTCGCGGGCTTGGGAGGTGCTGCCGAAGGAGCCTTGGCGAGTTGCTGCAGTGCATCTTGTAGATGGTAAACACTGCAGCCACGGTACGCCGGTGATGGAGGGAATGAATGTTTAAGGTGGTGGATGGGGTGCCAATCAAGCGGGCTGCTTTGTCCTGGATGGTGTCGAGCCTCTTGAGTGTTGTTAGAGCTGCACTCATCCAGGCAAGTGGAGAGTATTCCATCACATTCCTGACTTGTGCCTTGTAGATGGTGGAAAGGCATTGGGGAGTCGGGAGGTGAATCACTCGCTGCAGAATATCCAGCCTCTGACCTGCTCTTGTGGCCACAGTATTTATGTGGCTGGTCCAGTTCAGTTTCTGGTCAATGGTGACCCCCAGGATGTTGATGGTGGGGAATTCGGCGATGGTAATCCCGTTGAATGTCAAGGGGCGGTGATTAGACTCTCTGTTGTTGGAGGTAGTCATTGCCTGGCACTTGTGTGGCGCACATGTTAATGTTTCAGTTCGGTGACCTTTCGTTAGAACTGAAAGTAGTTGGAGATGTAACCATTTTTAAGCAAGTACAGAGGCAACGAAGGCGGGTGAAGGGGAGGAAGGAACAAAGGGAAGGCCTGTGCTAGGGTGGATGGCTGAGTGATTAAATGACAGAAGGGATGATAGTGCAAAATGGGGTGGTAATGGGATAAGTAAAGAAACAAAAGATGGGTCTGGAGGAGCTGTAAATGACAACAGCAGAACCATTATCAGCACCTGCTGTCTGAAAAAATGGGAGCAGTGGTTATGATCTGAAATTGTTGAACTCGATGTTGAGTCTGGAAGGTTGTAAAATTTCACTAACCTGGTTCAATTTTTTTGCGGAAGTTATGAGATCGGTGGATTTAGGTAGCCTGGTCGCCATTATATATGATGATTTTCAAAATGCCTTTGACAAGGTGATGCACAACAGTCAGCTTCTTAAGGTTAAATCTTTTGGGGTAGAAATTAGGTCGCGCCCCATTTGGGGCGCAAATATCGTCCGGACGCAAATATTAGCGCCTGGCGCTAATTATCGGCACTGACGGGAAACTTCACTTTTACCGCCCCGGGAGGTGAGTGGAGCGCTAAAGCAGGCGCTGCACACCTCTCTTAAGGCGCAAAGGCCGAGCAGTGAGGCGCTAACTCGGAGCGCTGGCGAAGCTCATGTAATGTCAGTCAGCAATGGAACACACACACAATGGCACGGGCCAGTTCTTAAAGGGGATGGTTAATCTTGCTTTCCATCCACATCCTGTTCATTGCTGCCTTGAATCTCGGCCTGGAGAGACCTGTACATCAAATGTGCTGGAAAGAACAATGGAGAGCACCAGGCAAAGAGCTCAGAGTGCAGCTCCCACGGTCTCTGCTAAATCGATACAAGGAATGGCAAATCAAAATGAACCTGCAAAGTGCTGCTCAGTACCCAAAACTCCTTCACACAACGTTGAATCTCTCCAGAAGTCTCTCCCTCTCTCTCTCAGAATGCGTAGTTGAAAAATGTCACCAACAATAAAAGACAGGAAGAGGCCCCCTTTAAATAGCGCCCCCCCCAGCCCCACAGCGATTGATAGCGTTCCAGTCTTCTGGTCGTTGGAAGCGCCAGGCGGTAAGGCAGGGGGCGCCACTCAATTTCCGCTACGGGGCGCCCCAAGGGCGTTGCACCATGGAATGACGTCACAATCTGCGCGCGCAGGTGGTCGCAGCGGTAAGTTTTAGCGCCGCCGCACAATCTCAAGTTAAGTTCTCGAGCGGCGCAAACATCGCTGCGCCCGGGCGTTAGCGGCTTTGCGCCCCATTAGCGCCCTCTTAAGGCGCTAACGGGTGGCGCAACCAAGTGAATTTTTACCCCTTTGAGTTGGATAAGGAATTTTGGGTCGGATAAGGATTTTTGGGTTGGTTAAAGAATTGGATGCATTCTCGTAGACAGGAGGTGGTTATGAATGGCAGTTGTTCTGTGTGAGGACTGATTACTCGTGAGCTGTGCAGGTGCTGGGACCGTTGCTCTTCACCACCTTTATCAATGATTGGATGAAGTCATCTGGGGAACTGTCTGCATGTTCACAGATGATACAAAGATATGTGCAGGTGATAGGGCCTTAGATGAGAAAAGCAGGTTAGAGATAGTTCTAATTGTGATGGGGGAATGGGCTTGCATCCAGCATATGTTCTTTAATATAGATAAATGTAGTGTTATGCAAGTAGGAGGAAAGCCAAGCATGTGTACACCATGCAAGGTTGTGTGCTCAAGGCTGTTGAGCAGGAAAATTATAATACATGACGTTCTGAGGCTATTACAAAAGTAAAAAGAGTGTTAGGATATATTCCAGGATGATCAAATACAAAACAACAAATACTACACGCTTTTTGTATAACCCCTGGTGAGGCCTCATTTAGAATACTGTGTCCAATTTTGGTTCCCTCACATAGTGGGTGATTTAGAGGCCCGAGAAAAGGTTCAGAGATTGATACCTAGTTTAAAGGCCCTTAGTTACACAATAGCCTTGCACAGCTGGGGCTTTTTACTTTAGAAAAGCGCTAAATTTCAAGGAGATATGATTGGTGTCTTTAAAATAATAAAAGGGTTAGATTCAGTCCATGTGGATAGTGTATTTGAGTTAGATAGGTTGGGGAGGATCAGGGGACATGAGTATAAGTGACATAAGCAGGTAAGATGTCAGGAAGTCTTTCTTGTCACTGAGAGTCATCAACCTATGGAACAAGTTGCCCGATTGTATATTTTGAATGTGGATTTGCTGAAAACATTCAAATGGGAGCTGGATGAATTCCAGAGGTAGGTGAATACTGGAGTATCTGTCTCCCAGTCACTGTGGCCACTTGGAACTTGATTGATTGCCTTCAGGACCCAAAGAGGTTTTATTTCATAAATTATTCTATGGCCCAGAAATTGAGCTACTTACCGCCACCCGTTAGCTGAAAAAAAATGGCGGCCGCCGCTCTAATACCCTTCTCTGGCGCGGGACTCAGCGGACGCCGTTTTGGTGAAGGCCATAGTGCTGCCAATAGCAGCGCTGGCCCTGGACATGCACATGTGGAGAGTGAGACATGAGTTGGCATGCAACGGCGACTTAATAACATGCTCTACGAACTTGGACCTTTGCGCTGAGTTTAGCGCTGGGTCCTAAGCTCGCTCTGAAAAGCGAGCGTGCTGCAGACTGACAAGGATGCTGGCAGCACTTCTTAAAGGGATACACACATCTTTCAGGTAAGTTTGCATTTAAGCTTTTGGACTTGATTTTTTAATATTTTATTGAAGTAGGGGCTTGATGCAATACCTGTTAAAAAATTTTAAAGTGTGCATGGATTGCAGGCAGTGCTGCTGGTCACTTACAAGGCCTCAGATGGTAAAGGAAGACCTCTAAGAAGACAGAAAATGCATGAAATGCTCTGCAGGTCAGGCACTTATGCTTTTATTTCAGATTTACAGCATCCACTCACAGATGGAAGAGGAAGACACAGAAGAGAAGGAAGCGCAAGAGGAGGAAGCAGAAGGAAGGATGCAACCCAGACAGCCCCTTTCTGGTCGGAATATTCAGGAATAATCAGGATGGAATCAACCGCCTGCAGTACCAGTGAACACAACCCCAATTCCCCTTTCAACATTTGTCCCACACCTTACCTTCCCTCTGTTACTGACCATCACAGTGTCCTCTTGGCCACAATGCTGAAATAAAAGCCACCACAAAGAAAACTTTCCAATTCAACTTTATACATCGATCCATCCAATACGACATCAAGAAATCAACTCATCACCCTTATGCATTCCCTTAGTGACTGTCTTGTGTGTGCCTTTGCCTATCCTACTGATGTCACGCAGTGCTATCCCAGTGGCTGCAGCATCGCTGGTGGAAGGCTGCTGACTTTCAGTGGGGGACATTGCAAATGGCCTTGCTGGTCGAACTTGAGGAGCTGGTGGCTGGGAATTCGAGTGATGGTGTTTCTTTTTCTTCTTCACTCTCCTCTCCCTCTTCTTGGGTGTGTGAAATGAGGAAGGTACAAGGATGCAGTTGTGGTGAGGGAAGGGCGGGAAAGCAAGAGGTGCATGCGAGAAGGAGGATAACGTATGAGGATACCCGCATCTTGTATCCTTTCAGCCCCGCTGCTGGCCAAGGGCTCAGCCATGCCCCTGCCAAGAATGGCCTGCACCGTCTCCTCCAAGGGGGTGAGGTGAAGCTAGGAATGGGAGGTGTGCATCGTGTTTGGTACAGATTGTTGGTAGGTGAATAATTGGTGAGGGGTGTTCGTGCATTGAGCAGTGTACGAGACTAGCGGTGCAGTTGGTAGGAGATGGCTTTTGAAGATGCATTCACTGACCTTGACCAGTGGTCTGAGGTCATGGTGCTTCTTTGGGCACTGGAGCCAGGTGGTGAGAGCGATACTGCTGGCAGTGACGGCCTCGGTGATGTGGTCCCACATCATTATTTCTGGAGGGTCTCCTGGCCCCTGTGGGTAGAGGGCCGCTCTTGCTGTTTTGACCCCCTGCATAAAGCTGGAGTGCTGCGTGCGAGACCCTGGGTGCCCCTTCCCTGGCTTGCTGAGCCATTTGTGTTAGTGCTAAAGCACTTTTACCATTTTTTGAGGTTCAGAAGGAAATTCAGCTTTAAGTGCTGTAAAATCCCATTTGGGATTTCTTTTTAATGTTAATTTTTTCATTGAAAGGCAGTAAGGGTTGAAAGCTGCATTTTTTTCACTGCATTGTAATCTTTATTAGTTCTGAGTACATTGCCCCTTTAATTCATAGCCCCTTTTAATTGCCCACAATTCCTTGCGAGCTCCACAGCCTCAACCCCCGAGGCCGTAAGAAGCTACAACGCCGACTGTGGATGGGAATTTCGGGTCGGAGGCCTCCATTAACGCCACCAGGAGGGTGTTGTACGGTACATTAGTGCTGCGTTACACATCGCCAGCACCCAGCGCGAAGTTTTGCCTGGTAGCGCTGCAGCCATTGACTCGAGTTGCTGGTGACACCAGCAATTCTCTTGGCGTACACCAATTTTTCCCCCTATAACTTTTATGTGGGATTGTTGTTGGTGTAAATTAGACCACATCAAGGAGCTTGTTTTCAGCAGACCTGATTCAGATACACGCTAGTGAAACCTGACGGTCTCTATGGTCACAAATTATCCGAGTTCAAATCTCCTTCCACCGCTCCCAAATGCCCAAACCCCCTACCACACCTCCATAACTGGCATATTCCAGATTGAAAAGTTAAGAAGTATTTTCTCAAAATGGCCCATGTGGATGTTTACAATGTGTATACATATACAAGAACAAATTAACCACAGTAATAGGTTAGTGTGGAGCTGCCCTGCTGAGAACATTCAGTATACGTGGGGTAACTCCACCAAACATCTTTACTAACATCACATTTTCATGAGTTCTGACAAGTAATCTCACTACAATTGAGACATTAACTGTATTTAACAGTTTTATTGACGATGTACAACCTTTTGGGGAGTCTTTGTTTCATTGGAAGACCAAGGAAAGAGTCAAGACCTGCAGTTCATGACACGTCAAGGTTAAAAGGAGTAAAAGAGAAGATGAGGTAAATTAAGAAGTAGTGGTTAGGTGACGCCAAGCTTGGGTTTTAAAAGCTTGAGGACCTGAAATTCCTGGCCTTCCGCTCTACTGGCATAAGTGCAGTGGAATAGAACCCCAGTATGTCCTAACCTGAAAACGGAAATGCTATCCCTATTCCCGGGACAGGTATATTTGCATAACAGGGATAAATGTATCACATTTGCAAGGGCACTTCATTAGTGCCTGCAATTATACATCTCCCTCTCCCTCTCCCCTTCCTTCTGTCCCCCTTCCCCTGTCCTCTTCCTCTCCCTGTCTGCCATTCCCACTCCTCTCCCTTGTGCTTCTCCCCGTCCCCCTTTCCCAATCCTCCTCTTCTCATTCTTCTCTCCTTTCCCACTCCCCTTCTCTCTCCCACCTCCCCCTCCTCCACCTTGGTCCAATTATCCATCTCTCCGATGCTTCTAGACCTGGTCTTGACTTTCCATGGGAATATACGAAAACGAAGGACAGAAAAAGACCAGCTCGTTCATCAAGCCTGCGCTAAGCTGTCAATGTGTAACAAGGCACACACCATGACTTAATCCGCCCCGTCCCTGTCCCTGCCCCACTCACTAGCCACACAATCTCTTGGGAGAGGGAAAAAAACAACAACAAAAAATAGGCCTACAAATTCAAGACCACTTGCCGGTGGACTTTGGACCGCAGTTAACAGCCGCTGAACTTTATAGCACTGGCAGCACCGGTACATTGGTGCTGCCTGGTAATTAACATTAGCGCAGTGCTAAACTCACGGTGCAAGGCCAGTTCTCCTGACGGTAGTCCCAGCAGGAGGCCCAATGTAGCCTGCAGGTTCAATTCAGCAGTGCCAAAATCAGCATAAGCTTTGTCAGCTTGACTGTGCAGCAGATTTCTGACTCTGTAGTCATGCACCCTGTATTCCCCCTCTTGTCTCTTTGACTATTGTCTGCTTTCTCCAATTTTGTTAAAGTTTCAATTCACAGTGTTGACTTTTATAACTTTTTTTTATTAGTTCCTGGGATGTGGGCATCATTGGCAAGGCCAGGATTTATTTCCCATCCCTAATTTCCGTGAGAAGGTGGTGGTGAGCCACCTTCTTGAACCGCTGCAGTCCATGTGGTGAAGGTACTCCCACAGTGATGTTAGGGAGGGAGTTCCAGAGCTTGACCCAGCGACGATGAAGGAACAGCGATATATTTCCAAGTCAGGATGGTGTGGAACTTGGAGGTGGTGGTGTTCCCATGCGCCTGCTGCTCTTGTCCTTCTAGGTGGTAGAAGTCGGGGTTTGGGAGGTGATGTCGAAGAAGCCTTGGCGAGTTGCTGCAGTGCATTCTGTAGATGGTACACACTGCAGCCACGGTGCACCAGTGCTGGAGGGAGTGAATGTTTAAGGTGGTGGATGGGGTGCCAATCAAGCGGGCTGCTTTATCCTGGATGGTGTCGAGCTTCTTGAGTGTTGTTGGAGCTGCACTCATCCAGGCAAGTGTTGAGTATTTCATCACACTCCTTACTTGTGCCTTGTAGATGGTGGAAAGGTTTGGGGAGTCAGGAGGTGAGACACTAACTGCAGAATACCCAGCCTCTGACCTGCTCTTGTAGCCATTATATTTATGTGGCTGGTCCAGTTAAGTTTCTGGTCAATGGTGACCCCCAGGATGTTGATGGTGAGGGATTCGGCGATGGTAATGCCATTGAATGTCAAGGGGTGGTGGTTAGACTCTCGCTTGTTGGAGATAGTCATTGCCTGGCACTTGTGTGACACGACTGTTACTTGCCACTTATCAGCCCAAGTCTGAATGTCACCCAGGTCTTGCTGCATGCGGGCATGGACTGCTTCATTATCTGAGGAGTTGCAAATGGAACTGAACACTGTGCAATCATCAGCGAACATCCACACTTCTGACCTTATGATGGGGGGAAGGTCATTGATGAAGTAGCTGAAGATGGTTGGGCCTAGGACACTGCCCTGAGGAACTCCTGTAGCGATGTACTGGGGCTGTGATGATTGACCTCCAACCACCACAACCATCTTCCTTTGTGCTAGGTATGACTCCAGCCAGTGGAGCATTTTCCCCCCGATTCCCATTGACTTCAGTTTTACTAGGGCTCCTTGATGCCACACTCGGTCAAATGCTGCCTTGTTATCAAGGGCAGTCACTCTCACCTCATCTCTGGAATTCAGCTCTTTTGTCCATGTTTGGACCAAAGCTGTAATAAAGTCTGGAGCCGAGTGGTCCTGGCGGAACCCAAACTGAGCATCGGTGAGCAGGTTATTGGTGAGTAAGTGCCACTTGCTAGCACTGTCGATGACATCTTCCATCACTTTGCTGATGATTGAGAGTAGACTGATGATACGGTAATTGGCCGAATTCCCCTTGAAAGTCAATGTCAATAATGTTGTTGAATCTCCCACCATCAACATCCTGGGGGTCACCATTGACCAGAAACTTAACTGGACCAGCCACATAAACACTGTGGCTACAAAAGCAGGTCAGAGGCTGGGTATTTTTCAGCGAGTGACTCACCCCCTGACTCCCCAAAGCCTTTCCACCATCTACAAGGCACAAGTCAGGAGTGTGATGGAATAATCTCCACTTGCCTGGATGAGTGCAGCTCCAACAACACTCAAGAAGCTCAACACCATCCAGGACAAAGCAGTCGGCTTGATTGGCACCCCATCCACCGTCTTAAACATTCACTCCCTCCACCACCGGTGCAATGTGGCTGCATTGTGTACCATCTACAAGATGCACTGCAGCAACTTGCTAATTCTTCTTCGGCAGCACCTCCCAAATACGCGACCTCTTTCACCTAGAAGGACAAGGGCAGCAGGCGCATGGGAACACAACCACCTCAAAGTTCCCCTCCAAGTCACACCATCCTGGCTTGGAAATATATCATTGTACTTTCATCATTGCTGGGTCAAAATTCTGGAACTCCCTACCCATAGCACTGTGGGAGTACCTTCACCACACGGGCTGCAGCGGTTCAAGAAGGCGGCTCACCACCACCTTCTCAAATGCAATTAGGGATGGGTAATAAATGGTAGCCTTGCCCGTGCACCCACATCCCGTGAATGAATAAATAAAATTTTAAAATGGTTGATATCTAAGTCACATGGGAATGTCTATGGGATTGTATTAGGCCCACTGACTTCTCCTTAATTTGGATTCCGACTGAACTCGAGTGAAAAGGTTTGATTTTGCTCTAGTGCATCTGAAATTATCACTTTATATTGCTTTAAAGGGATACTGTCTTTCCTGACATGTTTTTATCCAAAACCTTATAGTTCATTTGCCAAACAGCATGATGTGGTGATATAATTTGAGTCAAATAGAGTTGGTAGATTTTTGGACTCTAAGGGACTCAAGGAGATAGGGGGATTGGGCAGGAAAGTGAAGTTGAGTTTGAAGATCATTGAATGACGGAGCAGGCTCGAAGGGCCGGATGGCCTACTCCTGCTCCAATTTCGTATGTTCTTATGTAAAATGCTCTTTTGCTTTGAAAAGCTGTTACTGCACCACTTGCACAAACTGTCAAAACGAAGTCTCCTTCCCAGTAATAGACATGAGTCTTTAAATGAATAGCTTCACATTGATAATAGCAGCAGATCAGTACACAGGCAAAAAGCAAAAAATCCCGGCATTAATTACTTACTTTCTGTTTCATAGATTGGCTACTGGAACGATGCAGACAAACTAGTTCTAATTCAGAATGAGATGATGTTCCCGAATGATTCTTCCGCCATCGAAAACAGGACCGTTTATGTCACTACAATATTGGTAAGCCAATTGTTGTTTTTTTCTGGTAGGTACATGTGCACTCCAGGTACTTCTTGTTTTCAGTTCTTATTTCACCAGTTTTAAGGGCCAAAATTTCATTATTTTTGCCATTAACTCATTGTTGTTTTAATTGTTCTTTAACAAGTTCTCCACTTTTAAATAGAGTTTCCCCCTCCTGTGTCTTAACCATGTGACAGACTGCCTGGGGAATAAAGTCAAGCTGCAGCCATTTGATCTGCAGCCTCCACATCTGCATATGGCAGTCCTGGCAGAGTACTGCTGGCCAATCTTTGATACCTTTTAATATCTAAACTGTAAAAAAAAATCCTATCTTTACTTGATACAGAGTTTGCAGTTGAATTGCTGTCACCAGCTTTACTACATTAAGGGTATATGGCTCCTTAAACACGCTGCTGTATTTATTAAATTCCAAACCAAGAAAAGAATATTAAATCAATAAATTGAAGGAGTAACATATCAAACATTTGTTGTATTAAAAGGAGACAATAGCAAAACAGGTTTTTGATTTGTGTTGGTGTCTGATACAGGTGAAAACAAACACTGAGAACAGTTGGTACAATTTCCACCTTTGTCTTCACATTGCAGCATAGAGCACAGCAAAATGTTCATTGGTACCATAATAAATCATCTGGGTTGCTTACTCCTGTTTATCAATGTCAGAGCAGGGCCACGGAGTACCACAGAAAGGAAGTCCTGCTGACAACCAGTTTATATGATGTGTGAGGTCAGCCTTCAGACCAACACTACCACCAATGGAGGTGTGAGATTTTCACTCACCAATACTATGGGGGTAATTTTAACTCCCAGGAAGGGCGGGACAGTGATGTTGGGGTTGGGGGGGGGTTAAATTCTTAAAAATGGGAAACCCGATCCTAACCCGCCGTGAACGCGCCTACTTCTGGTTTAACCGGGACAGGTTTGGGGTCGGACGAGCAACCGGCTCCTGAGAGACGGGTCAGTAACTATAATATTTAAATGAGACTCCGTGCCTCAGATTTTATCAACGATTTGGATTTAACGGCTTTGGGCCGGGTTTCCTAGGGCTCGGGAAACCTGGCAACTGAAGGGAGGTGGGAGCTGCCAGATCCAGCAGGTGAGTGCTTTTCCAGCACTGCTTGTGGGCCAAGAGGAGCAAGAGTGCTTCCCCCCAGCCCCTCAAGCAAATCTGCCGCTATCCGCCTCTCTCCCGCAATCTCCAGACACCCTGGCGATCGGCCAACTCCCCACCCCCCCACCCCCGGCAATCTCCACCCCCCACCCCCTCTTGCAATCTCTCAGAAGACCCACGATCTCTCCCACCTGTAATCTCTTGGACCCCCCTCTCCCTGCGATTTCTCTCCCCCTCCCTCACAATCTCTCCCTCCCTCTCTGCCTTGCTCCAAGGCCCCCCCCCACCCCCCGGCTACTCCACCAGCCCCCAATGTTCTCGATTGCCCGGGACTGTCCCCAGTGGTCTCTGGCTGCTGCCTTGTAACGCAGGCTTTCCCACCCGCCAGCCAGCCAGCCTCTCAACATGGCTGGCTGCCGGGCAGGAAACGGAATAAAAAATTTCTAATGAAGTCCTGCCATTAAATTTGGCAGGACCTCTGCGTTCCCGGCATTTCCGGGTTTCCCGGCCAGCGACAGGTGCCCCCCACTCCCTCCCTGCCTCCCTGTAAATATTAAAACACCTGTGACAAAAGCATAAATATGCCTAAAAGATGTAAGCTACATCTGCATGTAGGCCACAGGAGACAGGCAAGTGACTAATATATATATGCCTGGAAATGGTGGTGGTCCCGCACGACCAGCCCTTGATCAATTCCGGGAACAGGGTCATTTGTATAACCGGGAGGGCTGCCGGCACTTACAAGAGCGCATCAATGGCACCTGCTCCAGCCTAACCTGATCAATCTGCCATTCTTAGGTGAAGTGATGCCTTGCCACTCCACCACAGCTCTTTCCGAAGCCCAAATGGGACAAATAACCTGTTGTTTTTTTAAATCTCTGGCTGCCAAGGGAGTCACTATGTTGCTAGAGAAGATAATCAATCACCTCCTGGATCGATTCTCTTACCCAATAGAGAATTGGGGGCCATTAGAAGACCTCAAAGAGGTCACACTGGTCGCAACAGGCATGAATTCCGCTGAAGCTTTTCAATAGTGTAAAGGGAGGAATTTCCCATGGATGCCTCAGAACTCCTCCCAACACATCCCCTTGACAAAGGGGAGTGGGCAAAAGATCTGCCCCCCGCCCCCCCCCCCCACCCCCAAGTATAATTTAAATTGGGTGGAATTCCGGAAGAGCAGCTTTCTGAGCCCCCGTCTCTGGGTGGAAATGGGATTTACACCCTCTGCAGCCCAGCAATTTTGAGGCCATAGGGTCAGCTCGGCTTAGTTGGTAGTGCTACTACTTTTGAGTCAGAATGGTGTGGGTTCAGGCTGCAATCCAGGACTTTAGTGCATAATTTAAACTGGCATTCCAGTGTAGTATTAAGTGAGTGCAGCATTCAGAGTTGTCATCCTTCAGACGAGACTGTCTGCCTGTTCCAGTGGTTTAGGTGGAGGTTAAAGATCCCTCGACAGTAACTGAAGAAAAACAAAGAGTTTTCCCTTAACCAACAGCACCAAAATCAAATTAACACTATTTACGCCATTTCTCCGGGGTTTCTGCGATTCTTCCGCTGAACTTATGACTTACGAGTAGGGGATTCGCTGTGGGAATTCACATCCAGTAATTCAAAGTGAAGTGTTTTGAGCTGTGTCTGCAAATTGTAATAGGTGCTATATATGTGCAAGTCATTCTTTCTTCATATTGGTGTGGAATGCTCAGTCACCCATGGTACATTGATACTTCACTGCAACGATGCAATGAAACTGTTTCAGCTTGGCTCAGTTGGTAGGACCCTTGGCCCTAAATCAGAATGTGGTGAGTTTAAGACCCACGTTGGACTTGAGTACAAAATCTGGATTGACATTCCAGTGCAATATTGAGGGATTGCTGCATTTTCAGAGGTGCCGACCTTTTGGTGAGACATTAAATTGAGGTCCTGACTGCCTCTTCGTGTTGCATTTCCAGCACTGACTTCATTCACTTTGGTTAAATACAAAAATTCACAAAACACACACACAGACTGAAAGGAACCCCTCATACTGCATTTCTTGTAATAAAAGCAGAAATAATGCAAAACAAAAAATATTGTAAAGGCCCCAAAATTATCAACTCACAAAAATCACGTGCTTCCTATCGCATGAGAAGATCAGTTCTCATTACAGACAGAGGGAAAGAGTGAACAGGGTGGTTAGTAAGACTATGACAACAGAAGGACATACTTGGGTGGATGACACAAAACATATCCAGGAATTATTAAGTATGGTTTGCTTTCCACATTCTTCCAGATTCAGAACAGCTCTAGCAGCTCAAAACTGGGCATCCATGTGACGCTGTGGGCCATCAGCAGCAGCAGAATTGTATTCCACCACAATCTGTAACCTCATGGCCCGGCATATCCCTCACTCTACCATTACCATCAAGCCAGGGGACCAACCCTGGTTTAAGCGAGAGTCTAACCACCGCCCCTTGACATTCAATGGCATTACTGTTGCCGTAACACCCAGCATCAACATCCTGGGAATCACCATTGACCAGAAACTTAACTGGACCAGCCACATAAATACTGTGGCTGCAAGAGCAGGTCAGAGGCTGGGTATTCTGCGGCAAGTGTCTCACCTTCTGACTCCCCAAAGCCTTTCCACCATCTGCAAGGCACAAATCAGGAGTGTGATGGAATACTCTCCACTTACCTGGATGAGTGCAGCTCCAACAACACTCAAGAATCTCAACACCACCCAGGACAAAGCAGCCCGCTTGATTGGCACCCCATCCATCACCTTAAACATTCACTCCCTCCACTGCCGGCGTACTGTGGCTGCAGTGTGCACCATCTACAAGATGCACAGCAGTAACTCGCCAAGGTTTCTTCGACAGCACCTCCCAAACCCGTGACCTCTACCATTAGAAGGACAAGGGCAGCAGGCGCATGGGAACACCACCACCTCCAAGTTCCCCATCAAGTCACACACCATCCTGACTTGGAAATATATCGCTGTTCCTTCATCGTCGCTGGGTCAAAATCCTGGAACTCCCTCCCTAACAGCACTGTGGGAGTACCTTCACCACACGGACTGCAGCGGTTCAAGAAGGTGGCTCACCACCACCTTTTCAAGGGCAATCAGGGATGGGCAATAGATGTTGACCTTGCCAGCGATGCCCACATCCCAGGAACGAATAAAAAACATTTTCCAGAAGATCAAGAGATGTTCCAAAAGCATCAGTAAAAGCTTGTCTAGTATGAGCAGAATTTTAGTGGACTTGTCTTTCATAGATAAATATCTGCTTCCTGAACCAATTTACATTTACATGCAGTGAAGTGGCAGTTAAATCTAATGTATAATTAGTTGAATTAAATTAGCAGCTGATTTCAGTGCTGATCCTGTGTGAATATATGCCCATTTTATGGGGCATGTGGGGGGGGGGGGGGTGGGAGTACTGACACTGGATTAATTAGCTACACTTCACCTCTGTTTACTTGCAATATTCTCAGCCTGGAGTGGAGTATTCAAAATCTTAGAATAGAAACTACAAGTAAAACAGACCCCCTTCCCAAGAGGGACAACTCCTTTTAAGATCAGATAGACAGGAATTGGAAACTGTCAGCATCTAATTGCTTAAGGGAAGGTTTGGAATAAATGGCTTTGATTAATAAGCCTCTGGCTTGTTACAGTTTTACAGAATTAGAACAGTTAATTACATTTATCTGAACACTGACCGCATGACAACCTCTTTATGTCAAGCGGGTGAGAAGATCGGCAGTGCTCAGTCTTGTGTGACATTTGGAAATTTATTGAGCACCTGCAAGTGTAAATCAATGCAGCCAATGAAGATTGCGTCTGAAGAGCTCAAGTAACAGAACCACAGGGATGATATAAAGAGAAACTGCGAATGGTGGAAATGCGAAATGAAAACATAAAACACTGGAAATACTCAGAGGCTCCAGCAGAATCATAAAAGAGAATAGATAACTTAACATGAACCTATCCTTTTGTTGTGGAACTGCTTTGTATTTCCAGCAACTTCTGTTTTTTTGAACTACAGGGATGCTTTATCATGAAAATCTATTGCTTTGCAATAAACTTACATTGCTTTGACATGTAAAACTGCCCTGCCTCCTATGCACAGAGGTTGGACCTGGATTGGTCCTCATGCGGGCCTATGATCATCACTTAAACAAAAACACATAGATTGGTAAAGTGATAAAAATGCTATTTCCATCCCAATTTTGTTTTATGTTGAGTGGTAATATCCCATTTAAACTGATTCCCAGTGGGATCCATCTGAGATCGTGCTGAATACTGATCCAAGATCTGCAAAATTAACTGATGTCCCTTAGGGTTGTTTGTACAACTACCATCAGCATTCCTGGAGTGGCAAAGCAGTGCATATCTTGGATTAATTCCAACACAAAATTTGTGGTACACCCTGGACAATGTACAATTTTTCAACCAAAAAAAATACATTCTGTAAATTGATGTCACAATTTTGTGACTAGGAAAATCTTTGACATGAAAATCATGTAAAAGGAGCTGATTTTCAAGTGTTGTAAGAGTTAACAACTCTGTTACTATAGTGGAATCCTATTTTAATGATCACTCGTTGTTTGCAGTGATTTGTGGATATAATGCTCAAATTTTGATTACCATGATCCATTTGTACTAACCTGTGCACTTTTCATTGGTTCTAATGATCATTTTCCCACTGGACTCCCCATATAGAATGTACTCTATTCTCAGCTCGTTTTCAGAACATTAGTCGGCTCTGTTGAAGAACTCATCAGTAAACTAAAGTGCCAATGCACTGCTCAGCCATTATGACATTTTGATAAAATTACTAAAAGATATAGATCAAATTTTGAAATACTGAAGGTGACAGGCATTTTGGGCCATCTCTTCTGATTGAAAAATGTGTTGGCAAAACCATCGCTATTAAAGGAACATTTCTCAGCACTCACCAGCTGAACAGTGCTCCATTCAGAGTGCTGGCTTTGGTAACTCCAATTTTTAAATGAGCTGAGATGCTCAAAATGGCTATTTGTATTTCTATTTAGTAGTTTATATTTTAGAAGTTTAATCTGTAGCCTAGAAATTACTCATGTTGATATTAGCGGATGAACACTTAACACATTTGTAGAACATTACTCTGTCCATTATTTTGCAGAAGGCATTAACCCATTTAAAACAGCAGACAGAGCAATGTCATACATTGTATTTCTACTCTGAGGCAGGGAGGGAGCGGGGGCGGTGGGGGTGGGGTAGGGGGGAGGCTGGATTGAGGTTGCTCAGGCCCTGCCGAATGTAACGACAGGACCTGATTAACATTTTTTTTCTTCGTTTCCTGGTGGCAGCCAGCCAAATTGAGAGGCTGGCTGGCTGTCAGGCAGGTAGGATTTTGGCACAAGGCCACAGCCGTGGAGTGGAGAGGAAGGAGGGAAGGATCAGAGGCCGGGGCGGGTGAGGTCGGAGATTGGAGGCCTGAAGGATCGGAGGCCGGGGGGGGCAGGGTGGGGTGGGACATCGGAGGTTGGGGCGTGGGGGGGGGGGAGCGAGTGTGAGATCGGAGGCTTCGGGGGTGAGATCAGAGGCCTCGGGGGTGAGATCGCAGGCCTCGGGGCTGAGGTCGGAGGGCTCGAGGGGGAAGGTTGGGGGTAGATTTGAAGGGTCGGGGAGGTGTCCGATCGCGGGTGGGGGGGAGTTGGCGAGGCAGGTATGCTGGATCCAGCAGGTAAGTGGAAAGGCACTTACCTCCTGGATCCAGCAGCCCTTGCCTGGGAAACCCAGCTGGCCAGTGTTAAATTTGAAATTGTGGATTATAATAAGGCACGCAGCCTTGTTATAATATTTAAATTGCCAACCCGCCTCCTGGGAGCGGGTTGGTTGCCCGCCCCCATCCTGGCGGGTTGGGGTCGGGATTCAGATTCTTAACACTTTAACCTCCCACCCGACCCAAACCCGCCCATTTTTGGGGGTTAAAATTCCTGCCATTAAGTGTTCATCTGCTGCTATCGCCAGCAGTCATTTCTGGCTTATCTATCAGAATTAGGACAATAATTTGGTGCAGCACAAAATCCTAAAACAAATGCATGAATTTCATTATTTACAGCATGTCGTGTGATTTGCTGTCCAAGCACCACAATTTTGTTGAAAAAGTCTCAGAGACATTGAAAATGCCAGTTTTGGAGATTTCCTGAGTGATAACAACTCACTTATCATAGCAAATCACTTGCCCTGGTCATAATGGTTGTGCAGCACATCTGGATTGTCACGTAGTTTACTCGTTAAAATGCTGGGCGGCGCTGCTGAGCTGTTAACGATGTTAACAGTAACGTTAGAAGAGCTGAGCAGTGCTCTGGTTCCGGTGCCTGCCCAAATCAGTTACCAGCACTGGATTTTTTTAATTAAAGTCAATGGCCACGAAATTCGGGGTTGTTGCGCCAGCCGTTAAGGCCGGTTTTGTTGAAAAAATGGCGGCAACCTTGTTTCCGCCCGCTTCCGGCACGTAAACACGGCGCCCGCCATTTTGGGAATTCGGCAGCGCTGCCGTTGCCTGCGTTCACCTCTCCCATGTAAATATGCAGATTGTGATGTCAATCGGCGTGCAACGCCTGAATTGATGCACGACTGCAATTTTGGATGTCACCGCTCTCCATACCGCTCTCACCTAACCACGCGCAGAAGAAGATACATGCAGCAGTTGTACAGTGACGCTGTCAGTACTTCTTAAAGGGACACACACACCTTTCAGGTAAGATTTGATTTCAGTTTTGGAGTGTTTTTTTACATTTTATTGCAGTAGTGACTTTGTGCAACACATTTAAATAGTTAAAGTGTGCAGGGAGTGCTGCTGGATGCTTGCAAGCCTTTGAATGTTAAAGGAAGGCCTCTGAGAAGACCACTTGCTCACAGTCCTAGAAGCTCTAGTTGCAGTTCCCCCTTGGGCTGCAACATCACATGGAGATGAAGCAGAAGCAGCAAAGAGGACCAGCTGCTCGCAGAGAGAAGAGGAGGAAGCAGAAGAGGAGGAAGCAGAAGAGGAGGAAGAAGATGGAAGGATGCAACCCAGCCAACCCCTTCTGGCCGAGATATCTGGGATGGAATCATCCACCTGCGGTACCAGTGACCACAACCCAAATTCCCCTCTCAACATTTGTCCCACACCTTACCTTCCCTCACAACGTCCTCTTGGCCACAATGCTGAAATAAAAGCCACCACAAAGCAAATTTTCCAGTCCAACTTTATCCATATATGCATCCAATATTACATCAAAAAATCGCCCTTGTGCATTCCCTTAGCGACTGTCTTTCATGTGCCTTTGCCTGTCCTAGTGATGTGACGCAGTGCTACCCCAGTGGCTGCAGCATGGCTGGTGGAAGACTGCTGACTTTCAGTGGGGTACACTGCAGATGGCCTTGCAGGACGACCTTGAGGAGCTGGTGGCTGGGAGTGTCAAATGAGTGATGGTATTTCTTCTTCTTCTTCTTCAGAGTATAAATCAACAAATAATGGAGGCCTGTAAAAAAGGTATGGTAATAATCATGGGTGATTTTAATCTCCATATTGATTGGACAAATCAAATTGGCCATGGTAGCCTTGAGGAGACATTCATAGAGTGCATCCGGGATGGTTTCCTAGAACAGTATGTAATGGAACCAACCGGGGAGCAGGCTATCTTGGATCTGGTACTGTGTAATGAGACAGAATTAATAAATGATCTCATAGTAAAGGATCCTCTCGGAAAGAGTGATCAAAGCATGGTTGAATTTCAAATTCAGTTGAAGGGTGAGAAAGTTGTATCTCAAACCAGTGTCCTGATCTTAAACAAAGGCAATTACAATGGCATGAGGGCAGAACTGGCTAAAGTGGACTGGAAAAATAAATTAAAGGGTAAGACAGTTGAAATGCAGTAGCGGACATTTAAGGAGATATTTCATAACTCTCAACAAAAATATATTCCAGTGAGAAAGAAAGGTTTTAAGAGAAGGGAGCACCATCCGTGGCTAACTAAGGAAGTAAAGGATGGTATTAAATTGAAAACGAAGGCATACAATGTTGCCAAGATTGGTGGGAGACCAGAGGATTGTGAAATTTTTAAAAACCAGCAAAGGATGACTAAAAAAAAATAAAGAGAGAGAAGATGAATTATGAGAGTAAACTGGCAAGAAATATTAAAACAGATAGTAAGAGCTTCTACAGGTATATAAAAAGGAAGAGAGTAGCTAAAGTAAATGTTGGTCCCTTAGGATGAGACTAGGGAATTAATAATGGGGAATGGGGAAATGGCAGAGACTCTGAACAAATATTTTGTATCTGTCTTCACGGTAGAAGACACTAATAACATCCCAATAATGGATAATCAAGGGGCCACAGGGAGGGGGGAACTAAAGACAATCACTATCACTAAGGAAATAGTACTTGGTAAAATAATGGGACTAAAAGACGACAAGTCCCCTGGACCAGATGGCCTGCATCCCAGGGTCTTAAAAGAAGTGGCTGCAGAGATAGTGGATGCATTGGTTGCAATG
Organism: Squalus acanthias; assembly: GCA_030390025.1. NCBI lineage: Eukaryota > Metazoa > Chordata > Chondrichthyes > Squaliformes > Squalidae > Squalus > Squalus acanthias. The sequence continues at coordinate 45,266,657 of CM059431.1, read as the reverse complement.
TACCAAAATTCCCTGGACTCCGGAGAGGTCCTAGCGGATTGGAAAACCACAAATGTAACACCCCTATTTCAGAAAGGAGGGAGACAGAAAGCAGGAAACTATAGACCAGTTAGCCTAACATCTGTTGTTGGGAAAATGCTGGAGTCCTTCATTAAGGAAGCAGTAACAGGGCATTTGGAAAATCATAATGCAGTCAAGCAGAGTCAGCATGGTTTTATGAAAGGGAAATCATGTTTAACAAATTTGCTGGAGTTCTTTGAGGATGTAACGAGCAGGGTGGACAAATGTGAACCAGTGGATGTGGTGTATTTGGATTTCCAGAAGGCATTCGATAAGGTGCCACATAAAAGGCTACTGCATAAGATAAGAGCTCGCGGAATTGGGAGTAATATATTAGCATGGATAGAGAATTGGCTAACTAACAGAAAGCAGAGAGTCGGGATAAATGGGTCATTTTCCGGTTGGCAAACAGTAACTAGTGGGGTGCCACAGGGATTGGTGCTGGGGCCTCAACTATTTACAATCTACATTAATGACTTGGGTGAAGGGACCGAGTGTAATGTAGCCAAGTTTGCGGATGATACAAAGATGGGTGGGAAAGCAAGTGGTGCAGAGGACTCAAAGAATCTGCAAAGGGATATAGACAGGCTAAGTGAGTGGGCAGATGGCAGATGGAGTATAATGTGGGAAAGTGTGAGATTATCCACTTTGGCAGGAAAAATAAAAAAGCAAACTATTATTTAAATGGAGAGAGATTACGAAATGCTACAGTTCAGAGGGACCTGGGGGCCCTTGTGCATGAAACACAAAAAGTTAGCATGCAGGTATAGCAAGTAATCAAAAATGCAAATGGAATGTTGGCCTTTATTTCAAGGGGGTTGGAGTATAAAAGCAGGGAAGTCCTGCTACAACTGTACAGGGTATTGGTGAGACCACACCTTGAGTACTGCATACAGTTTTGGTGTCCTTATTTAAGGAAGGATATACTTGCATTGGAGGCAGTTCAGAGATGATTCACTAGGTTAATTCCAGAGATGAGGTGGTTGACTTATGAGGAAAGGTGGAGCAGGCTGGGCCTATACTCATTGGAATTTAGAAGAATGAGAGGTGATCTTATTGAAACATATAAGATACTGAGGGGGCTTGACAGGGTCGATGCAGAGAGGATGTTTCCCCTCGTGGGGGAATCTAGAACTCGGGGGCATAGTTTCAGAATAAAGGGTCGCCCTTTTGGAACTGAGATGAGGAGAAATTTCTTCTCTCAGACGGTCGTAAATCTGTGCAATTCTCTGCCCCAGAGAGCTGTGGAGGCTGGGTCATTAAATACATTTAAGGTGGAGATAGACAAATTTTTGCAAGATAAGGGAGTGAAGGGATATAGGGAGTGGGCTGGGAAGTGGCTTTGAGCCGAAGATCAGCCATGATCTTATTGGATGGCGGAGCAGGCTCGAGGGGCCAAGTGGCCTACTCCTGCTCCTATTTCTTATGTTCACTCTTCTCTCCCTCTTCTTGGTGAACCATTGGCTGGGCAGACTGGATTTCTTGGGTGTCTAAAATAAGGAAGGCACAAGGGTAGGGTTGTAGTGAGGGGAGGGCGGTAAAGCAAGAGGTACATGCTCACACCATATGCAGCTTGTAAATCAGAAGAGGTTGTAGCATGAGGGGGAAGTGGGATGTGAGAAGGAGGATAGCTTATGGGGATACCAGCATCTTGTATTCTTTCAGCCCCGCTGCTGGCCAAGGGCTTAGCCATGCCCCTGCCAAGAATGGCCAACACGGTCTCCTCCAAGGAGATGAGGTGAAGCTAGGAATGGAAGGTGTGCCTCGTGTTTGGTACAGATTGTTGATAGGTGAGTGATTGTGGGGGGGAGGGGGGGGGTCGTGCATTGAGTAGTGTGTGAGGCTGGTGATGCAGTTGGTAGGAGACAACTTTTGAAGATGCATTCACTGACCTTGACCACTGGTCTGAAATCATGAAACTTCTTTGGGCACTGGAGCCAGGTCCTGGGGGCGACATTGCTGGCAGTGACAGCTCAGCGATCTGGTTCCACATCCTTCTTTCTGGAGGGCCTCCTGGCCCCCTGTGGGTAGAGGGCCTCTCTTGCAGTGTTGACCCCCTACACAAAGCTGGAGTGCTGTGGCCGAGACCCTGGGTGCCCTTTCCTGGCCTGTTGAGCCATTTGTATTAGTGATGAAGCACTTTTATCATTTTTTGCATACAGAAGGCAGTTCAGCTTTAAGAACTACCGACTGCCTAGTTTAGAATGATTTTTTCTAAGGAAGGTAGTTGAGCTTTAAGGGCTAGAGACTGCCTATTTTTGAATGATTTTTTTTCAGAGGGTGGTTCATCTTTAAGGACTCGACACTGCTTTCAAAACTGACAGCCTTGCTTTAAGAGAATGCAGTGTCGCTACAGCGACGCAACATTGGGCCTCCTGCTGAGTGCACAGCCTGAAGCAGCGATAGTCGCTGGGCTGTGCGCTAAAATCATTCAAATTAGGAGGCAGCACCAAATGAACATGCTGCCTGCGCTTTCTAAATGGGCGCGAGTAAATCTCACCGCCCCCACCCGCTTTTGGACCTTATCGAATTTCACCCCCAAGGTCTCTTTAATTCCCCAAACCAGTACATCCAGAACCCAGGTTGCAATGCGTGTTTTATTAACTTAATTTCTGTAATTAAATTTGGTGTCAAAGAGTTTGTTGCTACAACTGACAAGAACCTATTTCTCTTTCTATGTAACATGACATCTTGTTCTCTTTGTGAGTGACAGCACTTTTGAAAGGCCCTAAATTGAGTTAGGTAAAGATCTATAGGCTACATTAGTATTAATAGACAACAGCATCAATTTCAGTTGGAAGTCGTTCACTAATTCTTGGGGAAAAGTCATAAGTGTAAAGTCCCTTAATGTTTAGAACAATAAGGCTCACTTTCTAACTTTGCATTCTCAGCAGCAGTGCATTGCCTGACTGGAGTGCATATCAGTAAGTCCGCCTGCCCTATGCACAATTAATTTAAATGATCATAAAATCATGCATTGTGTGTACCCAAATTTCTGATATGCACTCCCAGAGACAAGGCTACTCACCAGAAGCGTGCTGTCTGATAATTACCCCTTGTGTATTGCAAATATACTGTAAATTAGGTCCAAATTAATTTGGGCACCACAAATTATTTGCAAAGCAGGAAGTCATTCATAGAATCTCACTGGGTACAGGTCTGAAGATGAAAAGTAAAAGGTAAAAGGGAGGTAGCCTCGATTACATTAAATTCAGGGGAGCTGGCTGCAGTTCCTAACAGTAACAGTTCTGCTAAATTAGAGACAAATAACAAAAGTAAATGGTAAGTGACCGTGCAACTTTAACATAAAATAACTCGAGGTTTTGTAGGTTTTGTGTTCATCATGGCAGAGGAACAACGCTGGCGAATGAATCTGATGCTCCCAGGGCAGGTGTAGATAAGGTCCAAAGGCCTAGAAAGTAGATCCAGGTGCAGCGGCTGCTGCAGCACCTAAAAAGGCCAGTGGCAGGACCACGGAAAATTGGTCCACCGGCCTCATTTATATATTACCGGCGAGCTGGGGACACCAGTTGTGGTCCCAGAGGCAGCTCGCCGATCGTCGGGGTTGGGGGGGGAAGTGAGATCAGCCAGCTGGGTCTCCAGCCAAGGGTAGCAGGTACGTCCAGGGGTGTGAAGGCAATAGGGAAGGGGGCAAGCAAGGACCGGCAGCAGCACACATTCAGGTAAGTATAACACTTGGTACTTACCTTTTTGGTGGCTGCTGCCAACAGTCCCTTTAAGGACAACTGGTTCGGCTGCTGTGCACCCTAGACAGCTAATGGCAGCATGCATGGTGCATTCTGCAGTCAGTCGCGATCCAATTTAGCAAAGGGGCCTGAAACAGGCATTAGGCCACTAAGTTGCAAAGACAGTGGGGGAGAAATTCATTCTAGCCCCGTTTGGTGCGCTAACTTTTAAAAGTTGAAAAAATTAGCGGCAGGTGCTAATGTCTTTCAACTTTAAAAAAATTCGGTTTTGCGCTCCAGGAAGGAAGTGTGGCGCTAAATCAAGCACTCCACTTCATTCCTGGAGCGCAACAGGCAGCAGGCGGGGCGGTAGGTGAGCAGCGCTGCACAATGGGCTGTGCAGCACTGTCGCGTTGGAAGGCTCCTTCCCTCCCTTAAAGGGAAGGGCCATCGCTGCAGGCTCTGCAAGGAAAAAACTTACCTGGTCCCCGACGGCAGCTGCGATCCGGCCCGATCAGCCCGATACACTGCAGCAGAGTGCCGGGCTGATCGATCGCTGGAGAAGAAAACTGAAAAAAACCCAGAAACAGCATTTCAGATTTTTTGTTATTTACCTCGGCAACCTCGCCTTTAAGTATCGCCCCTGAAGTGCCCGGCCTCCCAATAAACGCCTCCTGCAGCTGTCGGTGTTTTCACCCGGCGATGCTGCAGGGGGTGGAACCGAAGGTCGGGTCCGGGGCGATGCGCATGGCGATGACGTCATGATCTCCGGGCGAAGGAGGTCGGGGCGCAACGCCATACCGCCGCCACAAACCTCCCTCCGAATATCGCGGGAGTCGATCTTCTCGCCGCGCCCGGTCGGTAAGTGATTACCGCCCTGTTATCGCCCATCCCGGAGACGATAACGGGAGGCGCAAAGGAACCGAATTTCTCCCCCAGTGAGCCTAATGCCTGGTTCAGGCAGGCGCCCTGGACGATTACAGGGCGCCGTAACTAAAACTCTGATTCTGTTGTCTGAATTTGTCTGTCTGGGACTATACCTTGATATGTTCCCACACCTCTGATTCTGCACAATTGTTACACATGTTGATTATCAGTATTACAAAAAAATTGCAGCAAATAGTGCCATTTAATTAAAGGTTCTCAAACCTGTAGTGCTCATTTTAATACATAGTCAAAGCCACATGTCTAAAATACCAAATTGTTACAAAGTTCACATTCATTTCTAACTCAGTCATTGCTACCATGTAGCAATAGTATATAGCTCTGTTTACAAGCAGTGTTTATTGTGTACTGATTTCATTTAAAAGACTTGCACAATATTTCAATAGCACTCACACAATCATATGAATGATAAAAAAAAAGCTGAGAAAGCAAAACTGTTTTAATGATATTTTGGAATTTTGGTTTCCCTCATATTTTATTCAAATCATAAATATTTGGCATTCTTCATGTTATGATAACGTCTATTATTATAATAATGTAAGCCAATAATACAAGCAGTAAGACGACTAGGTTAACTTTTGGTTAAAGGCAGAACAATATTGGCCTCAGCAGCCATGAGAGACTCTGCAGCCCTTTGAAAGCCACTCCCGCTAAGGATTATGGAGATTACATGGATTGTGGCAGGCAAGACCCAATATATATTGTAATTGTGCACAAATTAACTAGCTGGGTGAAGTAGTTTGTTAGTTTGGTCTTCTGAAAGAGTTCCATAATTAGTCCCTCAATCATTCAGTAATTGATTTCACAATAGTAATTATCAAACAAGATGGACAGCAACAGTCAATCCAGGCAAAAATGTACACTCCAAAATTTTTTAAAATAAATATTACATAAAAATACTTTTAAATATGCTCATTGACAATAAAACAAAGTAATCACTCTATGCAATTACTAGGTACATCTCAGTGGTTCATTCCATTGTTTGGATTGAACAATGGAACACAATAACAATTTGCATGTATACAGAATCTTTAATATTGAAAAACATCTCAAAGCGTTTCACAGAGGCATAAGAAAAAAATGGACAAAGAAGGATATATTAGGAAGGGTGATCAGAAGCTTGGTCAGAGAGGTAGGGGGTGAAATTAGTTTAAACCCCAATTTACTTTTCCTTTGACTTGCTAAAGGACACAAACCATCGAATATTCTGGTTGAGGGCCACTCTCAGGAGTGCTGCCACATGCTCACCATGTGGTGAGCAAAATTCCCAGATAGTGAGCTCTTGATTACAATCATGTTATTGTTACAATGTGGCGCCTGTAGAATCGAGATACTTCCTCAGAGGATGAGAGAAAAAAGCTATACAACTACTAGTTCTACTAAGTAGTTATATTTTATCCTTTCACTTGCTGAATTGTGCCTGGGGTAGCCCTCCTTCCTAATAGCATTCCCTTATCATCTTTTTCTAGAGAGCAAGAGAGGAAACAGCACTAACTCCCAACTCAGTGCATGAATTTGAAATACATTGTCATTTGAGTCCCACCTGTTCATCCCCTCACATCGTTTAGACAGTGAATTTTTAACGACATGTGACACCCTGGGAACAAAGGACTGGCATCGTCCATCAGTCACTGTTCACCGCTGATGTTTTCATCCTGCACACAAAAGGTCTGCGGCAAGTACAGACAAACTGTTAGAAATATTTTCCATGCATTAGCAAAGTAACTGCACAATATGAAAAACTATACACACATTCACCACCACTACCACCTACTCTGTCAACAGCAAGTAGGGTGCAGAGTTCCATCCTCAGCCATTGCATTTCACATATTACTGCGTGAAGATGGCAATCAGACAGAATAGGAATCATTAATAATGAGACCCCAGCTGCAGGTCACATCCAGATGAGATCTTATATTGCAAGCTGACCTAATTTCCATCAAATGTTCCACGGTAATCACATCACATTTCAATTACTGGAACTATTTTCCTTTGAAAATAAGTGTAAAAAGAATGTTCAAAATAAAAACATTCTAAATATACACTACACAACGACAGACTAATGAGCACTCACACTGCATGAAGCTATGTTGGTACCAAAGCAGAAAAGAACATAATGGACAATTAAAAATAGCTTTTTCACTCCTTTGCAAGATTAACTTTACCTATTTAGTTTCAATATGTATAACCTGAATACGTTATTAAACCCCATCAGGTGTCATTTGTGTCCCATTTATGACTCTGACCATCACTCATTCAGGATTTCATCACTTGTGAATTATCAAGTCAGCCCATTTGTGGCATAAATCATATCCTACATAATGTATTATCCATGAGGTAGAACCTTCACATTTATGGCACTGCAGGGAACGAAAACTGTTTAATCTCAAACAAGTATCTTCCCTTCACACATACGTTAGGGAAAATTGCACACCCAAACAACATCAAAGGCCCACTTTTAGTGTCTATTAATGCTATTTAGCTTTTAAGTCATCTGTGTCATAATTTTCTGTAAAGAGATAAATTGCTTCTGTGAGAACGCTGAAAACTCATGAATAAAATACATCAATATTAATTGGTTGCAAAATACTGGTCGCCGTCCTGTTTACTGTGTCAGCCAATGGCTCGATCATCTTCCTATCTCATACTTTCTGCTTCATCGACTTATATTTGCCCCACAGAAAGCAACTTGTTAATTAGAATTAGACTATAAATATTATCCTGCTTGGTTCAAATATATTCCTAACGTTCACTGGTGGAAGTTGATTACAACTCTGTCATTTCTGTTAATACCAAAAACACATTAGGGATATAGTAGGCATGATATTTATCTGACAGGTATATACAGCTTCACTAATGGTTCAATCGACTCATTGCATAAATATCATATCCAATAATGGGATATGCATTCATTATTATTTCCATTTCCTCAGAGTTTTCACCAGCAAAGCCATTCATGGGATAGATTTCCATCTTCGCTGCCTGGGAGGTAATCTGTTGGAGTGAATTGCCCGCTCTGTATAGAACCCGCCCGATTTTCATTCCATTGAAATCAATGGGGTAGATTTTCATCTTTATCACCTGAGCGGTAATCTGATTTCCATTGAAATCAATGGAATGAAAATTGTGCGGGTTCTGTAAAAGGCTGCCGATCCACTCCACCAGATTATAGTCCAGGCAAGGCAAACAAAATGCTACCCCAATGGAATGAAAATCAGGCGGGTTCTATAAAGGTCAAGCAATCCACTCCCACCAGATTACCGCTCAGGCAGTGAAGATGAATATCTACTCCCATGTGTCTGAACACGGCCTAACGTATCACAAAAGTCAATTAGCCTTTCCCTATTACAGCAGTGGGACAAATAAATGGAAGTGATGAGGTGGATCATAACATATTGCAGCACATACAGGGACATTTCTTTCTGATTTTTGTTTAACAGTTCTGTAATATTGATAAATTGTGTTCCAGTCATGTATTCTCTCTTTCTCATTCACTTAGTTATGTGAACTAACCAAGTATTTACATAGTGTAGTACTTGAAGCAATGTCGACAAGGAGCTGTTCACATTACTTGTAGGTTGCTCTGTCCCTATCCTTTCTAATCACAGTATTTTGTGGTGGCTCCATTGCCCAGTTATGTCTGATTACTTTGCATCATAAATCTGCATAGGTTTTTATCCAACCTTCTCATCCTCAAACTGAATCTATACATGTATGCCATTGCCACAATACCATTTATTTATAACCATCTAATTCACTAATTCATCAATAGTATTTGTATTTATAGTCATTATATACCTGGCTTCAATTAGCATTTGTAGTTTTGCTCTTCGCATAGACATTTCTAATGTCTTCAAACATAGTTTATTAGACTGTCTTTGACATTTTGTGACTATCTCCAGTGACATTTTATGAAACACCAGAGGCTCATTTTCAGTATCCCTCAATGTGAGTTTGCTAACATTTAATCCATGCATATGATGTTTCCATGCAAAGAGGCAAACTGAATCAGGGACAGTATTAGGGTCAGTCAAGAGGTAATTTGATGCTGTGATGGGAGGGATGAAATTTATTATGGAAGGATAAGCTAGATGGGCCGAATGATCTCATCTATATTCATCTTTGTGATGAAAAAGCACATCAATATGAATTATTTGCATGTCACTACCAGTCATTCTATTTATTGTGTCTGCAAATACTCGATCATTTCCCTGTCTCATAATTTATGTTTTATCAGCTTATATTTGCCCACAGGCAGCACCTTGTTAATTAGACGTTTGATTTATTCTGGTTCTTGTTTGGTTAAAAGATATTTTTGCCTTTCACTGCTGGAAATTGATTAAAATCTTCCACAGAAACTCCACCAAAATCAGAGCACAGCCGATTCTGTATTTCATGCATAACTTGGCTTAAGCCATTATTTTTGAACCAAGCGTCAATATTTCATTATCAGAAGCTTCATTTTAGCTATCATAATGCAGTATTCAATATGGCAAGTGACACCATCATATCAAAGACTGGTTGACAGTTAAATGGAGTGTTGAATGTTGTGTCATAGTACCAGTATCAAATATGCCTTTCCCAGTATATACATCAAAAATTATTTTCATTTCATCGGGAGTTTCACCAGCAGTGCCATTCATGTACCTGAACACAGCCTGAAGTATTACAGAAGTCAATTAGCTTTTCCTTATTGCAGTTGCAGGACTAATAAATAGAAATAATGAGGTGGGATCATAACACCTGATCAGTATTCTTGTTCAGCTTCTGCATGGTTGATATATGCATCATCTGAGATTAACTGAATTATTGTTTAAAAAAAAAGATTATTCATAAGAACATAAGAATGGAACAGGAAAAGGTCATTCAGTCAACACCTTCTATATCTACATACACTTTACTGTATGGAATATTTGATCACTGTCCATAAGTCTACCTATAGCCTCCATTGCCATTCCCAACTAAATATTGATCCAGCTCTGTTTTGAATAAGTTAGTGAACTCAACTTCAACTGCTTTTGCTTTTCAATGTAGGACAAAAGTTTCTTCTAGTCTTTAGTCTGATAACAAGTTTGTTAATTTTAAACCTTCAGTGCTGTGCTCACAGTCCAAGTCAAATAGCCTCGTTATCATCTACGTCTCTCAATATTTTAAAGATATCAATCATGCCCCTCAATCTTCTTTTCTCCAATGAAAACAAGTTCAGATCTACGTGTCTTTCCTCATAACTTAGCAGCCTAAATCCCAGAATCATCCTTATTACTATTTTGTGAATCCTATCCAGTGAGTTTCTGCAATGAATAGCTGAGTCATACACAGCAAGAAGGTCCCAAGTTCAATCCCCAGTCCACAGTTTGAGCTCAGCCAGCTGATTATCCAGGGCAACAGAGCGGGATGCTACTATTGGCCTCAGCCATTTGGGTTGGGGAAGGAAAAACAATCACCGAGTATTCCCACTCTTGGTCACTGTTCCCTGCTGGAAATGCATGTATGTGGATAACCCTCATCTCCCATGGTCAAAAAACATGCCCGACCTTCACTGTCTAGGCCCACTCTTGAAGAATGGCCACTTGAGTGAGGTACCAGATACCTCCTATACCCGCTGGAAACAGAGTCCAACAAGGTTTCAAAATCATCAGGAAAGGAAGAAGAGGGAGTAAGTTGGAAGAAAAAAATTAAAGCATTTTCTGTGAAATAGATAAATTAAATTCTAACAGTTATGTTAGAATGTTTATCTTTTTCATAACCTACTAGTTTTTTCATCAGTTGGAGACATTAACTAATTTTCTGAATCTTGTGCAGTAGGAATTAAATAATCTGCACCATGACATTATCAAATCATATTGTGTGTAATTCAGTTATTGTAAGACAATAATTAGTAGGTTAATTATCACATCAGTTGAACAGATTGGATTTTGAGCCTGTACTAAAATACACAGCAATCACTGTTCCAGTGTGTGACAGGACACAACAATAAAATAAGTCTATAACCAGCTGTGAAAGTGCTATTGTCTCCTTTTTGTGCCTAGTCACTGCATCCTGATATTGATAACCCTGCAGTCTCTCCGCAGACAAGACTATTTAGCTAGAACTGCATCGTGCATATTTTACCACCTGTCTATCAATACGAAGTCTGCACTTCTAGGGAGTGGACAGATCGATAATGTATTAAGCAACTTGATCTCTGTTTAATCACTGTAATTTCACGCCCACTTCCTATAAAGGTTCTCCTTATTTTGTGCACTAGTTAAAACTGGGGGTCTGAAATTCTGATCAGGTGCCAGAGTGGGCAGATTCTCCAACTGCAGGTTCACCTGGTTCTGCCAGGATTCCGTAAAATCTGATGGAGGGGAGCGAGTGCGTCTTCTGCCCATTCCCTTACGTCAAGAGAGCATGTCTGGGGATGTTACCTGGATACTCTGGGAATTCTGCTCAGTACGCACTTACAAGGCATCAGAACTCTCATTAACTGAGAGCTGGCAGGAATTCCACTGAGGCCCTTGTATGTGGCCTAGACTAAGGTAATAAAAAGGCATTTTGGCTCCATTGGGAGCTGAAGACTGAAAGGTTTACATTTTCCTTTGGTCCTGGGATGAGTTTCTGGGTTCCCCTAGCAGAGCAGTGGTCAGATGCTTTAATTCACCGGCAGATTGGGGAGGGGGCCTCTGAAGCACCTTTACAGCCTCAGGCGACCCACCCTAACCATGTCCTTGGGATTTGCATCCTTCCCTTTGAACGGATGAGCTTTCCACTCCACTGCACTTGTGGCAGCAGAGCAGACCCATCTGAATCTTGGCCTTTGGGACTTTACCTCATATAGTATTTGTTTGGGCATTGTGGTCACTTTTGAACTTATCGCTCTATTTAAAGTCCTTAAAATTACACTGCATGATACTAGCAGTCAAACACTAATGCATTAGAACTTCCTCTCTGTTATTTTAGTGGAAGCATTAACCCATTTACTTTAAATTTAGTTTCCTATTGTTCTCATTACTTTTTTCTGGTGCAACTCTTTAGCAACTCTAGTTTGATGATCCAGTGGAGCTCCTTTTCTGCTTGATATGTAGTTCCCAGTATTTAAACACTGCAGACCAACACATCTGTTTCTGGTCAAATTCTGAGTGGTTTATTGTCAGCTGTGGCTCAGTGGTAGCATCCTCACCTCTGAGTCAGAAAGTTGCAGGTTCAAGTCCCGCTCCAGAGATTTGAGCACAAAAATCTAGGCTGACACTCCAGTGCAGTGCTGAGGGAGTGCTGCACTTGTGAAGGAATAAGCAAAATGCCTATTCAGAAAAATACACCATTCTATGAAATATTCTGGCTTTTGTAACATGACAAACTGGGCTTGAAAATCTAAAAAACTAACAATGGAGAAGCTGTAAACAGCATACAGGCTATTGAGATAAGATAAGTTGTTGACACTGAATCAATAGCCTTGTTGAAACAGGAAGTTGGAGGTTCCTGATAGTCTGAAGCCTTGGAAAGAACACAATGGTATACCCTGTTAAGGTGTTTTAAAGTACACTTTTAAACAAACACAGAAAATTAAGAAACATATACCTTCGTGGGAATGGCATCAAGTGGGGGAGGCACCAGCCATCACATTGTTTTTGTGTTGAACTTGGAACACCTAGGAGACACGATTCTGTGTTGCAACCAGCTGAGGTGACTTAAGAATTGCATAAAAGACCTTGGTAAGAATTACATCAAATAGATGCACCTGCTGGTCACATCGTTTTTATGATAAGCTTCGAACACCTAAAGGTAGAGACATAATTCTTAATGCTACCAGCTGAACTGACTGTAAGGGCTGGATTTTGCCAATGGGGACGTGATGGAGGCGGGACTCCCACTTTTTGGGTTGTAGTCCCGCCTCCATCGACTTGTGGCCAACCCACTGTATTTTCCCTTGATTGACCTTCTAAAGCCCGCCCAGCGGGCTTAGCAGGCCAATCAAGGGTCCCTTGGATACAGGTGACGTCAGCCATTGAAATTTCATCTGTCAAGAGCTTTTGACAGATGAAATTTCAGCATTTGACAGCTCTGTGAAGCTGTCAAACGCTGACAATATGATTTCTAACGTGAGTCCCTGTACTTAGACTCAGTTAGAAATCAATCCAGCACAGAAAACAGAGACTGCAGCTTTTGACAGCTCCGCGGCCATTCTGCTTTCTGTGCCGGTGAGCTGAGGGACTCCCGAGAACTGAAGGAAGGAAGCCTGCAGGACAAAGTTAAGGTAAGTACAAGTTCTTAAAACACTTTACACACACCAAACACACTTACCTCTGCACTCATGCACCCATCTCGACCCCTCCAAGCCCTCCAGACCGACGGTCCGCATCGCTAAATCGGCGTGGTTCGGACCTGTCGGGAAGCCCACACTTCAGGGCTAAAAATAAGGATTAGGCAAAAAACTGCCTGTTAACTACCTGTTAACAGGCAGTTTATTGGCACTAATCCCCTTCCCGCCTCAGGGAGGCGGATCCCAGCACAGGTCGGAGACCCGCCTCCTGTGAAATTGGCATGGAGGCGGGTTGGGGGCGGGATGGGTTCGGGACCCCCAAATCTGCTATTTTCCCACCCCACACGCCTCCAAACCCGCCTCCACGGGCTGGTGAAAATTGAGCCCTGAGAATAGAAGGGGTCAGCAGAAAAATTACTAGAGATAATTAACTTGCATCAGCAGAAAACTTCAAAGGACATACCACTGAGAAAGGGTATAAAAATTGAACTTTCAAATGGGATGATAGTCTCGCTGTAAAGGGGCAAAGCGATTCTCGGCTTCAGAGGCAAGCTCTGTAAGTCTACAACTCTTTGTATCTCGGGGATCAAGGTACTTGTATTTGATTTTGGTGGATATCCTGGAATAAACTAAGAACTGTAAAACTAGTGAAGTTAAGATTTGAGAATAAGGATCTCTGATAATAGAATTGTAAGTTTTTTGAATTTGGAACTGTTAATGTTGCGATTAAATCACCAACTGTAAATTACATGTCGGTTCTTTAATAAATCTATATATTTTTAGAATTGTCTCACATAGTACTTCTATATCAAACTCGCGAACTCAATCTCTGTACACTCTTTGGTGAGGAGTTGCAGAATTCTGAGGGAGTTTTCCGGACCCTCATAATATCTGGAACGTTACAGTCTAGCTAAACTTATTAAAAGTGCTATCTGGAGGACGGTAACATCTTCAGGTTGTTCCTTTCCTTTAGGGGGAGATAGTCTGGACCTTTAGGCCCAATTAAGCATCTTTAGGATTTGGCCACCTCAAACTTTAGTTGAAAGTGAACGTCTGGGGAATACGCCTGATCCGGGGTAGCCCTAAAGGGGCTAGGACTAGTAATTATCCCTTCACACTGTCTGAGATGCCGTCTTTCGGATGAGACATTAAACCAAGGTCCCGTCTGCTCTCTCAGGTGGACGTAAAAGATCCCATGGCACTATTTCGAAGAAGAGCTGGGGAGTTATCCCCGGTGTCCTAGGCAATATTTATCCCTCAATCAACATCACTAAAGCAGATTATCTGGTCATTATCACATTGCTGTTTGTGGGAGCTTGATGTGTGCAAATTGTCTGCCACGTTTCCCACATTACAACAGTGACTACACTTCAAAAAGTACTTCATTGGCTGTAAAGCGCTTTGGGACATCCGGTGGTCGTGAAAGACGCCGTATAAATGGAAGTCTTTCTTTCTTTAATAGACTCCATGGCTGAGATTAAATGAATTATTGTCACTAGAAGTGCTTCTCAGCACCTGAGCCCCTTAAATTTTTTGACCACCTGGATTGATAATACAATAATGAATAGCAAGGTGTATACAATTGCGAAGGTGAAAGGATTACAGTAGTGGCTTATTCTTCAGTAATGCACGTCTTCATTTATATAACCTTATAAAAGTTTTTATAAAGTGGTGTGAATAATTTGTGATCTAAATATATATTTCAGAAAGAAAATGATTTTACTTTTTTGACAAACCAGAAATAAAAGGAAAATGTGTGATACATCAACAATAATTCCCAAGTGATATCTGTAATAGCAATGATGATGAAATGTGTATAAAAACATTCAGTGTAGACAATACAATACCAACATGAGATGTAAAATATATATATAAAAAAGGTATTTCATAATGAGCAAAGTTCATAGATCCCTTTTCCACAATGAAAAAATGAATACCCAGGTAGTTTGGGTTGAGCCAGAATATATATCTGACTGTCCTTGGACCAGAACAAAAAATCCAACAAAACAGGCTAGAAACAACCCTTAAATGTAATGACTAATCTAAGAACAATCAGAACAATTCCTTCTTTTGCTGAAATTCCAGAGCATAACATTTTAGTAATGGCATTTTCAGGACCAGCCTTTCAGATCAAATCCGAATGGGTCATGATTGTTAAAAAGGTCAAATCCATCACCAGAAACTTGGCAGCTCTTGATCCCTTTCATTCTCAGATTAACATACGAGACCCTGCTGGATCCTGGCATGGGTACATTGATCACCATCCTAACCTGTACTGTTCATAGAATCTTGGTTATTGGCACCAGGTGAAGATGTCATCTCAGTCTGTTGGGTTCCAAGTGACTGGAAGAATAAATTTAATGAACCTTGGAAGTCCCTCTCCCACCACACACGCACATATGCAGATACACTCTCACACATAATAAGAACATAAGAACATAAGAAATAGGAGCAGGAGTAGGCCATTCGGCCCTTCGAGCCTGCTCCGCCATTCAATGAGATCATGGCTGATCTACCTCAATTCCATTCACCGGCCCTATCGCCATATCCCTTGATGCCCTTACTAGTCAGAAATCTATCGACTTCTGTTTTGAATATACCCAATGACCGAGCCTCCACAGCCCTCTGGGGTAGAGAATTCCAAAGATTCACCAGCCTCTGTGTGAAGAAATTTCTTCTCATCTCAGTCCTGAATGGCCTACCCTTTATCCTGAGGCTGTGGCCCCTGGTTCTACACTCCCCAGCCAAGTGAAACATTCTCCCAGCATCCACCCTATCAAGCCCTATAATAATTTTGTATGCTTCAATGAGATCCCCTCTCATTCTTCTGAATTCAAGAGAATACAGGCCTAGTTTATTCAATCTCTTCTCATACAACAGTCCTGCCATCCCAGGAATCAATCTCGTGAACCTTCGTTGCACTCCCTCTATGGCAAGTATATCCTTCCTTAGGTAAGGAGACCAAAATTGTGCACAGTACTCCAGGTGTGGTCTCACCAAGGCCCTATATAATTGGAGTAAGACTTCATTACTCCTGTACTCAAATCCTCTTGTAATGAAGGCCAGCATACCATTTGCCTTCCTAATGGCTTGCTGCACCTGCACATTCACTTTCAGTGACTCATGTACAAGGACACCCAGGTCCCTTTGAGCATCTGCATTCCCCAATCTTTCACCATTTAGGAAAACTCTGCCTTTCTGTTTTTTCTACCAAAGTGGATAACTTCACATTTATCCACATTATAATCCATCTGCCATGTTCTCGCCCACTCACTGAGCCTGTCGAGATCCCCTTGAAGCCTCTTCACAGCCTCTTCGCAGCTGACACTGCCACCTAGCTTTGTGTCATCAGCAAATTTGGAAATGTTACATTTAGTCCCCTCATCCAAATCATTGATATAGATTGTGAATAGCTGGGGCCCAAGCACTGATCCTTGCGGTACCCCACTAGTCACAGCCTGCCGTCCTGAAAAAGACCCGTTTATCCCTACTCTTTGTTTTCTGTCTGTTAACCAATTTTCAATCCATGCTAGTATATTACCCCCAATTCCATGTGCCCTAATTTTGTTCACCAACCTCTTGTGTGGGACCTTATCGAAGGCCTTCTGAAAATCCAAATACACCACATCCACCGGTTCCCCTTTGTCTACTCCACTAGTTACATCCTCAAAGAACTCCAATAGGTTTGTCAAACAGGACTTCCCTTTCATAAATCCATGTTGACTCTGCCCAATCTTACTATTAGTTTCTAAGTGCCCAGTTATTGCATCCTTTATAATAGATTCCAGCATTTTCTCAACTACGGATGTGAGGCTAACAGGTCTGTAGTTCCCCGTTTTCTCTCTCCCTCCTTTCTTAAACAGCGGGGTTACATTTGCTATCCTGCAATCTGCAGGAGCCATTCCAGAATCTATAGAATTTTGGAAGATGACAACCAATGCGTCCACTATCCCAATGGCCACCTCTTTCAAAACCCTAGGATGTAGGTTAGCCGGTCCTTGAGATTTATCGACTTTTAGTCCCATTATCATGGATCTGGGTTCATCCTAAGGTGTCTAACACAAGAAGATGCCAACAGTAGCCCAGAGAACGAGCCTAACTAAGTTTGAAAAAATTATCTCATTGAAACTGGAAAGTGAACATAATCTTTTGAGACTAGACTTTACTTCAGGTCACTTGGAACCCAATAGACAGTGATGGCAGCTTCGCCTGACCTTTGTAACAAACATGGCACATTAAGATTGGATCTGTGAGGCAGCTCTACAAAATGTGGAAGAGGCTGGCGGTTCCTGTGAGGAATCTCGGCAAGGTGGCATACAGAGGAATCCCAACCAGTTTGACAGCTGTATTGTATTAAAACCTAAATTTTGAACAGGATTGTACAAAAGTGTAAGGGAAGGGCTTTTTTGTGTCTATAAGTCTATATTAAACATAGGTAAGCCTTTTGTCTGCTCACTTGCAATTTGTATTGACAGTCCTAATTACAAATGCTTAAGAAGATGTATTAGACAGCAAAATATCCAGCAACAGAATAATTTTTAAATGCTAATGGAGGTGACTGTTAGTGCTCCTTGTGCTTCATCAAGGGAGTTGTGGCACCTTGTTAAATGCCCTCCAAGAACCAGAGTAAATTAATTATATTAGCATTCCAGTTGCATGCTGTCTTTCTTGATAAGAGCTGCCGAAGTAAAACTTATGTGCATTTTAAATTGAGTGAAAACAAAAAAATAAATATAATTTTTTCTTTCATTGTGAATGATTTTTATCCTGAATGTAACTGGGAACAATGCCTGTGGTACAGAGTTTTATCAGAGCCTCTGCTGAGCAGGGCTTTTAACACGACTAGCTAAATGAATTTAAACGTTATTATTGTGCTTCGCAGACTAATCTGTTCTTTGGTTATCAGGAGGGTCCGTATGTTATGCTGAAGAAAAACCATGACACTCTGGAAGGAAATGACAAGTATGAGGGTTACTGTGTGGATTTAGCTTCAGAAATTGCAAAGCACATTGGTATCAAGTACGAGCTTAAAATCGTTCCTGATGGGAAATATGGAGCAAGAGATCCAGATACTAAAATCTGGAATGGAATGGTGGGCGAACTTGTTTATGGGGTAAGTTTCTTTTATACAATAGCTGGAAAAAAAAAATTTCTAACTTTTTGGATTTGTATTTTCTCTTGTGTTCATTTTAGCGAATTGGCTAATGCATTTGTATCAATTTCTTGCATCCTCTATTTATCAAAGTTATTAGCCCATTTATTTTAAGTGACTTTGTTAAAATAGCGTGTGAAGCATTTGGGCAATGTGACACACACAGGAATTTCAACTCCTTTGAGAGCTGTCTGTACGCATTGCATTAAAACTCAAATGTAACAGGATTGTGTGAAAGTGTATGGATAGGGCTTTTCTGTGTCTATAATTCTATATTAAACATGGGTTGGCCCTTTGTCTGCTCACTTGCAGTTTGTATTGACACTCCTAATTACCAAATGCTTAGGAAGATGTTATAGACATCAAAATATCTGGAAGCAAGAATACAGGTAAGTTTGAGATGTTTTCAGAAGTAGTGTCCAATAATCCAGTAATGAAATAAATGGGTCCTGAAACACCATGAGATTCTTTTGATCTCTTCGAAAAGGGATGGGCAGTGCCCCCAGAGAAATGGTATGAACGGCCATTTTTAGTCATTTATACTGTTTCTCCAGGGACTCTCCTGATCTCCCGCCAGGGAACCCCAGCGAAAATTCCAGCTGATGGTTGAAATAACTAAGCTGAATCGTATGTGGCCAGCAATATTAGTAATGCTATATGCAAGGGAGAGGTTTGAGACAGAAGTACAAGGTAAAGTTGATTACTCTGCTTTCTTCAACTACATTGCATCAGACAATTTGGATATTGACATGAAGGGATGGGAACTGAAAGAATCATATCTTGGTTTTCATGATATTCTGAAAACTTTAAATTTTTGTGTTCAGTAGATAGAGTATTGTATTGGTATTGAGTAAGGATGAGGCCTTTGAAAACACCCATTCTGATTTTAGTTGCCAGCTTCTAAAATATCTATTAAATTTGACATTTGGAGTGTGTGTTTCATCGAAAACTTTCATGGTGGCCTGTGCTCTGTGGGCACACCTGTTATACCGGCTGTAGTACCAGATATGCCTGTAGGTGGCCCTGTGATAGCAGTTTTCAATTTCAAGAGCGTCGCACCTTGCCTGGGACCGATTCACAGAAGGAGTGATTGTAATGGTATGAGCATAAATTTTACATTTTGTTCTAAAAGGCAAAGATAACTTCAAAAATTTTAATAATTCTGGTGAAATGTTCTGCAAATTCCGGGCACTGGCCTCCTGCATGCTCCCAATTAAAATCAACAGAGCTCCATTCAACTAAATCAATGGAAGGACTGCAACAAACAAATCTTGGGTCCTACTGTGAGCGAATCCTTGCAGCACCCCTCCCCTCAACCACTGAATGCAGTTTAGGGGCCTGCAGATATCAGATGCTGAAGTTAACACCCTCGCCCCCCCCATCCCCACAACTGGTGAAACAAATTTCAGGATTGCGGGGAGGGAAGGAAAGGTTTATCTGCCCCTCAACCTTGTTCAGATGAAAGTCTGGGCGGCCCCTCCCTTTATATCCCCTGCCCATCCTCCTCCTCTGCTGTCCCCTTCCCCCTCCCTTCACCTCCTCCCCTCCTATCCCCTTCCCTCCTCTCCTTTCTCCCCTTATATCCCCTTCCCTCTATAGCTCCCCATTCCTCTCCAATTATCCCCTGCTCTTCAACCCTGCTTGACCTGAATATTGCACTTGATCTTGATTCCCTGAATGCAAAGCCATGGGAGATTGACTAGTAATTATTATACTATTCACACAAGTAAAAAAGTATTCTTTTCCTAATCCCATTCACTTGTAAATATTCACTTCAAAACAACCTAGGCCGCATCCACAGTACATTGGGGAACCACTTTACTCTGCTGTGATGTAGTCAGGTGTGACAATGGTTGAGACCCGTGATTCCCCACACATGGAAGATTTCCTCTGCGTTCTAGGGTGTAGCAAAATTGTAAATATACTTATAGAGAATGTATTTATGATTTTGCTGCAACCAGTGCACAGTGGAAATCCACCCCTGACTCAACTCCCACCAGCAGAGACAAGGTCAGAGAGGATGACCAACTTCCCAACAAAGGAGAGAGGGAAGTGAAGTTAGAGAATGATTCACCCTGGCTTGCTGTTTTCACATCATGGATCGGGTACAGTGGAATGTTGATAGACGTCTGGGGAAAAAGGTTGTTTAGCCGCTGTCTCAAACAGGAAATGCAGCGTGACACAGGAAGATCTGGCAGAGGCAACATCAAAGATAAAAATCAAACATTTATAGAAACCTAATAGAGTTTACATGGAGAAAAATTATGGCTGGCCCTTAAATTGTTTCCCATTCGTGTAGTTTAAAGTACAAAAGCTTATAAAATCATCAGTGCGTTTTAGCAATTGTGTCTTTGGGAATATTTTAGGATTCTTGCCCCAGGAGACCAGTGTGAAGGACACAGAGTAATGAGTTTGATATATATTGTAGACAATGTCCTCCTTTCATAACACCACTGCATCTCTGAATGAGGTTTTTAGAAGTACCTGCTGAAATTGTCTTGCATGCCGTATTGATTGGCTCCACTGTGCAGTGGAAGGAGTCGTTCTGCTTTAACCTTTTAATGTGCTCCTGCTGGAAGCTGACAGAATGCATGCTATTCAAACAGTGCAGACTTCCTGACACCATCATAGCAAACAAAAACACCTTGGTTGTTACTAATCACACTCCTGTTACTGGAAAGCTAGCAGTATTTCTTTCTGTAGCAGCTAAGTTAAGGGGATTAAAAAAACACCACAAGCAAATATATGTTCAGTTCTACAGTTGAAATTATACTAAAAAATGAGATGACGTTTCCTTATTTTGTTTTATTTTGATATGTTGTTCCATTTTTCTTTTTAAAAATTCAGCTCTTCCTCTGCTGAACAAGCTTACTCTTGCTGGGGTATAGTTCCATGGTGGCTTTTATTACTTTATCACAGGAGGGCATTCTAGTCAAGCTTGAACCTGTCCTCATGTGACAAGTACACAAGTGCACTTTCCAGCAGCGGTCACTGGACGGCAATCAGTGATGGGAACCATAGCCCAGGCTGAGAGCAAATGTCCAGTTAGGGTTGCCAACGCTGGTCGGTGGCATTCCTGGCGGTTTAATCATGTGACATTCTGACTGCGTGACATCTGACCGTGTGACGTCTGGTCACATGACAGCTGGAAATGTTGTTGCATTTACATGATAAAGGTTGGGTCCCCGGTAGTTAAGTATCTTTGCTCGTGGTTTTGTGACAGCTGCTGGTGTGCAAGAAGTTCCAAGAACCAGGATGCCGCCCGTTAACAGACGAAGAGGGGAAAACCAGGGTGGGGGAATGATGCGCAGGGGAAAAACAGAGGTGGGAGGAACTTTAATTCCACCAGTAACTAATAGTAACTCACTGAAATTGCACCGATAACTAACAGTAATACTAGTAACACTCAGATTCCCCTCAAAGTAACATAATAATTCATTGATAGTCTATATGTACTGGTAGTAATAGGTGTAATGCCCCCATATCCCACCTGTAACTAGTAGTAATCCTATAACCCACTGATATTCACCCTGAAACTACAACCAGAATCCCCCCTGCACTGCACAAGGTGCGGTCAGGCTCCCCAATCAATGTCACTTTTAATAGGCCCAATCCCCCTGCCTCTCTCCTTGGACTCTGGTTTAGACTTAGGTTCTGTGTGAAGGTGACAACTCTGAACTGGGATCCTCAGTCAAAGCCGATCTGTACTTGGACTTCACACGTCAAAACCGGCCTGCACAGTCTGACCTGGACCAAACCGAGCGATCGCACATAGGGCACTGGACTGTGTTTGGGGCACTTCTCACAGGACACATTGTCCTAAACTCTGCTCAGCACCAACATTTCTTAACCACTCCCTAGGCTCAGACTCAATAAAGGAGATTTTCCATAGAATGATGCCACTTGTAGTGAAGCCTCCCATGATCTAATAGCCCTCAGTTCAAGAGCCTTCCTTCTCCATTCCTCCTTGGTTCTTCCAGTGAGAATCCTCAGGTTTCCATCCCCTCGTTCCCCATTCGCCTACCAGTTGCAACAATTTTTGTAAGGATCCCAGGTTCCTCACTCCTTTACTGGCTGCTCCCACTTACCATGTTGCTGCTGTTGCTCCCAGCTCTGCAGAAAATGTTGGTTCCCACACCCATCCTATTTCCCCTCTCTCCCCTTCGCTCAAGCCCCAATCCCCCCCGACCCCCAGTCCTCCTCTCTCCCCATCCCTTGATCCCCATTTTCATCTCCATCTCCCCCATTTTCCAGTCTCTCTTTCCCTCAATCCCCAGCCTCCCGAGCCCCCATCGCCCAGTCTCACTCTTTCCCTGAAACCCCATTTCCTGATCCCCAATCACCCTCCCCCGTCAGGGATGGGCCGCTGCTGTGGGAAATTTAAAGCACGAAGATCTCCCGAGCTGCTAGCAGCAGTGCCTGGAAGATCCATGCCCCGTTCTGGGAGACTCACAGGCTATCCGGGAGGGTTGGCAACCCTATGTCCAGCACAGATCAGGAATCAACCTGAGATCTTGGTCTGTATAGTTTAGTACCATACTAAGTGGTACATTTACTCACTGAGGCATTGGTGAAGCCCTTCCCCCTTGTGTAAGTCTCCCCAATGACATGTACCATTTATCAGCTGGGAGGATAGGCAGGCGACCTTGTTTCAGGCCTCTTTGCCCATTTGTATTGATTCAGCCCTGAGGAGGTGTAAGAGAGTGCCTTCTGACCCCAATTTGTTTGCATTAAAATAATTGACAACCTTCCTTCTGGTGAAATGCAGCCTGACTTAGCCGGAATATTTTTACATCATCAATAACACTGTGCCATTTGCCTTTATGCTTGCTGTGCATCTTCTATACTTAGTGCACATGAAAATCAGGTCGTGTTCTTACAAATCATACTGACAATTTGAGATCTTTTAACAGTAAATAATTCAGTGTTTTAGGGCTAGTGCTGGCAATGACATTCTGAAAGTCTGATCCCAGTCTCAGGAGGAGTGGTCCAGGTCTACTGAAGATAGCAGTGCTGGAAATCTGGCAGGCTCCGCTGACTCACCAGTATTGGCTTCAGTCTGCCATACAGGCCCACTCTGGGCCACAATCAGGTCCCAATCAGCTTCCTTGCTCAATGGAGAGTATCTGTATCAAGATATAACATGATGTTCATATGTTACAACATTGAGACATTTATTATCTTCTCTAATGTGCTTTCTAAAGAGACTGTTAATCTGGGTTTACAAGTGTAAGTGAGTACAAATGAGTACCTTTCCTATAGATGCATCTGACTACTGCTAAAATGCCCTCTAGAAAAATCACAGAGAGCAAATGTAATAATTTTTAGAATTTGTTTGAATGTAGCAAACTGCAAAAAGGCACAACACATCTATAATTGAGATGATGGGGCCTCCTGGCACCTTGTTTTCATTCTATCTTACAAATTATAGTGTGAGAGAACGAGTAAAATTAATGAACAATCAGTAAGTCATATAGTGTAACCATCCGCATTGCACTTTCTGAAAAATTTAATTTTATAATCTTAAAGAAAGCGGAATAAAGTAACTGCATTTTTGGAGATTAGAGATTGTCTTTTAAGGGTTGACTGCACTGGTGTCATCTACCCCATATGTACTTTAAGATATGTGTTTAAAAAGGATTTTCCCCCATTTCACAGAGAGCACAGATTGGTGTGGCACCATTGACCATTACTTTAGTACGAGAGGAGGTCATCGACTTTTCCAAGCCTTTTATGAGCCTGGGCATTTCCATCATGATCAAGAAGCCGCAGAAGTCCAAACCTGGCGTCTTCTCCTTTCTTGACCCATTGGCGTATGAAATTTGGATGTGTATCGTCTTTGCCTACATTGGAGTCAGTGTGGTACTGTTCCTGGTCAGCAGGTTTAGCCCATATGAGTGGCACACTGAAGAGCCAGAAGATGGACAAGATGCATCGCCGAGTGATCAACCGCCCAATGAGTTTGGCATCTTTAACAGTCTTTGGTTTTCTCTGGGTGCCTTTATGCAGCAAGGATGCGATATTTCGCCAAGGTTGGTCATTTATCTATTAACTCTGTGCATTTTATGGTCAAGCCTGATGCCATGGTGCATATACGTTACCTTTTCCCCCTTCAATATAAGTATACCCTTTCTAAAATTTATTTGAATGCTTCCACAAACGGTAAGGTTCCAAGAGAAATTGCAGCTTTTTTATAGATAAGTGAAATGTGTGAATGACCTCTAAACTATCATTTACACATTTCTGCACGTAACTTATATACACCATGCGTAGACCGTAAAATGCATAAAGTTATGCTGATTTTGTCCCCTTGGAGGACTACCGTGTGTTTGCTGCATACCTTATTTTACGGTCAACCGTCCAGGTGTATATAAAATTCCATTTCTTTCTGATCTGCACCCATTTCTGAAATGAAAAAAATTGAACTCTAATGACCAAAGTTTATTGCTGAATATTTTTTCAGTACTCAAACACAGTAGCTCACTTTCGACCATGTGTGAATAAATATCTATAATATATGAAAAATATTACATCTGCATGGACTTTCCTGTCAACTTTTTCCATTATAAATTCCTATATCCACATTTATACTGGAAACTGCCTATGTAAAGTTGTCACACTGTAACTACACTTTCCTGCTAGTGGAGGCAGTGACTCAGTTTAGCTCCCATGGGAGATCTACTAAATGTATTAATATATTTTTATAAAAATTTACCCTTATACATTTTACAAAAATAAACTAGGGCTGTAAAATAATTAACAAAATATGTCCCAGTGAAAAATGTACTGTCCCTGTATATATGCACTACATCCATATTTAAATTGTTCTGGACACAGTTAAGCAGATGGTTGAGGTTCTAAAACAAGTATAGACAGAGACAGAGACTTAGAGAATATGATGGTTCCAAAGCTGCTGAGGCAAAGGGCAAGTCAACTGAGGAATGAATTTGTCACAGTTGAATAGTATGTGGGTTGTAAAATTGAACTAATATCTCGGAATTTTTCTTGATTACATTTGGAAGTCTGAGAGAAATTTCACAGACCTCCCTCAGGAAATTGAGTGGGGTGGGTTAAGTTCATAATTGTACAGGGTCTGATGGGTCAAAATAGCTTTTCTCATTTTCTTCCATTTCTATGAAAACTTTCAATTTGGTACAATCTGCTTCAGTTTCTTTCAACACAATGGGCAGTGCTAAGAAATAAGCATATAGATGTTCCAGTGCTGACATTCATTGAGGTTGGCAGTAAAGGAGCAGAAAATTGGGATTAAAGGACCAGCAGTGTGCATTGATGTTTTTAATGCTGTTCTGACTGTGGGTGGCCTAAATAAAACATGGAAGTTGATTAGGAATTGGCTAAAGGAGCAAGTAGCTGGTACTAGCTTTGGGAATGATATTGAGGTGTGGAGATGTGCAGAATATATTATGATGCGGAGATGCCGGTGTTGGACTGGGGTGGACAAAATTGAGAGGTCGCACAACACCAGGTTATAGTCCAACAGTTTTATTTGAAATCACAAGCTTTCGGAGCTATCGATTGCCCCTTCCTCAGGTGAAGTAAATAGATACAGAATCGCCAAAGCATATATAGATAGAGAACAAAGCATGTGTACCTTACAATTGCAGACCACTAAATTAAATCATCCTGACTATCTGCCGAGGTGTGATAAAGTTAATCAGGTCAGCCAGGAAGGTACCACATCAAAGACATAGCAAGATACAACTGAGACAATGAGGTGTAGTCGCAGGGGTTCTAACGTGTCAAAAGCTGCCGTCTGTATGTAAAACGAAAAGCTTTAAAATTCTTACTTTTTTACTGGGAAATTTTTTACTTTTTTACTGGGAATCACATCTGTGAACAAGCCAACGACGACTCGAGTCCGGATCACGTCATGTATCGTGACATAAACCCAAGATCCCGGTTGAGACCGTCTTCATGAGTGCGGAACTTGGCTATCAGTTTCTGCTCGATGATTTTGCGTTGTCGTGTGTTTCTAAGGTTGCCTTGGAGAACGCTTACCCGCAGATCCGAGGCTGAATGTCCTTGACTGCTGAAGTGTTCCCCGACTGGGAGGTAACAATCCTGCCTGGCGATTGTTGCGCGGTGCTCGTTCATACGTTGTCTCAGTGTCTGCATCAACCGGGATCTTGGGTTTATGTCACGATACATGACGTGATCCGGACTCGAGTCGTCGTTGGCTTGTTCACAGATGTGATTCCCAGTAAAAAAGTAAAAAATTTCCCAGTAAAAAAGTAAAAATTTTAAAGCTTTTCGTTTTACATACAGACGGCAGCTTTTGACACGTTAGAACCCCTGCGACTACACCTCATTGTCTCAGTTGTATCTTGCTATGTCTTTGATGTGGTACCTTCCTGGCTGACCTGATTAACTTTATCACACCTCGGCAGATAGTCAGGATGATTTAATTTAGTGGTCTGCAATTGTAAGGTACACATGCTTTGTTCTCTATCTATATATGCTTTGGCGATTCTGTATCTATTTACTTCACCTGAGGAAGGGGCAATCGATAGCTCCGAAAGCTTGTGATTTCAAATAAAACTATTGGACTATAACCTGGTGTTGTGCGACCTCAGAATATATTACCCAGGGCTCAGTGCTAGGGCTCTACTGTTTCTAATCTAAATAAATGACCTAGATTCATAAACACACATTTACAGATGTAACCAAACTAGGGAAGTCAGCAGAGTCTAATGAGGCAACCAAGGACTTACAGAGAAACCTAGATAATGTTCACAAGTGGGCGAGCATGAGCAGGCGATAATTAATAGAAATTATGTGCGAGGTCTTACACATTAAAGGAAAAAAATATGGAGCATGATTAATGGTGTTTAACTAGCTAGAGGAGAAGCTGAAAGAGGTCTGGTAGGAGTAATGGACTCAACTCTGACCATGTGTAATCTTTGCAGAGCAGCAATCAATAAAGCACTGAGCTATATTGCCAAATCAGAATAGTATAAATGCTGGAGCTGAACATTGCTCTGGTCAGACTGCACCTTGAATACTGCATTCAATTGTGATCACCAAAGCTCAAAGGAAACAGTGGTGCAAGGTAGGGCCACAAGGCTGATCCCTGATGTTAAAGAACTTATAGGAATGTTTAGAGAAATCTTCGGCTCTCAGTGATGAAAGGGGATGAATGAGAAGAGAAACTGACAGAGGTGGAATAGAAAAGATTGATCCTAAGCTCTGTTTCAAGTTAAACCACAGCTGCCAGATAAAGGGACCTAGATACAAACTGGTAAAAGGCAACTTTGGGACTGATATCAGTAAGCCTTTGCACAAAGAGTGATTAATACCTGGAATGGTCCTCCTGTTACAGCTGTGGAGGCAAAAACTCCAGAGTTATTCAAGCGACAGTTAGATGCTGTAATGGTGAATCATAGTTCTCTGGGGAAGGATGACAAAGATGAGCTGAATAGTCTCCTTTATCTTTTTACCTTTGTGATCCATCAATGCCATGGTTTACATAAATGAAAAGGCCTTCATTTCTTTAATGTGCAGATGCTATGTGACCATTAATTTAGGATTATATATGTTAATGTCTGTTTTTGAGGGAATAGCCATGATTCATATATCCTACAACAATATAGCATTAGTAAGCTCTTCCAAAGGGAGGTAAGGTTGGACAGCTAACTGCTGGGAGATAGAAGCTACACATTGCAACTGTGGCTCATCACACCTCTGCACAACACACACTAGGGGCTGGATTTTACCAACCTCGGCGGGTCTGTGGCGTGCGACGTCCATGGTGGGTCCCGACCCCGCAACTGTCTCGATCCCGGCCTCCGACATGATTTTACATTGATTGGCCTTGTTAAGCCCGCCCTGCGAGGTTCCCGGCCAATTAAAAGGAAGCAGGTCTGATGACATCATCTGATGACGCGTCATCAGCCGGTTTCCTTAAAGGGGCCTTGTCCACATTCATTTTGACAGTTGTGCTGTCAGTGTTCTGCAGCATTGAGCTGTTGCAAACACTGACAAGCACCCAGGCTCTCCCATGACTCCCTCCATATGCTTATGGAGGGAGTCACAGCATGAAGGGGGGGTTCTCTTCCCTACCCATGGGCAGAAGAGACCACCCCAGGACACCAACGCAGCCTGGTTGCACATTGCACAGGAGGACACAAGCAGGAATGTCGTCAGGAGGACCAGGCTGCAGTGGTGCAAACCTTTCAATGATCTCAGTAGATCATGAAACGTTACTGCCATGTCACACTCACCCTCATCCTGCTGTGCCACTCAGCACATCCCCATCACTCTGCCTTCCCTACCTTACTCCTGCACATCCTTACTCACACCAACTCGCCTTGCACCTCCACCCATCCCTCTCTCTCTATCTACATTATCACATCCCCATCTCACTAGCCACCCCTCAAACTTGTCCAATCATACCAACTAACAACACACAAGGGTAGGCACTCGGGTGTTTTATCCAATGTTCATGTAGAGTTTCTGCTAATGTGTTGTCAAACATTGAAATCTTTATTTTGAACACATTGCTTTCTTGGTCAGGTTTGTGTGCACCTTTGGAAATGGCTTAGTGAGTTGCAGTGAATGGTGAGACATAAGGGCACCCCTCGCAAAGGTGATGAGTGTGAAAGGAATGGCTTGGGCATTGCAGGGTTGCTTTATGGTGCTGGTGTGGGGTGATGCCAACCTGGCGCATCATGTGGCAGGGTGTACAGCATCAAGTGAAGTAAATCTGGCCATGGTGAGGCCATCCCTGGCCTCCCGGGCAGCATTGTGGTCAGGTGCTGACGCCCTCTGTCCTGTGCAGTATCAGGTGATTGCAGAGAAGGTTGGTGGTGCTGGTGTGCCTGGTGCTGCTGGTGTTGGGGATGATCGTGGTGGGATTCTGACGACCAAGGTGAGATTTTTTTGAAGGGCACCGATGCTGGTGGAATAGATGGCAGCTGAAGTTGATATGACAGAAACGATCTGTCAATGATGAGATAGGCTGTTCCAAGGAAGTGTCAGTGGATAGAGAGTTTACTCCAAACACTTCCAAACTGCATAAAGCTCAAAAGTGTGTTCCAAATCCTGAAGGCTCCAGCTTCTAACATTTGAAAGTGAACAGCTGTCAAATGGTAGCTTTTATACCAGTTTTGCAGCTGTCACCTATTCACAGCAATAGAGAGTCATTGAAAACCCGATCTACCTACCTGACGTGATCCCTGAGCGCCGTGAAACTCGTCAAAAAGCTGGAAAAATGGTAAGTAGATAGTAAAATGCTATTTAAGTACCTTTAACAACCTCTTAACTATTTCAATTGGCTCACCCGTCACTTAGTGTCGGGTCTGTAAAGCGCAGGCAGACACGGCACTTGGAAAACTGACACGGAGGCGGGTTCACAGCGGGCTCCCGATCTGCTGTCAATCTTTTAGATTTTGACAGCGGACCCACCTCCGAACCTACTCTCTGAGCGCCGGCAAGATTCTGGCCTAGAACTGAGGCGCAGTATAATAAGGTCCATGCCCGGACCAGGGCAATGATTGAGCAGGCCTTTGATGTGCTCAAACAGCAGCTCAGTTATCATCACCATTCTGCTGGCTGCTTCATGAATGACCCTGAAAAGGTCATCAACATTTTGCTGCATGCTGCACACAATTGCCATTGACAGTGGCATCAGCATGCAGTTCACCGATGATCAGCAAGCACCAGGGATTAGGAATGCAAAATGAGTTACTGGCAGCAAGAGAATGGTGCCATCTTTTGATCGATGGCTTCTTGCCTGAGCTGTTGCAGTGGAACATTTGTCATTTGTTGGCTGCAATCATGCAAATCCGAGCTGCTTGTCTATTGTTTTCCTGCATCTTACCAGTAACCTATAAGTCGATATCGCTTGATGTTTACAAAAATGGCATAAGCAGTACGATGTTTTAATTAGTGACAGTCAGGATGACCAATAAGTGTAGCCCACAACCTAAGAACAAATAAAAATACATTTATTTAACTTTAATGTGCATGTCCATGTGAGTGCCCTAAATGTCTCTGTGTGGTTAATATAGTTTATGTGCTTGACTATGATGTGTCAAATTATGACTAGTTCTGTCCAAAGATTTATGTGTTATATCATGGAAGTGGTGCTACCATGTGAATGGATGAAATTAATTTACTGTGTGTGTATAGATTTGGCCCACTCTTGTGTACCTCCTGATGCCTGGAGATCAGCCTGAAAGCATGTTATCTTGACTCAGTGGTAACACTCTCACCTCTGAGACAGAAGGTCATGGTTTCAAGCCACACTCCAGGATTTGAACATCTAATCTAGACTGGCACATAATCTAGTGCAGCACTGAGGAAACGTTACAATGACAGAGGTGGTGTCTTTTGGATGAGAGGTTAAAGTGTGGTCTTGTCTACCCTCTCAGGTGGCCATAAAAGATCCCATGGCACTATTCGAAGAAGAGCAGGGGAGTTCTCCTCGTGTCCTAGCCACAATTGATCCTTTAATCAACACCACTAAAGACAGACTATCTGGTCATTTATCTCATTGCAGTTTGTGGGGCCTTGCTGTGTACCAACAGTGACTATACTTTAAAAGTAACTCATTGGCTACAAAGAGCATTGGAAAGTTCTGAGGAGATGAAAGGCCCTATATAAAGTTCTTTCATTCTTTACCCAGTTGACAAGGCCACTGATCTGTGATTTTCATGGAAAAATGGCTATAAATTACAAATACAATCCTCAAAACACAACTAAAAATTCCAGAAAATCACCTCTAATAAAAAAGGACTTTGACTTATTTACATACCATAAACCAATGGACCAAATTATACATGGACAGAAATGCAGAATGAGATCGCAAAAAGTAAGAATCTCAAAATCCCACATTAGAAAAATGTAATTTGATATTTTCAATCACTTTAAAACAGTGGCTCTGCTGGCTGGCATGTCCAGCAGGAGAACACACTTGGGGAAAAAGAGAAAATAATAACTTGGTTTGTGTACAGACTTCGTCAAAAAGCACTTGGCAAACCTGCTCTTCTGCTCCATACAAACACATAATTTGGGTGATTTGACTTCCGTCCGAAATGGGCAGTGTTGGGAGGTCTGAATCATTTTCGTTTAAATGCTGCCGGCGAGCTGTGCGTGCCAAGCGGGTGCTCTGCTGCAGCTCGCCACTTGTGGAAGGGCAGGAAATCGGCCATCTCCCACTCTAAGCCAACCTGGCAGATCAGGCCTGGGAGAGAGGAGGCAATCTCGGGGGCAGCGGGGGGCGGGTGGGGGGGGGGGGCGGTGGGGGGGGGTGGGGGGCTGGGGGGAGAGCATGGGGGAGCTTTGCATGGGTCGACTGCAGGCCTGAGTTTTTTTATAGGCCCAGGGGGAGCACACCCGCTCCACCTGTTCCACAATAATAAAAATTAAAAATTTCTTTGGCTGTTTTTTGAGAACCGCTGGTTAAGCCATTCGAAATCCACCCATTTGTATCTGAAAAATGCAACTGGGGCCCTGCAGTAGGCGTAGGATACTGATTTGCATATTTAAGCCACCTCCCACCAGAAACGGGGATTATTTTCAGGGCGGGTTCTACAACGGCTGGTTATTCCACTCTTACTAGGTTACTGCCCTCGTGGCAAAGTTGGAACTGATCCCCTTATTTAGTTCTCAGATATGAATGAGCTATCAATAATCAGACTTGACACATTTATTTTTCATAAATAAGAGGTTTTTTTAATTGGATCTCAGTGGAGGGTAAAAAAATCAATTCTCACTCCCATTGAGAAACTGCATGAACTATAATTTACTGTTTCTCCTTCATCTGTCTGAGTGATGACTTCATGCTTTATTTGTATAACTATATTGAGGACATTTTGTAGATTGCTAATTAATGGGATGTGCAACTTTAATATTTTGAAAAATGTAACATTTGTAACATAGTTGTCGCAGTAAATACATTTAACCTTCATTCCCAGAGTCCTATTCTGGTACATTTCTAAACCAGGCATGTAGTGTCGTTGAAGTTATTTTGAAGGTTATCTTGAAATTGTTGATTTTTAGTCAGTGACGTAGGCAGAAGATGCCCCCAGGGCCATTATAGAGCACATTTTTATAGCATACAAATCATAATAGTTTGCTTGCATTAAATGTTCATTTCATAGAATCATGGAATCATAGAATATTACAACACAGGCCATTCGGCCCATCAAATCTGCACTGGCTCTTTCGAAGAGCAGGCCAGTTAGTCCCACTGCCCGGATCTTTTCCCATATCCCTGCAATATCAGTCAGTGCATTCCAAATCCTAACCACTCATTGTGTAAGAAAGTTTTTCCTCATGTCGGCGCTGGTTCTTTTGCCAATCACCTTAAGTCTGTGCCCTCTGGTTATCAACCCTTGGAAACAGTTTCTCTTTACTTACTCTATCTAAACCCTTCATGATTCACCTCTATCAAATCTCCTCTTAGCCATCCTGCTCTAAGGAGAACAACCCCAGCTTCTCTAGTCTATCCACGTAACTAATCCCTCATCTCTGGAACCATTCGAGTAAATCTCTTCTGTACCCTCTCCAAAGCCTTCACATCCTTCCTAAAGTGTGGTGCCCAGAATTGAACACAATACTCCAGCTGGGGCTGAACTCGTGCTTTATATAGGTTTAGCATAACTTCCTGGCCTTTAATGGCCTTGCATTCTGGGTGAAAGTTTCAGAGATGTCACGTGACATACTGGGGCTTATTGGAAAATGACAGGTGCAGTGTCCGCGATTGCCGGTCCATTCATTTCAATGGACAGTAAATCATGGGTAGTGCTCCTGCGATTTTCCAATAAGCCACTCTCTGCATGCCAGAAACTTTCACCCTCTGTCACGACAGCTAAGGACTTGAACACCAAATAAGGAGATTTCTTCCCTGAATGTTTTCGCTGTGTGCCTGTCTGTGAGGTGAGGGATGTTAGTGCTGGGGAATGGAATACTTATCTACTTACAGCAGTCAGTGTCGGCACTGAGCATTCTCCAGTCAACTTTAACGTTGTCATTTGCAGAGAAACGCTTCCTCTGTTCAGTCCTGACAACTTGCTTTAATCCCAACCTCAGAAAAATTCCTTATACTGCATCAGATCATCACTGTACTGTATTGGCATTGATTTGATAAACAGATCTATAAGTGAGAGACTGATAGCAACCTCTTTAAAAATATATCGGATTGGAAATTACTCTCAGTGATATTATCGTGCAAACACTTTACACACGTATCAAATTCCTCTCTCAGCTGTTTTAACAGAGGCATTAACGCTGCTTCTGTTAAAATAACAGAGAAATTTGACATGAGCATGTTAAGCATTCACAAAATAACATCACCAATAGTAATTTCTAGGCTAACATGTTGTAACATCTTTCAAAATAAATACATTAGCAATCGAGTTTGCAGTAAGTAACTTGTGTAATTAGCAACTTTTAAATTCTGAAAATACTTTACCATGAGCCAAGGAAGCAAAACACTAAGATGTATGTGTGTCATTTAGGATTGTATGTCACAATGAGTCACTGAATTGTTCGTTGATCAAGGCACAACGCTCTGTAAATGGCTGTCAGCCCAGGCTCCCGTTCATGAAAAGTGCAGCTGGAAGACGTGTTTATATTAGCACCTATTGAACGCACATCTGTGCTCATTTTAAGTCGGATCTCTATCAAAATTTAGACTATCACGTTACTAGAGCACATTACTATCGCATTCAAAACCTCAGCAAAGTCTCATCTGAAAGCAGCCAGCTTTATTTTAATTTGCTATGTGTTTTGTAAACTGATATATAAAGCCATTGAAAAATCAACTGTGTTTGTTAGAGTAGCTTCCAAACGTTCAGTTTTAATTTGAAATGTTCTTTTTTACACCACTTCCTGCCTCTTGGAAAATTTCCGCAGTTTTGAAAGTGAGCCATAAATCCCAGGTTGATTACCCAGAATACAAAATTGCAGCCAACTAGCAGTAAATCAGATAATGCTGCCATGTATAATTTGATGGCATATACTCACTGT
Organism: Squalus acanthias; assembly: GCA_030390025.1. NCBI lineage: Eukaryota > Metazoa > Chordata > Chondrichthyes > Squaliformes > Squalidae > Squalus > Squalus acanthias. Next base: position 45,232,579 of record CM059431.1, on the reverse strand, counting down.
TTGAAATACACTCACAGACATTCTACTTATGCTTTCAGTCCTTTATCACCTCCATACTTCTTTGGTTAAAGGCATTGTTACCCACTAACATTTGTTGTGAGCCACAATCCCAAGTAGTATTTTGTTTGAGAGTCTGTGTTAGAAATGCATGTTGCACTAAGGAGTGACAGGGTGCATCCTGACTACAACTGTGCTGCCCTGGGGTGATGCAAGTGGCCCTTTTAGTTGTGCTGAAACCTAAAACTCTCCGCCTCACTACCTCGCTCTCCTCCATTAAGTCACTCCTTAAAATCTACCTCTTTGACCAAGCCTTTGGTCACCTGTTCTAATATCTCCTTATGTGGCTTGGTGTCAAATTTTGTTTGATAACGCTCCTCCTGTGAAGCGTCTTGGGACATTTTACTACGTTAAAGGCTCTATATCAATACAAGTTGTTGTTGTATGAAGGATGTTGGGATAGCCCTACGCCTAACATTGCAGGAGAGTAAGAGAAGGGGAGGGACAACACTAAATACCAGCTCAAGTAACACCCCACAGCTAAATGGGCCACAATGGAGGTTCAGACAAACTGGGGTAGGAATTCAGATGCGCCCATTTCTGGGTGTGCAGGAGGGACAGTGTATGATCCCTGCGGCTGAATGGTGAGATCTGAGGTGCCCCCGATGTTCTGCCTTAGACCTCATTTCCATCAAACCGGTGTGGTGCAATCGGCCAGCTGTCAGAGAGTAAACCAAGATCAGTCCGCTGCGAGCGTCCTATAGGTAAGTGCCTTTAGGTAAGTGAAGCTGGGTCAGGGGGAAACAGAGGCTGGGAGGGAGATCGGAATCCAGGGGGTGGGTGAACGGAGGCCAGGGAGTGAGATCGGAAGCCAAGAGTGGGGGGAACGGAGGCCGGGGAGGGAGACCAGAAGCCAGGGGTGAATGAACAGAGGCCGAAGAGATCGGAGCCCATGGGGGGTCTGAGTTATGAGGAAAGACTAGAGAAGTTGGGCTTTTCAGCCTGGAAAGGAGAAGTCTGAGAGATAATCTTAGAGAAGCATAGTTAAGGGAATGGAAGAGGTTAATCCAGAATGTTGCTTTAAATTTAACAGTGGGAGTAGGACAAGCGGACACAGGTTCAAACTAGTAAAAGGTAACTAGAACTGATATCAGGAGGTTCTTCTTCATGCAGAGAATGATCAAGACTTGGAATGGACTTCCAGGAGAGTTGTGGAGGTAAAAGCCTTAGAATCATTTAAGAAACAGTTTGATGCAGCAATGGGAGGCATGTAAGTTTGTTCTGGCTGGATGAATTAAGATGGGCTGAATGAGCATCTTGTGATAAGAGATATTTTGGGCAGTCACTGTTTCTAGAAGAGTCTGCCCTGAAATTACTCATGGGCTATTATATCGCTGCCTGCAGCAGTCAATTTTTCCGGCAACAAAATACATATTTGGATTCCAGAAACAAATGCTTCATATGTTAAGTTATAAGAACATAAGAAATAGGAGCAGGAGTAGGCCATTTGGCCCTTCGAGCCTGCTCCGCCATTCAATAAAGTCACGGTTGATCTTCTACCTCATCTCCACTTTCCTGCACTATCCCCATATCCCTTGATTCCCTTAATATTCAAAAATCTATCGATCTCTGTCTTGAATACACTCAACGACTGAGCCTCCACAGCCCTCTGGGGTAGAGAATTCCAAAGATTCACCACCCTCTGAGTGAAGAAATTTCTTCTCATCTCAGTCCTGAATGGCCGACCCCTTATTCTGAGACTGTGACCCCTGGTTCTAGACTCCACAGCCAAGGGAAACATCCTCCCTGCGTCTACCCTGTCAAGCCCTGTAAGAATTTTGTATGGTTCAATGAGATCACCTCTCATTCTTCTAAACTCTAGAGAATATAGGCCTAGTCTACTCAATCTCTCCTCAAAGGACAATCCCCCCATCCCAGGAATCAGTCTGGTGAACCTTGGTTGCACTCCCTCTATGGCAAGTATATTCTTCCTTAGGTAAGGAGACCAAAACTGTACACCATACTCCAGGTGTGGTCTCACCAGGGCCCTATATAATTGCAGTAAGACGTCTTTACTCTTATACTCAAATCCTCTTGTAATAAAGGCCAACATACCATTTGCTTTCCTAATTGCTTGCTGTACCTGCATGTTAACTTTCAGTGATTCGTGTACACGGACACCCAGGTCCCTCTGAACACCAACATTTCCTAATCTCTTAACATTTAAAAAATACTCTGCTTTTCTATTTTTCCTACCAAAGTGGATAACTTCACATTTCTCCACATTATATTCCATTTGCCATGTTCTTGCCCACTCACTTAGCCTGTCTATATCCCCTTGAAGCCTCCTTGCATCCTCCTCACAACTTACATTCCCACCCAGCTTTGTATCATCAGCAAACTTGGATATATTACATTTGGTCCCCTCATCCAAATCATTGATGTAGATTGTGAATAGCTGAGGCCTAAGCACTGATCCTTGTGGTACCCCACTAGTTACAGTCTGCCAACGCGAAAATAACCTGTTTATTACTACTCTCTGTTTTCTGTCCATTAACCAATCCTCAATCCATGCTAGTATATTACCCCCAATCCCCAAGCCCTAATTTTGTTTAATAACCTCTTGTGTGGCACCTTATCGAATGCCTTCTGAAAATCCAAATACACCATATCCATTGATTCCCCCTTATCTATTCTGTTAGTTATAACCTCAAAAAATTCTAACAGATTTGTCAAACACGATTTCTCTTTCATAAATCCTATTATGATTTTCTAAGTGCCCTGTTACCACATCCTTAATAATAGATTCTAGCATTTTCCCTACTACTGATGCCAGGCTAACTGTTCTGTAGTTTCTCGTTTTCTCTCTCTCTCCTTTCTTAAATAGTGGGGTTACAATTGCTACCTTCCAATCCATGGGAACCGTTCTAGAATCTGGGTAATTTTGGAAAATGACAAACAATGCATCCACTATCTCTATAGCCACCTCTCTCAAAACCCTAGGATATAGTCCATCAGGCCCAGGGGATTTATCGGCTTTCAGTCCCATTAATTTCTCCAGTACTTTTTTTTTACTAGTACTAATTTCTTTCAGTTCCTCATTCTCGCTGGACCCTTGGTTCTCCACTATTTCCGGGAAGTTTTTTAGCGTCTTCTTCCATGAAGACAGACACAAGGGGCTGGATTTTGTCAATGGGGACGTGATGGAGGCGGGACTCCCACTTTTTGGGTTGTAGTCCCGCCTCCATCGACTTGTGGCCAACCCACTGTATTTTCCCTTGATTGACCTTGTTGAGCCCGCCCAGCGGGCTCAGCAGGCCAATCAAGGGTCCCTTGGATACAGGTGATGTCAGCCATTGAAATTTCATCTGTCAAGAGCTCTGTGAAGCTGTCAAACACTGACAATATGACTTCTAACTTGAGTACCTGGACTTAGACTCAGTTAGAAATCAATCCAGCACAGAAAGCAGAGACTGCAGCTTTTGACAGCTCCGCGGCCATTCTGCTTTCTGTGCCATGGATGTGAGGGACTCCTGACACCTTAAGGAAGCTAGCCTGCAGGACAAAGTTAAGGTAAGTAAAAGTTCTTAAAACACTTTACACACACCAAACACACTTACCTCTGCACTCATGCACCCATCACTCACCTGCACACTGGACATCTCGACCCCTCCAGACCGACGGTCCGCCTTGCTAAATCGGCGTGGTTCGGACCTGTCGGGAAGCCCACACTTCAGGGCTAAAAATAGGGATTAGGCAAAAAACTGCCTGTTAACTACCTGTTAACTGGCAGTTTATTGGCACTAATCTCCTTCCCGCCTCGGGGAGGGTACCCGCCTCCTGGGAAACTGGCATGGAGGCGGGTTGGGGGCGGGATGGGTTCGGGACCCCCGAATCTGCTAATTTCACACCACTCCCGCCTCCAAACCCGCCTTCACGGGCCGGTGAAAATTGAGCCCAAAGTATTTGTTTAATTTCTCTGCCATTTCCTTATTCCCCATTATAATTTCTCCTGTCTCAGCCTGTAATGGACCCACATTTACTTTCGCTAATCTTTTCTTTTTTACATACCTATAGAAGCTTTTACAGTCTGTTTTTATGTCTCTCACTGGTTTACTCTCATATTCTATTTTCCCTTTCTTTATCAATTTCTTGGTCCTCCTTTGCTGAATTCTAAAATCATCCCAATCCTCAGTCTTAATGCTCTTTTTGGCAACATTATCAGCCTCTTCCTTTTATCTAATACTATCTTTAATTTCTCTTGTTAGCCATGGTTGGACCACTTTTCCTGTGGAGGTTTTTGTGCCTTAAAGGAATGTATATTTGTTGTAAATTATGTATTAATTCTTTAAATGCTAGCCATTGCTTCTCTACCGTCATAGTGTAGTTTCCCAATCTACCTTAGCCAACTCGCCCCTCATACCTACATAGTTTGCTTTGTTTAGATTTAAGAAGGATGTTCTTGCCATGGAGGGTGTGCAGCGAAGATTCACCAGACTGATCCCTGGGATGGCAGGAATGACGTACGAGGAGAGATTGGGTCGATTGGGCTTATACTCGCTGGAGTTTAGAAGAATGAGAGGTGATCTCATTGAAACTTATAAAATTCTAACAGGGCTAGACAGACTGGATGCAGGAAGGATGTTCCCGATGGCGGGTGAGTCCAGAACAAGAGGTCACAGTCTAAAGATAAGGGGTAAGCCATTTAGGACAGAGATGAGGAGGAATTTCTTCACCCAGAGAGTGGTGAACCTGTGGAATTCTCTACCACAGAGGCAGTTGAGGCCGAGTCAGTAAATATATTCAAGAAGGAGTTAGATATATTTCTTAAGGCTAAAGGTATTAAGGGATATGGGGAGAAGGAAGGGACAGGGTACTGAGTATGGATGATCAGCCATGATCTCATCGAATGGCGGAGCAGGCTCGAGGGGCCGAATGGCCTACTCCTGCTCCTATCTTCTATGTTTCTATTTCGGATTTAACTAAATCACTTTCAAACTCAATTTAAAATTCTATCATATTATGGTCACTCTTCCCTAAAGGCCCCTTTACTACAAGGTTGTTAATGAACCCTTTCTTGTTGCACAATACTAGATCTACAATAGCCTGTTCCCTAGTTGGTTCCTCAACATACTGATCTAGAAAACTATCTTGCATACATTCCATGAATTCGTCCTCCACACTATTACTGCAAATTTGGTTTGCCCAGTCTATATGTAGATTAAAGTCCTCCATGATTACTGTATTACCCTTGTTACATGTGCCTCTAATTTCCTGATTTATACTCTGCCCTACATTACAACTATTGTTTGGGGGCCTAAACAACTTCCACCAATGTTTTCTGCCCCTTACTGTTTCTTAGCTCCACCCAAACTAATTCTACTTCTTGAGTTTCGGAGCTAAGATCCTTTCTCTCTACTGTCTTTATCCCATCCTTTATTATCAGGGCTACCCTTCCTCCTTTTCCATTTTGCCTATCTCTTCTAAAAGTTAAGTATCCTGGAATATTTAGTTCCCAATCTTGACCACTTTGCAACCACGTCTCTGTTAAGGCTATTAGATCAAACCTGTTAATATCTATCTGCGCTATTAATTCATCTATTTTGTTGCAAATGCTTCGTGCATTCAGATATAGTGCCTTTAGCTTTGACTTATTTCTATTCTTCCCTGATGTCACCTTAGTCACTGATGCCTTATTAACTTTGTTACTCTCTCTGTCCCTTCCTGACCCACTCTGCTTATTTTTACTCAAAACTCTGCTCTAGAGCCTTGACATTTCACTCGCTGCTTTTAAATTTACTCTTTTCTGCATCCTCCCGCCACCCCACCCCCCCCCCCCCCCCCCCCGCCCCCTTCATTAGTTTAAAGCCCTGTCTACTGCCCTAGTTATTTGGTTCGCCAGGACACTGGTCCCAGCCCGGTTTAAGTGGAGCCCGTCCCAACGGAACAGCTCCCTCTTTCCCCAGTACTGGTGCCAGTGCCCCAGGAACTGAAACCCCTTCCTCCCACACCACTCTTTGAGCCACGCATTTAAACCTCTAATCTGTTTGTCCCTATGCCAATTTGCGCGTGGCTCAGGTAACAATCCAGAGATTATTACCTTTTGAGGTTCTGATTTTTAATTTGGATCCTAGCTCCTCAAACTCCCTCAGCAGAACCTCATTCCTAGTTCTACCTATGTTGTTGGTTCCTACATGGACCATGACAATTGGATCCTCCCCCTCCAACTCCAAGTTCTTCTCCAGCCGCGAGGAGATGTCTTTAAACCGGGCAGGCAACACAACCTTCGGAACTCTCGGTCGCGGCTGCAGAGAACAGTATCTATCCCCTGACTATACTGTCCCCTACCACAACTACATTCCCTTTCACTCCCCCACTTGAATGGCCTCCTGCACCATGGTGCCATGGTCAGCTTGCTCATCCATCCTGCAGGCTTTTCCCTCATCCACACAGGCAGCAAGAACCTCATACCTGTTGGACAAGGGCAAAGGCTGAGGCTCCTCCGGCACTGCACCTGGGGTCCCCTTACCTGCCTGAGTTGCAGTCACACCCTCCTGTCACTGACCACTAACCAGACCTGTACCACTACCTAACCTAAGGGGTGTGACTGCCTCCTGGATCAAGTGTTCAGGTAAATCTCCCCTCCCCTGATGCCCCACAATGTCTGCACCTCAGACTCCAGCTCAAAAACTCTGAGCTGAAGTTCCTCAAGATGCAGGCACTTACAGTGGTTCTCCGGGATCACAATGCTCTCCACAAACTCCCACATGCTGCAGTTGCGGCACACCACCTGCACTGCCATCCCTATACGACCTTGTTTTATTTAATTAAATTTAATTACATTTGTAATTAGGTAACTTAGTTTACAGTGTAGTTTCTTGACTACTTACTTGATCTAGATTAAGTTAAGGGTACTGAAATCAAATATCTACCTGTAACACAAAGCACTACAAGTAGTGTAGGCAAAAAGCAGCAACTCCTTCCCCCTCTTCTCCGAATTCCCACTCTTTCCAAATTCCCAAATAAAACACTCTGTTCAAGTCCACTCCGTTTAATCCTGCTCTGTGCAGACCCCCTGCTCTTTCCCCATAGCACTGCAAATATTTCCTTTTCAAGTATTAAGTTGTCAGAACATGAATTACATAAATGTAAATGTAACAACCCAGTACTCATCAAGAGATAAGGACCTACATGACAGTACTTACCCTCGAACTATCTTCTCCTTTAAATAAATGCCAATGTTCTTTTGGGGTAATAATTGCTTTGAGAAGAAAAATGGAGGGCATGTCTCTCAGAGTTTAACATTGTGGATGTCCAATGAAAGAGGATACTTCTTCAAAAATCAAATGAAATTCTTTCCTAAACCTTGCTTTAACTTTACCCATCTTCAAAAGCCTCCTCAAAATCTACTCTTTTGTCACATCTCCTTACTCTGCTCCCAATTATTCCAATTTCCACTCAGTTTCTAAATTTTCACCTTCTTATGATGTTCAAGGCACTATGCAAGTGTACATTGGCCTTTTGTAAGTGTGAAGTTGTACCTGTTGTGAAGGAGTGCTGTTGCTAATTTTGACAATTCTGAGCACCATATTTAAGTGGTCTGAGCAGTATTGAAGTGGAATGGTGATTTGACTGCAAAACCTCCCCATTCTGCCTCACTACTTTATGTTGCTGCACCACATGGCAGCTGGACAATACCCCTTTAAAACAGACTTCCAATACATGCTTCCTCCATAATCGATGAGCGTTCAAAGAAAAGCTGTAGTTTTCTTAATCAAATAGTAATAAGCGTTCCTGCTCCAGCTATTTGCTTTTATTTTCAATAGGCATTTACGTGGCATGGGCAGTTAAACCTGCAATAAATTAATTATAGAAGCCTTTACTTCATAGAATCATACAGGACAGAAGGAGGCCATTCAGCCCATCGTGCCTGTGCCGGCTCTTTGAAAGAGCTATCCAATTAGTCCCACTCCCCTGCTCTTTCCCCATAGCTCTGCAAATATTTCTTTTTCAAGTATTTATCCAATTCCCTTTTGGAAATTACTATTAAATCTGCTTTCACCACCCTTTCAGGTAGTGCATTCCAGATCATAACAACTCACTGCGTAAACATTTTTTCTTCATCTCCCCTCTGATTCTTTTGCCATTTACCTTAAATCTGGTTACTGACCCTCCTGCCAGTGGAAACAGTTTCTCCTTATCTACTCTATCAAAACCCTTCATAATTTTTAATTACTTTTGCTGAACAGTTAAATAGTAATGCTTTTAGCACACACACATTATTGTATTTTTTAAAATCTCTTTTTAATGAATGGCACAGACTTTCAAATGTAAATCAGGAACTAAGGGGTCAATTTGAATCCCCGTCACCCAGTGAGAATGATGCGTGGGAGGGGATAAGATTGGGCTTTGCCCACTCACCAGCCTGCGGCCGCACCATTCTCAACCAGTGACATCTTATCTTCATGACTTTGAAGTCAGCCGAGGCGCCTGCTTACAGGCAAGCAAGGCCCTAACTTAAATGTAAAAGTTGCGGCCTGATGACGTCACTGTTGCTGCGACGTGATCTTTACGAAAACTCGAGGAGGCCCACCTGGTGTCAAAGCCACCAGAGAAACCTGGCGGGATGCAGCAGTTTGGCCAGAGCAGGCCAAGATAAGTAAAATTTGGATTATTCGAAGGAACAGAAAGAAATCCTCGGGCCTCTCTTGCCCCAGACCTCCCTCTCCCTCCCTACACTGGCATCTGTTGGAGAACCCACCCGCCCCCTGCCCTCCCCCCCCAACCAGCATTTACCTTATGCTGGGGCCCATTCTCTTAAGTCCCCACCGGCCAGGTAGTGTATCTGGGCAGGTCTACGGGAAGATTTATTCAGATGATGACCGGCCGTTAAGGTCAGATGAGTCTCCGCGTCCCCGGACTCCCCGGGTGTGTCAACCGCCTCGGGGCTCATTCGCACTGTCGCTGCTCTCCCCCGCCCCCCCCACCTTTAAAATCAGGGCCCAAATGTCTGTGTTCATGTTAGCAAATGTGCTAGTCCCACTGTTTACTAGCTCTGTCTACTCAACTAGTACATATTTGTCAGAGCTCCCTGATAACCCAGTGGATAAATGCACTGCCCCAGTATGGAACTGAGCCGTACTTAGCAGGAAGGTCGCAGGTTTAATCTCCCCAGTTATAGAATAATAGATCACAGAAATTGGCCCATCGTGTCTGTGCCAGCTCTTTGAAAGAGCTATCCAATTAGTCTCACTCCCCCGCTCTCTACCCATAGTCCTGCAAATGTTTCCTTTTCAATTATATATCCAATTCCCTTTTGGTTTAGTCTGAGTTAAATCAGCTCATGTTAATCTTGGTGTCAGGGAGGCATTGCAATGGGTTTTGGTGACCTTGGACTGAGGAGGAGAAAGATCAGTCAGGGTTCCCAGTCTCGCTGGAAAGTACACATCAATGGGCACTGAGTAAGAATCAACCATGATGCCTCCATTGTCAAATAACCTGCCAACATTCACTGACCAGGTTCATATAAAGAATAGCCACTTGGATGAAGTACCCAAGCTACCCTGGCTGATCATTCTCCTCCCTAGCCCAAGGTCACTGAGATCACCTGCACCAACTCTGCCACCTTGGCTGAGGTCAGCTATCTTAGTCAACACCTTCAGGAGAGGAGGGGAGAAAATAGTTTCTTTTAGAGCATATACTTGTCAAGTTCATACCAGTTTTGAGCCATTATATTTAAAAATAATTTTCTAGGTATACCTATTATAAAAGAGGGTTTTATGTTTCTAGTTTGGAGGTCAATATAGATATAAACCGTAAATCGATTTCCCCATTCTGGCATTTGTGAATGGTAACCTTGTTAATTACTCATCAAAAGGCCTGTCCGAGAATACCCAGATTGCACTGTACCTGCTTTTTAACAGGGAAAGAAAATACCTCTTAGATACAAGTGTTCAATAATGTTCTAGTCTATAGTGCTATCCATCTTCACCCAAATATTTAAGCAGCTGGCTACAGGAATGGCATTGTTAGTTAGAAGATGTGCTGAAGTGGAACAAACCTCATTACAGTGCCCGTTTGCTTAGTCAATAAAACTATAGACTAGGGGTCTATAGGGACATGTAGTAAACATATAGCAATGAGTTTTCGTGAAGATCTGGAAGTCAGGTGATTTTGTTTTAAATGTAGTTGATGGTCTGCCAACACACATTCCATACTATGACAAAGTGAGCAGGTGACCCAGTAGCCATACCACCAGAGTGTATGTAATATATGTGGGTAGAACAAATGAAGGACAGAGAGAGGATGAGTTGCTAGTCAAGGTGCTTGTTTACGAGGCTAGAGCGAAATGAGCATGCTCACACTAAACCATGTGACAAACCATGTGATAATACATTACACTGCTTTCCCCTTAAAAAAATGCACATATTCCCCTCTGAAATACAGCAAAACTATGGTCCCATTTTTCCCAGCATTACATGTACCACATAACAAAACTCCTGGCTTTTTTTCTTTTAAACCAACTGCAAATCCTACAAATGAACTACAAATCCGGTTTAATAACAGGTTTGCGGAGCCTTCCTGATCTCTTTAAAGAAGGTTTTTGTGTTGAACCAATTTTTGGGCTGTTTTGTTTTGGTTCCAAACTCAAAGATAGTCCTGTTTCTATCTCAGATTTGTTACTGAAGTCTGAACGGAGTCAAACTCATGTATGAGTTCATGATCAAGTGGTTCAAGATCACTGTCCAATCCAGGCCAGTGAACTAAGCTTCTTGCAATTGATTTCATACTGACGATCCCTGGATGTTCAGTATGAAGTTAGGCTAGAATTCTATCTCTCAAAGAAGTAGCTACCACCACTCTGTTTCCCCACTTGATACAACCTTGCTCACGAGACAATTCAGTACGATGGTTATGGAATGGTCCAGACACTGATCAGTCCATCCATTCAAGCTGTTTTCATACACTCTTTTTAGTACTGAGTCCTTTTGAGTCTCATCTGCAATCTCAGTTGCATTCACAGGAAAGTCTTTGCCAACTGCACCGAGCGTGAAAATCTCACCTTCACTCCCAACACGAGTCCTCATGTGGCAACCTGGACAAGGCATCTGTGATTATGTTTTGCTTTGAAGTGCAATATTCAATCGTGTAGTCATATTGTGACAACAACACTGCCCAACGATGCATTCTTGATGTGGCCATTGCAGGGATGGCAGATTTGGGCCCCAATATTGCTAGGAGCGGTTTGTGACTGGTTATCAGGGTAAACTTTCTGCCGATCAGGAACTGTTGGAATTTCTTGATTCCAAACACTATGGCGAATGCTTCCTTTTCAATTTGCGCGTAGTTTCTTTCGCTCTTTGTGAGGGTTCGTGATGCAAACGCGATTGATTTCTCTTGGCAGTCATCCATTATGTGGCTTATGACAGCTCCCACACCATAGCTAGAAGCATCACACGCTAACTTAAGCTCACGCTCTGTGTCGTAGTGCACAAGTAGAGCATCACTGGAGAGACTTCTCTTACAAGCGTCGTAAGCTTCCTGTTGTGTTTTTGTCCACTTCCACTGGACATCCTTCTTGAGGAGCTCGTGCAATGGAGCTAATATGGTCTCTCTCAGTTTCTCTAGCTCTTCCTCCACCTGACTTTTCAACGCATAGGGGACCTGGCCTTGCCTTACAATACACAGGCATCACGTTGGACTTGATGCAGATATGCGCGTCATACCCAGTGATGCCCTCATAACTGTCTAAGAACATGCTTTTATACTTGTTCAGCATTGTGTCGAGTCGCTTCTTTGAAGCATCTACACTGAAGATGTTTTTCCAGTCTAGTTTCAACTTTCTCAACCAGTCTTTGCCCATGATCGTTGGCCTGTTGTAGCTCACTACAATAATAGGCAGCTTTACTGACTGGTCATTGTGCTGAACTCTATATTCCATTTGCCCACATGTCTCTAGGATTTCTCCGGAGTAGGTTTTTAACTCTACGGTACTCTTTGTAAGTGGTATTTGATTAAACTTACTCTCATATGTGTCCTTACTCATGATAGAGCAGTCCGCTGCCATGTCAATACACATATCAATATATTGCTCATTGATCAAAAGTTTTGTACGGATGTCTTTCTCACGACTGCTAGTGTTGCTGCTAGTGGCATAGATACTGTAGATGCCTAGTTCTCCAATATCAGGTGCGTTCACTTCAATATTGTGAATTCCTCCCTTTTGTTGTCGCTGCTTTGCACTGCCACTAGAATGGTTCTTACTTCCTGCTTCCGATCTAGCTCTGCAAGCTGTTGAAATATGGCCTTGCTCCTGGCAGTGAAAACACTTCGCATTTCTGTATTGGCAGGTCTGTGGTGAGTGATTTCCATTGCAGCGATAACAATTCACTGAACTGCTCTCACTGACATGCTTCTGACTTGGTCTCACAGCTTTAGGTTTGGCGGTGGCTTTGTGACTGTAGACCTCAGCTGCACTAGTCACTTGAGTTGGACAGAGCTCCCTAGCATTCTTAGACACCATCCCCATAGATAAGGCAATTTTGCATGTTATGTCAAACGTTAGGTTCGGAGTGTTCGGCAACTTGGACTGTGTGCGCTCATCCACCAGTCCACACACAAACCTATCTTGTAACGCACGATCCAAAAATGTGCCGAAGTTACAATGCAGAGACAGGTTTTTAAGAGCTACAATGTACTCGCTGATGGTTTCACTTTGTTTTTAGTTTCTGGTACCAAACTTATAGCTCTCTGCTATTTCTAATGGCTTTGGGTTGAAATGGTCCTCAAGTTTCTCGACAATGTCTTCAAACGATGCATCCTTCGCTTTCCCTGGCGCGAGTAGGTTTGTCAACGTTCCGTAGACATCTGGCCCGATCGCCATTAGAAAAATAACTTTTTTTCCGTTCACGAATTATTTTATTTTGAGTTTGAACATTCTCATCTACATCTTCGGTCTCAATAATGTTATTGGCCTTAAAAAACATCTCCATCCGCTCAATGTAAGAACTGAATGGTTCGTGAGCTCGGTCATACATGCCGAGGCTTCTGATGAATCCCGTAGGCACGGCCATGATTATCCCAATCCCGTCGAACAGTGACTCAGCACACTACCTGTGTACCTGTGAGAATCAACGCCACTGTTGCTGTGGATACATACACACGAAGGTGAAGCACAGACAATTCTGCATCAGCATTAACAGTAAAACGTAGCAAAAATTCAGCTTAGGTGTCACAAATTCACCTTAAACTTTTCCACTCGAAGTTTGAACACTGTGTCCTTCCATGATCCCTAAAAGTGGCTTTGGGATCCCATTCTCATCACCAAAAGTGTAACATATGTGAGTAGAACAAATGAAGGACAGAGACACCATGAGTTGCTAGTCCAGGTGCTTGTTTACTAGGCCAGAGTGAACTGACATGCTCAGACTAAACCATGTGACAAACCACGTGATAATACATTACAGTGTAGGAGTCTAAACTGAGAGGCCATCTCAGGAACAGTATTCAAAACTTCCAAGGATGAGCATATGGTTTGGGGACAGTACATTCAGAGATATAGGGTGGTAGCCAATGATATCAGCTGATACAAGCCATTACTGTGGACCATTGTTAGGTCTCAAGTAGCCATGAGTCCTGTCATATTCCACTGTTTATTGGATCACTTTCATTTTAAAGAACCCCAGATCTAATTGTGTTGCTTTTGCAGATGTAAGTCTATTGATATGATGCTAAATTGAAACTCCCTCTGCTTGTCTCGATTGTCCATAGCATTCCTTAGAGAAAGGATAAAGGTAGTAGCTTTGCCAATATTTCTGTAAAAATGGCTTCTGCTCAATACCCTGCTTCTTAGATCCCAATGAAAGTGGAATGTGGAATTTATTGGTTGCAAAAAATACTATTCCCAATTATCATCCTGCAGTTCATGCTATTACATTTGCCAGCACGCCATTAGATTTGTAAATAAAATAACCTTCAAGGAGTGTAATTTCCTCCATCTGCTAATTTTAGCAAAAAGTAGAATTGAGTATAAAGCAGTGTGCCCTGTATTAATGCACTATATTCATGTCTATTTTTAGCTGAAATTAGCAACAGGAGAAAAATAAACCCTTAACAATCCTTAGATCGGTTAATACAGAAGCATGTGAAGTACTAATATTGAATTGTATGGCTGTATGAATGCACTTATAAATGTACTGTCAATGCAGCATGGGGGAAAAATCTTCAGTTTAATCAATGATTTGCATTAATGGCAATGTGGTCAAATACAAGGTATGTTGGTGAAAAGATGCCAAAACCAAAGTACTAAGTTTAACCGCTGTTTTATAAAGATCAAGATAGAGATTTCAGAAATCGTTTCCTACGGTAGGAATGTTTTTTACAGTCTGATGTGTAAGATGTTCCTGTGCTTCTTCTAAGGAAATGTTACTGATATGTAGCGATTGTACGTGTTGGTGTTTGTTATTTTGTTCTCTGTATCTCTGTACATTCATTGTCTCAATAAATCAATATTTACCATATCTTCATGTTTTGGTTTCTTGTATCATTACTTTTTGCTGTCTTCTGTCTTTCTCTCCCTCTGTTCTTGTGGTTGTGCTGTGATTTTACATTACAGTTTAATTTTGCTGTTTTCAGTAACTAAATAAATACCATCAATAGTGTCTGGTTGCTCCTTTAACGTTGTGTTGTCAGGAGAGTTGCATTTTAAAGCAGCAGTGTCCCGTTTCATTGACTTATTTATTTGAGATTATAAATCATCACATGTGCCACACATCACATCCTCTGATATAACTGCCTCTTGTTAAATGATCCAGATACTTATATTGTGTTTTGAATTCTGCAAGTAATATCCTATTACTGCAATTTGTTGCTTTAATTTAGTTCAGTACTCTGAGAAAATTATTTATGTAAGGTTACAATATACAAACTGACAAAGCATTTTCTCAATAAAGTTAGCTTCCGTCCGAGAGAATTATTTTTAGAGAAAGTCAAGTCAATGATTTACATTTTTTAATGTCTTTTAATCACTTTTTTTAAGGTCAATTCTTTGGAAAATTGAGTTGACCGTCTCAGGGTTTGGCAACCTAAATATGTCCACTGTAAAGGACACTGCAGCTTTAAGATAGCTTCTTCAGTGTGACTATCAATATGTCTACATGAACCATATGTGTTGAACAGCCACTGTGTTGATGTGCTGCAGGTTGTTACAAAGACTGCCATCTGTTTTACTGTCCAATAAGCATGATGAAAATTCAAGTCTATATAATATTCCAATTCAATGTTTTCAGCGGCGTGAAGATCAATGTATTTTAAGCATATGTATTTTAAACATTTTTTTCAAAATTGACACTACTACATCAGCCATGCTAGCCTAAAAACAAAAGTGTACAGTATCCAAAGAAAATGAGGCTGTTTTGGTAAAGAGCAGCAACTCTTACTGCCTGGTTTGCCCAGTCTTTTTCTTCCCGTGCACTGTCAATGTGCTGTTGCACCTAATAATTTGCCTTCCATGCATATTGAAAGCAGCATGCAGACACTAGAAGCTATCTGTAATGTCCCTTGGCCATTGCTGTATAGTTTGTCCGGGGGTCTACATAGTGTTGCCATTAGTCTGGTTTTCAAGTGAAATATTTGTATATTTCCAAAATATAAATCAGATACCAAAGCGTTTTTTTGTAAATAGAAGTTCATTTTATTCCACTTATTTCGGTATCTTATAAAGTGGATTGTTAATTATGGGCACTATTGCAGTTTTCAAAGTATTTTCATCAATAGCAAGGCAAATTCAAACCATGATCGCATCACTTGCCTTTTGTCACACTTTGTACAATTGGAAGAGTGGCAACTGTGGCTCAATAGAAGGAAAGTGCAGGGACTGGAGGCAAAGCAGCTGTACCTGGTGGGGCCCTGCTTCCCATTAGAATGAATGGAAATTGGAATCGTGTCACTTTACCATCCCTACCCCACATGATCTCACCAGAAGACAGCATATATATTCCAGGCAGTTCCCGGCAGCACGAGTCACTGCTCCTGTGATCAAAACAACCTTTTTAAAGCTACCACCATTGAGCTGGTTGAGAAAGCTGAAGCATTTTAAATAAAGGTTTGTTAAGTAGATTTGAATTTGAAATGTTTAAATTACAGTGCAGGGAGAAAAAAATCATTTCTGATTGTGACAGCCTATGATGTAAAGAGCTGTAATTTGCTGAATTAGTTGTGCCATTCTTCCTGTTCAGAATATTATTTAAAAGCTGTATTTTTCATTAAATATTTAGATCACTGTCTGGACGCATTGTCGGAGGAGTGTGGTGGTTCTTCACTCTGATTATAATTTCCTCCTACACGGCCAATCTTGCTGCTTTCCTGACTGTAGAGCGAATGGTGTCACCTATAGAAAGTGCTGAAGATCTTTCAAAGCAAACTGAAATTGCTTATGGAACACTGGACTCAGGTTCTACAAAAGAATTTTTCAGAGTAAGTCTCCCTGTGCCTGACAGGGTTAGGTCATTGCCCATTTCAGTGTGCTACATTAACAACGTAATTCAGTATCCTGTCAGATCAAACACAAAGGGATACACGTGTAGTTGGCTTGGAATGGTAGAAAATGGGAGGTTACAATAATAGCTATAGGCTGAAGTGATCAAATTCTCCATGTTACACAATGGTTCTTGTGCTGCTGGGGGTTGGGGGGAATTGCTGACTGTGGAGATCAGCAGGCCCAAATTGAATAGTAGAGATGTAAGAACGAATGAATATTCTGAAGATTTGTTTGATTACATTTGCAGGTTAGGGCGTGTTTATGCAGAACTTAAATAGATGAGGTAGAGGCCATGATAAGATTGATTATACTTAATCTGTGGAAGGAACAGGCTTGAATAGATGAAAGATTCTGTTGAGAGAAGCAGGTTGATGGTTCCATTGATCCAGCAATGGATGTGTGCATTTAGAAATATTGTCACACGTTGTTCAATGTCATATTTGCCCTTTTTTTGGTAGCTTTTTTCCTTCCTGGTTTGTCTGCCTTTCTTTCATGCTCACTTCTGCGCGGCATCTTTTGTTCATTAAGTGGGAACATTCTGGCAATGGATCTCTTCAGGACTACCTACAGTGCTGTTCTGAGATTGACAAGTGAAATGGAGCATCCCTGTACAGTGAGCTACTACATTTAGCAGCCTAGGCAGAGACTGACAAAACCTGTTCATACCAATGGCAGCATAAATCAAATAAGGTGGAACTTGTCTACTATTTGTAACACAGGTTCTCAGTCAACTGAGCTGTGCTCTCTGATATTGGTGGAGTGGCAACTGGGGTAGGGGCCGATTGGCAGTCAGGGGAGCACACCACGTGACCGATTTTTTGACATTTTTAAAAACAAAAAACTTACCGCCGCCGAAGAATCTTGAACGGACCAGCACCGGTATACAATTTCAGCAAAGGGCCCTAAAACAAGTGTTATGCCCCTGATTTACATAGGTAAGGATCCTAACAACTGTTTTAGATGGCCGCCGAGGCTGCTTTAAAAATGGCCTGACCCAGTATCGGGTTGACATCTTTCAGGTGTACTTTGGTGCAGGACTTTAGTTCCTAAAATTGGCCCTCTTTGCACCTGTTTTACACTCATAAAATGGGTGCAAAGAGATCCAATTTCTACTCCACTGAATTCAAAATCCTTGCCCTGTTTACTGATCCCTCCACAACTTTACCCCATGCACTATGTACCTGCCCATACCCTTTGGTCCTCTGTCTCTGGCCTCCTGTGCAATCCCCTTCCCTACACTTCACCATCAGTGGCAGATCCTTCAATCCTCTCAGTCATACTCTCTGGAACTCTTTCCCAAACCCCTCCACCTTGATAATTCTCTCCCTCCTGGAAAAGCCTCCTTGAAATCTTTCTCATTGACCTTGCTTGCAGTCATTGGAGCACAGAAGGAGGTCACTCAGTCCATCGAGTCTGCTCTGGCTCTTTTGAGGAGCAATCCAGTTAGTCCCCGCCCCGTCTTTTCCCATATATCTGCAATTTTTTCTCCTTCAAGTATTTATCGAATTCCCTTTTGAAAGCTACTGTTGAATCTGTTTCCATCACCCTATCAGACCGTGCATTCCAAATCCTAACCATTCTTTGCGTAATTTTTTTCCCTCATGTTGCCTCTGGTTCTTTTGCCAATCACCTTAAATCTCTGTCCTCTGGTTATTGACCCTTCAGCCACTGGAAACAGTTTCTCTTTATTTACTCTATCTAAACCCTTCATGATTTTAAACACTTCTATCAAATCTTCACTTAGCCTTCTCTGCTCGAAGGAGAACAACCCCAGTCATCTCTCCGAACTCTTCAGTTACTGCACAGCATCCATTGCTGCTCTGCTAAGTGCCTCGGGATGTTTACTATGTGAATGGAACTAGATAAATGCAAGTTGTTGTTGCTGATTCCAGTTTCTCTTTTTCAGAGATCAAAAATAGCAATATATGAGAAAATGTGGGCCTACATGAAATCTGCAGAACCTTCTGTTTTCACCAAGACCACAGCTGAGGGTGTCGCCCGGGTCCGCAAATCCAAGGGCAAGTTCGCTTTCCTTCTGGAGTCCACAATGAATGAATATATTGAGCAGAGGAAACCGTGTGACACGATGAAAGTAGGAGGCAACCTGGATTCCAAAGGATATGGAGTGGCAACGCCTAAGAACTCCCCATTAAGGTGGGTGGGATAGTATAACAATATGTCATTGTGTTGTTATAGTATTCCACCTACCCTGATGTCCCTTGTATTTCTTTTGTCTTGTGTGACTATGGTATATGCATGATTTCATTCCACATCTTTGAGGAGTACGCAGGTAAAGAATGCTCCACTATTAAAAAGAGATCATCTGTACTTTCCTTAGTGGTACTAAAAGCTGTTGGAGGAGGGAACAAAACAATTCTACTTTCGTACTTTTATAACATAGACGCTTTTCTGACTCAACAAATAAAGTGTGCGTGAATTTTAATGTAGGTATCAAGAACTGCACAGCAAAAAACTTTACTTTCTATTCTAGTTATGCAAAATTTAGCAAGATACTAAATAGAAAGAAAGAAGAAAAAATTTGCATTTCTATAGTACCTTATCATGTCCTCACGATGCGGCAAGGTGCTATACTGCCAATGGATTATTATAAACACCAGTCCCTGCTGTAATGTAGGCTAAAACAGTATTTTAGAGTATCCAGTGGTAAGGAAGCATTTTTTAATTACTTTTTGTAGCACCACCAACCATAAATAATCACACATAGGCATGTTTCTTATCTTCATTTTAAAGCTTTGCGATATCCAGTAGGTAGTAGATTATTCTGTGATGCTGGGCTCCGGATGAGTAACTGCATTCAAAGGGAATGCAGGTCAGAGAATCAGGGCTACAGTGCTGTAGTTGTATCTTTAACCCGCATTCCCGTCTGGTGTGACTCCCAGTGAGAGCGCAAGATCACAGAATTACCCCTCTTGTGTTCTTCTAATGTAAGCATTCACTCCCCAACCACTTAACAGGTATTTGTTCTCATAACCAGTGATGTTCAAATGCCTGAGATCTTGGGCATTGTTTGATGTGACCACTTTTTTGTACCACAGTTTTTGTGTTATTACTTCCATTCCTCTTAAGTCTTGTGTATTAGGCGAGATAAGAACAGGTTGTGAACAGAGACGGGTGTCTCACAAATTTGGCATACTGATTCCTGAACCTAGAAAGTCCTAGACAAATTGTACTGGAGTGGCAATGAATGGACAAGCCTGAACTTTCCCATAGACTAATGCAGTAATACTTATCATACAGTTTGAAGACCAAATGCAACCTATCTCCCCCTCACCTGTCACCGTTGCCAAATTTGCTGCTTCATTTTTTTTATTCGATGTGGGTAATGCTGGCAAGACTGCATTTATTGTCCATCCCTAGTTATCCTGTGAAAGTGGTGGTGGGCCTTCCCCTTGAACCACTGCAGTGCTAGTGGTGATGGTGCTTCCCCCATAGGAGTTAGGTAGGGAATTCCAGGATATTAAGCCAGCGACAATGAAGGAACAGCGATATGTCCAAATCAGGATGGTTTGTGACTTGGAGGTGATGGTGCTCATATGACATTGCTGCTCTTTTCCTTCTTGATGGTAGAGATCAAAGGGAAGGAGGTGGTGCTGAAGTAACCTGGGTGAGTTGCTGCAGTGCATCCTTTAGATCGTACTGCAGCCACAATTTGTCAGTGATGAAAGGGGTAGATATTGAACCTGATGACAGGGGCACCAATCAAGAAAAATACTCTGTTATCTCCAGGGTTCTAATTTGGTTGTGGGATATTCTTTGACTATTAAGAATGAAGTTATACCAACACCTTTAACACAAGTGGAATGGCCATTTGATAATTCTCAATTGCAGCAATATGGAGGTTAAATACATCCTGCCACTCTGTGGTATAGTGCTGATGCATTTCCGACACTGACCCTTAAACAAAACACTGGTTGGGTTTGTGGCCTACGTTATTGAGCAACACCAGAGTAATGCATTCTCCAACAACCCAGGGCGATGTGATAGTTAATTCTGTATTTGAACTAAATGAGGAGATGGACTTTCTTTGCAGCCTGACAAATGGATCTTTGCCATTTGCCAATTAATATTGATCTTCAGTGGATCACTAGAAGGTGGATGAGAATCACCCTCCCATTTTCCCTCTCTCCCTATGGGGAAGCACCTCAATGAAAGCACGACTGAAGTCAAGAACTCATATTGGAAAATCATTGCCGCATCCTGTATCCTACCACTCTGTGGGATCGAGCATTGGCAGATCCAGAGAACTGTTCTGCTATGTTACCTGGTACATACTCTTATTTAAAAGGTCCAGTTCATTTGGGAAACACTCTGCATAAAATATCTTTTATTCTGTACATTTTTCTAGCTATATGGAAGGTCATTTTTGCTGATATTTCAAAAAGTATAAAGGAAATTCATTACTCAAAAGGTAAAGGGACATCCAACAGCTTGGAAAGAATATTAGTCATTGCCTGCACTGTGCCAATAAGAGCGTAATAGAAATGTCCTTTTCAATAACAACGTTTCTGCACCTTTCTAAAGTCATTTCAGAAGCATTTACTGGTATATTCCAATGTGCAGAAATTTTAAAGCAACACTATTTATTGGACTGACCTAGTCCATTAAGCCTTAACACTTCTGTACATATCTCGAGGACTACATATCCAAAGATAATAATTTTATCATTTGTCATTTCAAGATCCTATCCTGTGGCTTGTGTAACAGGCCATGATCATCTGCAGATTAGGTTCACCAACAGTGCAGCAACTACTCTACCATGCTTGACAGACAAGGGCTTTTTGTCTAGGGAACAGGGTCAATCTGTGGAGCTGTAAGAGCTTCTCTGTGAGAACAAGGCAGACTGGGTGAAAATAACTTGATATTATAAAAGGAATAGCTAGCAAAATAAAATGCTATTTTCAGAAGTATATAAACAGGATATTGCTAACAGTAGATTCGCTTTAATAGCTGTTCAGTCAGTATGAGCGGTTAAAGCATTAAAATTTATGCTGCGTTTTGATGAAGAGCTTCCTACTGTATTATATACTTCTGCTTCATCATGTTTTGTTGCAGGGATGTCACTCTGCATTACTTCATTGGGTGTGATGATTCTTTTCATGGATACATTTCAAGACATCTTGAAAAGTTTTAATTGTGCACGAATGTGTTGCCATTTATATTCATTTTGCTGGATCCCTTGACTTGTTTTATCTGGAGCGTATAGTCCTAGATAGGAATGAGACAGTAAACTATGATAAAACATGAGCAGGGCAGTGTCAATTTAGAATGTTACAATTCCATGAGCAGGGCATTATGCAAATCCTAAGATTTAGGATTACAGCTATAAACTTAGAGACGGAGGTTAGAAAACATTTTTTTGAAGCAAGAAAGTATTAGATTATAGAATGCATTACCGTAAGTGGCTGTTGAAGCTGAGTCAATCACAACTTTTAAGG